>CM076571.1:19462404-19863475 GCA_034641835.2 Pinus albicaulis
CCCATTGTGACGGTGTTGAGGAGGTAATCCTCTGGACGAGACGATCCTAGCCCAGCAGAGTCTAAACTGACAAACAAACAATGCTATAATGTACCTCCACAATTCTGATGAAAATATTCCCAGGATAAGAGCCTACACGGATTGCGTAGATCTTGAGAAAGAGATGTCCCCGTCCTTGTGCAGCCGAATCCCACAATCCTTCCGCGATCTCGCGGATGAACACGCACACGGAAGAGGCCACCGAGATACAAACATAGGAGAGCATAGGACCGAGCATACGTAACTAAACATCGGTCGAGAAAGATATTACTACGCATTAACATGATGGAAAAAGGAGTGGAACTATAATCATAGTCATCTATTAAAATGATAAACGAATAGAAGTTACAACCAAGTTCTGACGTCGCAGCTTCTTTCGAACGGGTCTCCGGTCGTCCACGTCTCACAAAGCTCGCCAAGGAAAGGAAAACCTCTCCAGAGTCTCGTAACAACGGTCTCCTCGCTTGAATGGGCCTTAAGGGAAAGAAGGGAAGAGGGGATTCTTTACGACACAAAGAACGCAGAATAAAGAGATGTAAAAGCTTCGACACTTCAAGACTATCGGCCTTTCAATAACTCGGCCTTTCAGCCCTTCAGCCTCTTCATTAATGGATGAAGGCTATATTTATAGGGAGAGGAGGAGGGTTGGGATCCTACAATAGTGGAAGGAGGCCTTATCCTTTGGGAGGTTCCCCATAAGGTGGATTCAAGAGGCAGGAGGAAGGCCATTAGTTGAAGAATTCAGTCGAAACCACTCACGATGACTCATCCACGAAGTTGTTGTAATCGAAACTTCGCCTCTTTTTTAAAATTTCCATAAGCAGTGGCTAGTACAACAACGGGACGGGCGTGGCGCGGGCTCGGTGTTAATTTCCCCCATTGGCGCGAGTACAACGGACTACCGGCGCCAGTGCAAAGCATGTGTTTTTAGGGAGTGCATTAGAGTGATAGCGGGGAGAAATGTTGTCCTCATGGAAAATGAAAGGTATTTTCAAGGCATGACAGTGCTTATTGGTCACAGAAACGACTCTCTAATGGGCAAGATGGGGATTGCAGGGACGGTGACAAATTACTGTGTAACAGATGCCCCCTAAAGCATGAGGCCCGAGAGAGAGAGGGGGGTGAAATGCTTTACGAGAACATGTCCAACTGAAGGCCCGCCGTCGGAAAACCTGCACAGAAAGATACAACTGATATCTCAAGTACATGATGTATATATATATGGTATGGACGCAGCCATCCGAACAGAGTATGCTATAATCCGGATCTAGGGTATGGGCGCAGCCATCCAACTAAGATCAAACAAATAGACTCAGGTATGGTCGCAGCCATCCAATCATTGAGTCATGTACATAATGACAATAATCCACAATCGCAGCTGGATTACAACAGACACAATCCAGGGTCTTGCGCTCCATCTCGACCCAAACAAGTACAAGTTCGAGCATGTGAATGTGTGAGCTGATGTCGAACATGCAAGAACATCGTCTGATTACCAGCCAATGATGAAAGTTGTTAACAGACGCGAGAGAAACCACCAATAATGACAATGGTCTTCAAGGTACTACAGGTACAATCTACGGCGTGCGAATAAATGAGTTGATGTCGAACACCCGCAGAATCACTCGATCGGAGGCCAATGATGTAAACCTCTCGTCGAATGCGACGAACCTGCCCTTGAGGCATGCAGGCTCCAAGGTACCATAAGGAGTCTCTAGACCAACTTCCTGGATAATGAGTTGATGTCGACAGGAAGTGACCTTGATCGAAGGTGGGCCATAATGATTCCCACATCATCGACACGAGACAGAGGAACATGATGTTTGTTGTGAATCAGAAGCGTATGAGAAACAGAGGAAGGTTGATATTTGCAGAGGCCAACTTCTCTTGAACACATGAACGGCACGACAATGGACTTGGCAGTATTTGACATCAACGGATCAGAGGTCATGGCGACGAGGCAGTGAACAGATGAGAGGTCAAAAGAGATTACCCAAACCCAGGGAGGCAAAGTGAAGCAACGAGATGAGATGTCCCCAACCCGACACGAATGCAGACAAGTGCCATGTTCAAGAGCGACATACTGCCGACGACAACGACGATGGTTCCATTTTTCCCCCACCATTTCTGGCGAGTACCTCTTTATTTTTACACAAGCTTGAAGAGGATACCATATGCTTGTCATATAAATCCGCCCTTCGGGCGAATCCATCCTAGTGCATTTAACGAGTCCTAGGAAGGAGAAACTCGGAGAACGTCATTTCGACGGAATCCAATGTCATCAGGGTTTAACGAGTCTGACAAAGGAAGAACTCGGCGTCTTTTCATGTTTAGAGAGTTTGAAAAGACAGCGGAAAAGAAAACTCCACAGGTCCCTTTTCGTAAATAGTTCCCCGGATCCGAAAAGGTAGAAAACAATATCCGGGAAAACCTCCTAGTCGCGATAGGCTAGGGTATTCCTTTTTCGTAATCGATCCAGCCCAGCCCGAAAAAGGGTTAAACTTATACTGGGTGAATGTCGATTCGTGTCAATTTTAACGAGATCGAAACGACAAGGGCCTCGGCGATCTTTTCATATTTAGAGAGTCAGAAAAGAGCTGAAAGGTGACTCCTCCTGGAGGAACGAGTGGTATAAAGGGTAGCAACTGGTTCCGGTAATGATGGAACTACTCAAAACAACTAAAGGTCAAGAGGCTGGCTAACAAGACCACTCATCGCAGCGGTTCCTCAGGAAAAGGTAAAACAACCAAGTGAAGGCATATGATCGGCCAAGCAGATAATGACGATGGAGTGAGAAAACCAGGGCTCATCTGACAAAACAGGCTGATGAAATGGCAATCACAAGAGGTAAAATGGGCATGGTTTCATTTTTACACAAGCTTGAAATTAGGAAACTCTGCTTGAAGTTGGTTTCATTTTTACACAAGCTTGAAACAAAGATAAACTATGCTTGAAACCGGTTTCATTTTTACACAAGCTTGAAATGAAAACAAACTATGCTTGAAAAAGTAAGCATGCCCCCAGCATGGTGACTCAATTCGAGGTACATGCCCCCCAAGCTTCATTCCATGCACCTGAGTAAACAGATGGAGGGAGTGAAGGTTCAAGTTACGAGATCTAAGAAAGACTCGACTGGGATTTTACGAGATCTGATCAAAGACTCGAATTGAACAAGAACGTGTTTCATTATTTTAACGAGGTTGACACATTAAAAGAACTATCCTCGGACACCCTTGTTTCATTTTTTAAGGAGCTTGACACAAGACAAGGAACTCTGCTCCGACAACCTTGTTTCATTTTTTAAGGAGCTTGACACAAGACAAGGAACTCTGCTCCGACAACTTTGTTTCATTTTTTAAGGAGCTTGACACAAGACAAGAACTATGCTCCGACGACCTTGTTTCATTTTTTAAGGAGCTTGACACAAGACAAGGAACTCTGCTCCGACGACCTTGTTTCATTTTTTAAGGAGCTTGACACAAGACAAGGAACCATGCTCCGACCGACTTCATCATAATGAACAAGAAGTCATCGCTTCCAAGAGTTCCACTCCCGATGGAAGGAAAACATCCTGGAAGTCAGGACCCAATGCCCCCAGCACCTGATGCACGATGGCATCATCACTTAGCACAGGCACGGGGTAGGTAGCCACATAGTTGACCCGCGGTGGAGCAGATACAACGGGTGGATAGAAACCAGGAGGGGGTGATGGCGGACCAGATGCCATATTAGGACCAAAGAACGACAGCTGATCAATGGTCACGATCCATCCTTCATGTGGAAAACAGGCCACACGAAAAAGGGAGGAGACAAGCGCTCCCATGGCATAGGTGTAATCGCGTCCCAGGAGCAGATTGAAATCCAAGGGGCCTGGAACGACCATCACGTCCATGTGGACGGTTTTGCCTCCCAAAGTAATCGGTAACCTTGGAAGGATCCCCAACGGTTGACTCGTCCTTCTATTGAATGTCAACAGATTCTGCGTAACAGGCGCAAGCGGTGGCGAACCGAAAGCTTGCCAGGTAGTTGAAGACAGAATACTAACAGAGGCACCTTCGTCTATAATGGTGTTGGGTACAACCAGACCAAGAGCCTGTACTGTGATCTCGAAAGGCACATAAGACGGAAGGCGAAATCCTGCAAATCGACTCCAATCAAAGGAAGCGACCAAACTACTCGGAGGGGCTACCATCGACAAGCGAAGGTCTTCCCCTGATGTTACGGTAGAAGAAGCATCCTCCATAACCTCCATCTCGAAGGTGGGAGGGATATCCTCCGGAGCCTCCATCATGGGAGGCGGAGGAGGAGCTTCTTGAAGTACAGGGACAGGAGAATCTTTCTCCAAGTCTGAAGAATCTGAAGAAATCAGAAGGACATGGGGGGTGTGAGGTCCACTCTCGACAGAAAAGACCTGGTGCACCGTGGACGGGGCCAGTTCAACCGATCCTACGACCAATGGTTGGTCAGGGATGGATTCGTGAATTTGAATTTCTGGGGGAGTGGGATCGACCAAGGATAACTCTTGACCAATCATGGGATCAGCTGGCGGAGGACTCGAAGAAAGCTGATTATAACCAGGTGGAAGGCGTGGTGTAGAACCGGTCGGGTTGTCCAAAACTAGTTTGGCTTCATCCATATAAGGACAAAGGTGAATGGCATGGTGCCCTTCACACAACTTACAGGGATTGGTGATCTTACCCTGCTTCTTAGGAGTCTTATCAGTACCAGTTGAAGATGTGCACCCAACATTCCTCTCGGAAGTCAAAGACAATGGCGGACGGCCATCGGACCATGCTTCGAGCACCTTGGGGATGCCAGGGCAGTCTCGAAGAAGATGGTCTCCCGTGCATAACAAGCAAGGGAACCTGACTTTCCGTGGAGGGTTGGAGGGCCTACCAAGAGGAGATAATTCAGAGACAGTAGCTGCACATTTAGCCTCTCGCTTATCAGACTTCTTCTTCTTTGTCTTCTTCTTCTTCTTCTTAGCCACCTGGTTACTTGAATCCAGACTTTCACCAGGCGAAGTAGAAGATGAGGACGCAGAAACAGGCAAAGAAGGGGAGAGGTCCTGTAGGATCAAAATGCGTTCGGTGGAAAGGCTTATTTGACCGATGTGACATTTCAAGCGACGGTCGAAACAACGAAGCAGGCAACCCAACAGTTAACCCAGGAAGGGACAACGTCGCCATGTAAGGAGCACCAACATTTCCAAAAGGAGGAAAATGACCAGGATTCCCTTCTGAGGGGATTCCTTGGTTGGTGAACTCTGAAAAAGTTGCCATCGAACTCAAAACCACACACGGGCTGAAAAAGAGTTAAGGGCACACGATCAAACGGTCACAAGCAATATCTAAACGGGTGTGTTATCGTGGGAGATTGATTTTACCACATTGGAAAATAAACAAATTCTATCGTTTCATGTTTTAAGAGTCGAGAAACGATAAAAAGATGACTCTATCTCTTTCAGAGTTGACACAAGCGTGAAAGGACAAGCGCTTGACGGTCTTTTCAAGTTTAGGGAGTCAGAAAAGACCAAATGACTACTCAGGAAAAACTAGGCACAAAGGGTGTACCAAATATCCGTGAACTGCAATATACACCTTGGTTTCAAAAATGAAACAGAAATCGACCAAGGACTTTCGTACGTGCAGGTAGTCTCCCCGAATGCTGTGTTCGGTGTATCACGGGTATAGGGCGGCAGACTCGGCTTCCTGTGGATAAAGGATTGAAAACCTAGAGGGGTCTCCCTTTATATACGCGACGGTACGGGGAGCGCAAGTCCGTACTAGCGCTGTCTAAAGCCAACAGGCGAACGACAGCTGCTAGGTTTAACGATGTCGGAACACGTCTCTAGCCTAGACCTTCTAAATATGTTTCGTTAAGTTCCAATGTTGCCTTAGGTTAATTGAATAAATTTTACGGTTGATCTTCAATTAAGTTTCAATTTCCAGGCCCTATCGTATGTAGTGTCTCGAAAGACTCCTAAATGCAAGCTACATGAGAAAAGAAAACTTTTCAATTCGATGAATGCTATCTAGTTAAAGGAAGAGCTTCAAACAATGATGCAACAAACAACAAAACTGAAAACGAAACTTTTCCAAACTAGACGACTTTCACTATCCAAAAGTATTCAAACATTCAACGAAGCGAATTATGCAATGTAATCTATGCAAAATTCTTTTTCCGAAAACTATGCAATTGTAATCTATGCACAATTTCCTTTTCTTTTCAAATAATACGAATGCACTCAATGCATTTTTCGATGAAATGAGAATCTACTTAATGCATACTTTCAATAAAAGAGAATGCACTCAAAGCGATTTCTAGTTTTCAATCATTAAACAATGTAATCTAAGTTCAATGATGGATCTCAAAAAATACTTTTCAATGCAATGTGATCTAATGCATTTTAACAAAAAGAACACTTTGAGACAAAAACTAAATAAACGCAAATCTCCTTAATGAAGGATGAAGGCAAAAGGGATGCAAACAAACACTAAGAATGCAACCATTGTTTCAAAATACTTTGTGACAAAATCCCTCAAAAGTTGACAAGACATATGCGGTCAAACACAAAAAGGACTTCCAAAGCAAGAGATCAAAACAAGGCATTCATCCCTTTTAAATCAAACAATCATAGAAAGAAGACATTCCAAATAATGAGCAATGTAATCTATGCTCATACAGAGGAAATACCCGAAGGGAAAGACGTACTGTTGAAGGATTAAGGGAAAAAAACTCAATTTTCATACACCCTGAAAGTGGCCCGACTTGTACATTGACAACTAGCGCCACTTGGCGCGACTTTTACTTGAAAACTAGCGCCAATGGCCAAGTGGCGCGGGTTGCTAACTGACAACAAGCGCCACTGCCTGAAAATGAAAAAGCAAAGAATTTCTCCCAACCAAAACCAGACTTCCCACTTCAAGCTGAATCTAAAACAAACCCAGAAGCAAAATACTGACCAAAAGAAACTTCCGAACAAGGATAACCCTACCACCTACAGGAAATGGCGCGACTGTCTGGCTGTAATCCGCGCCAGACAGGGGATGGCGCGAGTGATAAACTGGCAACCTGCGCCAACTGGCGCGACTGTCAGGGCTAAACTCGCGCCAATCAAGCCCACTATGAAAAGGTGAAAATTCGGAAAAGCAGAGGTCAGATCTGATCCTCTGGGGGCTGAACCAAAAGCCAAAACACAAAAAGAACCCAACCCAGAAGGTTCATCAAGCAAGGAAAAACAATCAAAGCGAACCAATCATAAACGGGACGAGGAAAACCGGACGATCCCCAGCGGAGTCGCCAATTTGTTGAGGAGGTAAATCCCCTCTGCGGACAGAGGCGATCCCTACTAGCCCAGCAGGGGTCTAGCAACAAACAAACAATGCTATGACGCAAGCTCCTAATTACGAATGAAAGACTTGGGATAGAAGCCTACCTGGATTCCAACGCTATGATCTGAAGAAGAAGTGTCCCTGTTCTTCAGCCCTGGCAGATCACAATCCTTCCGCGATCTCCGCGGATGAACACCTGCACATAGAAGAAACGAACAGATACAAGCATAGGAACCAGCATACGTAACTAAACATCGGTCAGAAAAGATATTACTCGCATTAACATGATGGAAAAAGGAGTGGAACCATAATCATAGTCATCTATTAAAGTGATAAACGAATAGAAGTTACAACCAAGTTCTGACGTCGCGGCTTCCTTCGAACGGGTCTCCGGTTGTCCACGTCTCGCAAAGCTCGCCAAGGAAAGGGAAACCTCTCCAGAGTCTCGTAACAATGGTCTCCTCGCTTGAATGGGCCTTAAGGGAAAGAAGGGATTCTTTACGGCACAAAGGCACTTGGGAATAGGGAGATGCAAAGCTTCAGCACTTCAAGACTAGCTTGCCATGGATCTGAGCAAGCTTTTATAGATGGGGAAGGAGGGAGTTGGGATCCCTATTGTTATGGGATTGGCCCTATCAACAAGGAAGGTTCCATAGAAGGTGGCAAAACTACTTCCCTTCCATAGAACTCCCGTAGCCAAACCTCCCAACTCAAGATAGGCAGTGGTTGTGAGTTTGTTTGAACTCAAATTCCGCCATCCATATATAAAAAACAGTCCCTAAAATGGGTGGCGCGATTGCTGCTCTATGACGGAGCGCCAAGTGGCGCGACCTCTTTACAGGATTTCCCTGAGTGGCGCGAGTACTGAACTGTCTACCCGCGCCAATGCAAAAAGAGCTGTTTTTCATGGATTTTGCAAGGAGATGTCTCGAGGGGAAATGAAGCTCATACTCAGAGGGATGCAATGATGATGTTTTCAGTGCATGACAGTGTTCACAGGTCACATAATGGGTCCTCCATTGTGCGGGATGGGGAATGGTAAGGACGGTGACAAATTAATGTGTAACAACCTATACAATGTTATAATGTTGAGCAGCTCGAGCGTTTGTATTATATGATGATTTCCGAAGAACACCTTTTGGGGGTGGCTGGATTATGGAATCACTACTAGGTCTCTCAATCTATAGAGGACCGGAACTAGGAGATATAGAAGAGAAGGATTAACTATGGCATCCTATTCCATAGGAGATTTCAAAGGATTTGGGTAATATTTCGATCGCGTGGAAACAAAAATAAGTTCTATGCCAGCCATAAAAACTTCGGAGCTTCCGGGTAATTGGGGTTGATCTACCATTTGTGTTTGTTGGGATGGGAATGGTTCTTTCAAGACAGTCAGAGTCTTGGGTGCGCCCTTCAAGAGACGGGAAACTTTGACAGGCCGAGGAAAATCCTTGGTGTAATGGTCATCATCACATATCAAATAAGGATATTTAGGCTTATGTTTGGAAGCATCGTCAGCAAATTACTTATTTGAATCTTGTTTAGGGTTATCGGATTTGGATTTTCCTTTTCCATTTTTCTTTCCCTTTGATGATTTTTCTGTTGTGGTAGATTGGACACCATTTACCTCATAGGTTTTACCAGGATTCTTATGGTTATTCGAAGGTTTGGAGGGTCCAGTGGCAGTGGTGGACTTATAATTTGAAGAAGTCTTGGGTGCACTACTATTAGCATGGGCCACTGACCCAAAAACGCCATCAACAGGAGGCATGGCAGGAGGTTGAGATGATGTTGGGTTGGTTGAAGGTCACAGTGCATCAGGTAGAGTTCCATACAAGGTCTCAGATTGGGACTAAACCAAATCTATATATTGAGCGCGGGCGATGACTTCCTCTTCTGTCACAAAACCACCCATGGCGAGATCCTTTGTGATTTGCAAAAGAAAAATATTTCGTGAACCAATGAGTCAACAAATGATCGGGGATCTAGAATTTGATAAGACGACGTCTTCTCCTCCATTCGTGGATGTGATCTGAAATATGGGTTGCAGTTGATTGTTTCAATGATGTGAGAATGTGGGTGCCAATTTCATACCAGGCATGTAACTAGAAGTGAGTGAGGAAGGCCATGGCCAAGGTGTTAAAATCAAAGAAGACACCTCGAGGTATTTTAATATATCATTTAGTCATGGCACCTATGAGAGTGCGCTGGAAAATATGTAGACGATTGGAATTTTCAACCCAAAAATTGGAAGAGAACCATAGGTGGTATGTCATGACATGGGCTTGGTGGTCTTCCCAAGACTTACCTTCAAAATTTGGGCAATATCCCGAAATCTTGGTTGGAACTGGCATCGAATGCAACATATGTTGGATGGGGTCATTTGTGAGATTAGACACATTCGACAGTTCCAACATAGCCAAAAATGGTAAGGGAGGGTGGTGAGGAGAAAATGGTCATTGGAAGTTACCCATCTGAGGGTTCCAACCTGGTTGATATATATTATGCCCCCAATAGGGCAGATTTTGACCAGATACACATACTACCCCCATGGTTGGTAAGGACCTTGTTTCAGTTGTTGTTGAACGTAGGGACCCTGTTGGGGCTATTCATAAGGCCCCTGCTAGGTTTAAAACTGCGGTCCTTCTTGAACATGGGGTCCAGCTTGAGGTCCTTGTTGAACATGGGGTCCATCCTAAGGTCCTTGCTGAACATGAGGTCCAAGTTGGCCTCTCGGTTGGGTCTACTGGTACTGAGGGATTTGCTGGGATTGAATACCAGGGTGAGGCCCCGAGTGGGGTTGTTCGTACTGACCCTACAGAATTTGTTGGCATTTGACACTAGGATGATTGGGAAGAGCACCAGGTTGACCCAAATGGATTTTTGGACCAATTTGGGTGTAAGGACCAAACTAAGGTTTATTCACAACGATACCCACTGGATTTTGGGGTTGTTGGACATATTGTTGTGAGAGGTTTGGTCGAGGAACATATTGATACTGCATATTCAGTTGTTGAACATATTGATGAGGCATGTTGGGTTGCTGAACATACATATATTGTACGTTCGGTTGCTGGCAATGGGGTTTTTGAACCTAAGAATACTGAACGTGGGGCTGTTGATAAAAAAATGCAGCTGAAGTGGGTTGACCACTCAATGGAGTAGTTCCCATGACAATGTTTGACAGTTGTCAAACCAATGTGCCACCTAGTCTAGCATTAGGATTTCCTACCCCCGAAATGGGTCCAGAGTTCAGATGCCCCCCACTCGAAATAGGAGGTTCGTAAAGAGGCTTGGACTTCCCCCCAGGCATGGACGAAACTGTATATTCTCCACTCAATGGTGTAACCGTAGTAATCATAGATAGCGACAGGGGGGTAGAAGATCCTATTAAAATGGTCATTTGACCTATAGTCACTGTAAGTTGAACAACAGGTTGAGATACGGCAACCATATTCAAAACTAATGGGCTAGAATATGGGTTGGTTCCCATTGACCAAAAGGGATCTGGAAGATGTAGCTCCAGAAGCTCCTAAAACAAGGCTTTCACGAGAGGTATACCCATGTGGAAGTGAAGATACGACTTAAATAGAGGGTATTCCCATCCCACTTCCTGTATCTTGAGGTGTGGTGACGTAAGGATAGCATTCAGGAGGAAACATGGATGAAATTTCTTTTGGAATATGAGTTGCAGTGGTTTCATGTAAAATTCTCTAAGGGGTACTCATGAATGGAATATCATCACTGTTGGATGCCATTTCAGGAGGAAATAATTGATGAGAGGTAGTAAAAGATGATATTGGAGAATCAACAAAAGGAAAGATAGGTGTGTCAAGAGGACTATAAGCCTATTGAGGATATACCATTATTAGATCAAAGAGAAGGTTTGGAGGAAATACCGTAAACTATGCAAACAGTTCATGACTTTTTGGCTCATAATCCTCAGACGACGATGAAAGAAAATTGTCGCGTGGTGGACGCAATGAAATAAGTCATACACTTATGACAATCCCAATTTCACCGCCTTGAGCTTCAAGGGATCCAACTAAAAATTGGGGGACTTCAGGAAGAGTGTCTTGCGATCCTTTAGAAGAGGAAGGAGGTGAATTTGATGATTCAACCATGATGACCTTGAGGGAAATATCAAATAGAGAAAAGGTGAATCAATTTTGAGCAATTTATAATTTACAATTAACCACGAAAAGATGAGCCCAGAGAACTGCATAGGTAATATGTTATCGTGGGCAGTTAATTTTAGAATTTAAACAAAAGATAAATAAAAAAGGGTGAAATATGCATAAAGGATTACCAGGTGTCCATGAATTGTAATATACACCTTGGTAATAAATGATAGAAAAATTTAACAAGGAATTAACGTACTACAGTTGATCTACCTAAATGTTGTGGTCAATGTATCAGGTCTACAGGTCAGCCAACTCGGTTACCTATGGTAGGCTTGCAAACTAGTGGTGTCTCCCCATATATACTTGACGGTATGTGGGAGTCTAGTCCGTAGTAGTGTTGTCTAATGTGTAAGCATATGATGAGAGTTTCCCCTTATAGTTTTCATATGTGGAGCATAGTTCTATATACTTCCATACGTTGGATGGGGTTTCACCTCCAGAATGTAACATAGACTGTTAGTGATAGCTCCTATGTTTAATGATACCAGAACACATCTCTAGCCTAGACCTCTAAATTTTTTCCTTAATTTCAAATGCTCCTTAAGGTTAATTGGATAAATTTTAAAGTTTATATTCAGTTAAGTCTCAGTTTAAGGCTCGATATCGATGTCACCTAAAGCCTATAATGCAGCTAAATGCTAAAAGAGATTCTTTCCATTTCAATGAATTCTAAACTAACGAGGGAAGAAATGCAAACAAGAGTGCAAGTAATGCAACAAAATATGATTCCCCCCCAACTAGTTCAAAATTATTGAAATACTGCTTTTAAAAATTGAATTAACTTTCACCATTCCCCAAAATGCAAGCTTATTCCAGTAAGATGGATGACAATTTTTTGTTTTTCTTTAATTTGAAAGCTCAAAATGCAAATTAAATCAATGAAATTAAAGGAAAATCAACCAAATGAACAAATAAATGAAAAATAATCTTTTTCACTTTTCTTTCTATCGAATGGAAAACAAGATCACTTCAAAAAAATACACGAATTAAAATCACTTTCAATCTTTTTCAAAGCGAACAAAGCAAATCCAAACTTCAAGATGAAAATGGGTTATCTTATGAGTTACGGGTTGCATGCAAGGCATTTTGTCAAGTTATATTGTTAAGAGTTTCTGGTTATTTCTTCCTTTGCACAGACCTATTCAAGATCTAAAGGCACCAACATCATTAAACTCTCTCTCTCAGGGTGAGGAAACCTGGTTCCAGCACCCTCCCCTACTACTTTGGGTGAGACCTTGACTTGTACAAGCAGGTCATTGCCGAAAGGGCTAGTAGTACAGGGGTTTGTTGGTTAACCTCAAATCTGAACCTGGGTCAAGACCCCTCAAACAAAAAAATGGTTCCGTTGTCGGGATCGAGAGCATTTTGAGAGAGAGAACAGGTGATGAGTCAGGGTTTCTGGAACCCAAAAAAGTCTGAAATTGATGAATGGTTCAAAAAGAAGATCCTGGAATTTGCCCTAAAAGAAAACAAAAGTATGAAGTTGTCTACTGAAAAGTGGAAGAATAAGTATATATTCACGGAGGCGCACGAGATCTTCTTCGTGACCTTTGCTTACGAGTAGCAGGAGTGCTTGTCGAGATTAGTGAAGTTACAGACCTATTGGAAGGATGATAGGGTTACGTAGTGAACGCCTGAATTGATCAATCAATTGGAAAATACTGATAACAAAATCACCCATACCATAGATCACTGGGTTGATAGTACCTTGTGTGGAGTTGTGACGGAGTTTGTGGTAGATCATTTCTTTCTTACTTTGAAGTTGAAAGAAGATTTTTCAAGGGTTTGAAAGGTAAATTCTTGTGAACATTGCCTTTGTTGATTAGGATGTTATTGAGTGAAAAGGGTGCTATGTGCAGCCACACCAAGTGAATGAGCTACGAATAGATTGAAAGCACTATGCACAGCGGGAAGTATTATTGGATAAATCAAAAAGGGGAAAGATTTTCATACATCCTTCTGAGGGATTCACTAGATCTAGAAGAAACTAAGGCTACGCATGCTGCAGGTAGCCCCCCTGCTATGCCATACACAAATTCACATAGGAATCAAACATCTCCTACCCCATTACCACCCCCACCTACAGACGATATGGCTGTGCACATGAAGCTGCCCATCTTTAGGGGTGTGGGGGATGAGGACATGGATCGGTTCTAGTTCGTAGCTAATGCAATATGGACTACACAAAATGTTAATATTGATGTTGTAAAAAGAGCATAGCTAGCCATGGATTTTGAAGGTCGCACGCTAGACTGGTTTATGGGATATATGAAACAAAACGCGTCTCCTACTATCATTGATATCAAGAAGGAACTGAAGCATCAGTTAAAAAAGCCGAAGTCCTACGCGTAGGTAGTGGTAGAGATAAAATATTGCAAGTAAGGAGAAAAAGAATCAATCTGGGAAGCCGACCAGAAACTAAAGCAAACTATCAGTGATGGAGGATTTGTTTACGATGATGACTATCATAAGGAATGGTTCATCACCATCTTGTTAGCCGATTTATGCGGTCCTATCGGACAGCAGAAGATCGCTACTCAGGTTGAAGCCCTGGCGATCGCTATGAAGTTGGAGGTTGCGCCTAGAGAATATATTTCCCTTGGGACTGTGTAAATTTAAATTCAGTTGGAAGCTATGCACTTAGAGATACAGAACCTACGTAGAGACAAGGGTAAATAGGTTGGCACAGATGTTTGATGCATTCGTTGCAAAGGAGAGGGCCACACCAAAGATCAGTGCCTTGTGTTTACGGATTACCTGTGAGCTAGAGGACCAAATATTCTGCGCCCTAGGGTGGTTGCGGGGCCTAGCAACCCCACCCTGTGGTGCGTTGATTTTCGGGTTGCTAGACAGCATGATATTGACCATTGCCCATGGTTGGGAGCCTATGTGCCAAAATTGAAGCAACAATATTGCAGATTTTGTTCCTCAGTTGGTCATGATGAACACCACTGTCAGACGTATGAGCTAATGATAGACAATGCAAACTTGTACAGAGTGCAAGTCGAAACCTCGTCACCTGCATATCCCTATGGACATGGAGGATCCTTGGCAAGAGGAAGGGGAGTGGTGAGACGTGGAGGTGTAGGTCGAGGAAGAGGGAAAGTAATATGCTATAGCTGTGGAGATCCAGGACATTACGCACGTGATTTCCCTAACCCTGCATAGAAGTCTTGCAAGTACTGTAGGTAATTTGATCACATAATTGAGGAATTTCCCATTTTGATAGCTAAGATGCAGGAAAATTTGTTGACACCTATGTATAACATGCAAATGGTCAAAGCTGAGCCACGCGATGATGGCCCTAGCATAAATGTAATAACATGCATTGGTATGGACACTGGAGGACCTGCAGAACAAGCTGTTGTAGAGTCATGGATCAGAAAGGCATCTAACAAAAAGGAAGGCCTAGACCTAAACAAAGAGAAGGAAGTTTTTATAGAGGCTAGAAGAGATTTTGCTATAGTGGGAGCATCATCATCAAAAGTTGTCATGGATCCAAAGGTCGATGAAGCATTCAAACCATTCCTTCAAGCATGTATGAATTTACTACTCAGCTAGAAGGTGGTAGAGAATCTCCAAGCATTGATAGAGATATGTATAGGAAAGGAGGCCCCCTGAATGGATATTAAGTCTGTAAACAAGATTTATAAGAACAAGAAGAGAACTGGTTGGGTGATGCGTATGACTGTGCAGATTGGATAGTAAAAAATGGATCAAGTAATCTTGAATCTAAGATTTGATGCCAATGTCCCCTACAAAACAAACCTGGAAGAAGATGGGAGAACCCAAATTGGAGTGGTCCACCATTCAATTACGAATGGCTAGCCAGCAAAATATCATTCCACTAGGAAGGTTGCCTAAGGTTGTGGTAGAAATTGTGGGCGTTAAAGTATATGCATATTTCGAAGTAGTCCAGATTGTGGATGATGTAGACCCTTAACCTATATTATTAGGATTGGATTGGGCTATTGACATGGGGGGTATCATCAACCTGAAAATGAGGAGCATGGTTTTTGAAATCATGGTACGTGGGTAATAGTCCCTCTGGATCCAACAGAAAGCGAACAATATACAGAACCGGTGCGCGATGAGGAGGATGTTGACCATATTCACAAATTGGTTATGCGGGATGATGATTGGTTCAACCATATAGCTAATGGCATGTTAAATTTGGAAAAATACAACTCGTGTTTCTCAGATTCAGATGGCGAGATGGAAAATGGGCAGAACCGGTTGCATGACGTATCTGCGCTGCGCTGCCTCAAGATCACAAAGAGATTCTGGTGCATTTCCTTAGAGGTAAAAAAACTACCTTACTTTGATGGTTCTGGTAGTGTTAATGAATTTCTTAAAGCATTAGAAAAATATGTCCCTAAAGAATGAATATTCTGGGCACTTGACTTGGCTATGGCGCAACCCCTGTGCGGTGGTGGGAAACACATAAGGGGGCTTTCCTAGAGTGGGGGGAATGTCGAAAAATGATGATGTTTTGCTTTGAACCTCTGGTCAACCCACCTGTGGAGCTCTTTTCTGGCCATGCAGATCCACGGAAGCACTTGGCTATGTCGATGGAAGTATGGAATGAAAGGACCTGTAATGAGTGGGTCCATATATTTATTCATTCATTAGAGCCAGTACCCACCACTTGGTACTTAGACAAAGAGCATCACCAACATACTCACCACTAGGATACAATGACAAAGGATTTCATGGCGACGTTCGACTTAGTTGGAGGGACAGAGAAATTGGATGAAGCCCTACAGGATATAGATGATCTTGTCTTTGATGAGTCCTTGACTCAGAAGGAATGTGATGCGCTAGCATGGGATGCACAGATGCAAGATATTTCCAGTTGTAGGAATTTGTCAGTAGAGGATAGTAACAAAAATCCCAGGAATATTACAATCGCAAAATCTAAAGGAGAAAGCATAGTTGCAGGACCCTCCTTGCAGACAGTGGACGTTACCAAACCATTGAAGCTGAAGGAAGTCAACTTTGGGATGAAGAAGCATCCAAAGTTAGCCAAAATTGGGGATTATTGGGACGATGATATTGTTGGAAATATTTCAGAGTTGCTGACCGAATATCAGGATCTATTTCATACGAAGTTATCTGAGCTCAAGGGAATTGTAGGAGATATGGGTGTTATGAATATCACTTTGAAGCCAGATGCACGTCTTGTCAAGCAGCGACCCTATCAGTTGAACACTAAATATAAGCAGAAATTCAAGGAGGAGCTAGATAAGATTGTGGCCATAGGTATCATCAAGCTTGTGGAACAATTTGATTGGGTAAGCCCAATGGTAGTCCTGTTAGCCATCCATAATTTTGACATATTCAAATATGGCTAAAACAGGTCTTTAGCCTTCAAGAAAAAAATTTGAAGCAAATCTATGAGTTCTTGAAGTCTTGTTGTGTCTCTTATCCAAAGGATCCATCTCACTGATGTTTTCACTTAAAAATCCTTCAAAATATCCCTGTTGTTTCAAAAAGAAAACTGTCTTCAAAGTCACAATTCCCAGCATTTCTCCTCCTCATTTATTCCCTTCTTTACACCCATTTTTTCCCATTTTATCCTCCATTTCTTCAAAATTCTCTTTAAAACATCATAAAATCCTTTTATTAAGGTTTGAATTCCTTTTTTCCACCTATCGGAACACAAAAAAGGCCTTTAAAAACATTTTTTTTAAACCCTTTCCGCCCCTTTTTATAGATAAGGCTTTAAGTGCCTTTAGCCTTAAGCACTTCCACTCCTTTCTCATAAGACCCAGCGCTATGACCAAGCACTAAGCCCATTGGCATTTTGGCTTTTCAGAAATCCCCGTTTCCTCGCTCCTGCACTCCTTTTCTCCGCCGATGTGCAAAACCCTGATCGCATCTCCACCGTTGATCTCGTTTCCAATCCAATGGTCCTATATTGCATCGCACTTTTCTCTTTCCCATCGCCATCGCACTTTGGCGATTCCAATTTATTCATTCCCACACCTTTTTTCCCGCCGATGGCCGATCCCCCGAGCAGATCTCAGCCATCGATCTCCCCAAATCCGACGGTCTGGACCCTTTCGGCGCCCTCCATCTTCTTTCAGCCTCTGCATTTTTGTGGTCCCCCTGGAAGAGATCCTGGCAGTTGATTGCAACGATCCAACAGCCAGCAGGGTCCTTCCCTTATTCTTTCATCCGCCCTTCTTTTTTCTCCTCTACGTATCTCAACCGTTGATCCTCAAGATCTAATGGCCCTCGCTTCTCCCATCATCCATTCTCCCGACCCCATTCATTACCCCTCTGCTTCCTCGATACAATCCTAACTGTTGATCTTGTTGATCCAACGGTTCTCGCTTATCCTCACCATTCAAACTCCACCCAAAAAAATTTCACCCCATGCAATGAAACTTCCGCTACACGATGAAATTGTTGATGTCTACAGCTGGTCCCACCGCGCAACTCCATCTGTTGCCTCCATTCTCCACCGTAGATTTGGAGCTCTCAGATCTGACGGCCAGCGTTCATCTTCGCACATATTTCTCCCAAAAATCTTAACGCCCAATATCAATGCGAAATGGGCAGTTTTGAATGGACACGTGTCAGCCATCAAACCATATTGTGTTTGATTAGCCCCAAACTGCTTACCACCTTGACTCCGCGTGAAAACTGCTTCCAGTTTTCTGCAAAACCACCTATCATTATTTCGTGCCATAATTCAAAATTAAACCCTAGTTCTGCCTTCTTCCATAAGTTTTCCACCTCTGTTGCATTCATCCTCCTCTGCACTTCTCCTCCACCATCCCAATGCCTCTGAAAGCAGTTAAATCCAAAGAAAGTAGGTTTATATAATTATTTGTTGTTTGGTTGTAGGTTCAATGGCAAAAAGTTAAAATAAAGACATCCCACAGCAAAATTAGTGGCAGGGCCTAGGGTGACGATCCTTTGGTGCTCAAAAAAAGCAGAAAACGAATAAACAGGGTTAATTCCATGTTTTGACCAATGTTTCATGAGCATTGGTCACACAATCAAGCCCTCCAATGCGCTAGCAAGCCACTTGTGTAGCCGACGATGAAGATAGAGATTAAAAAGATTAAAGGATAAAGGTTAAAGTTAAAATCCCAAAGATCAAAAGACTTAATCAGGCAGATTGTGGATAAAGCGCAGTTTAAGATAAAGAATTAAAATTCAAAACAGTCAGTAAAGGACAAAAATCCACAAAGCAAGACATATCAATGAAATATTACTCCAGAATTCCAGATCATTGAAGTATTTAATTCTCCGAAGACTAAAAATGCCAACTAAAAGTCTAATTTACCTCAAAAGAATACAAATTGAATGCTCAGTCAGAGATATTTTCTAAAGACAATGCAGAAGTAATTGCCAGCTACCAAAAGCCTCAAAATTCAACAAAAGTGACTGAAGTGGATGAAAGTTAATGTAAAAATCAATTATCAGAGTTAAGACATTAGATATCTTCTCCATTAGGCCTCCCAAAGGTTGAGAAGCATTTACTTTGTATTAATTGAATAGTTAGACCTTCCTTTCACTCCACCTCCTCAATTTACCTATATATATCATATGAGAAGCCTATTATTGTGGTTGGTTGGATACTTATTGAATGTAAATAGTTACTGAAGCTACTGAAGCTCTGTTAGTGATTGAGGAAAGATAGGCTGAGAAGAGAAGTTTGAAGTTGTAAAGACCTACTGGACTTAAAGATTGTAACTGGTTTGAACATAAAATATACAAGATGATTTATGGGATCCCTGTCTATGTCAATGGTGATGTTTCTCTTACTGTAATTTTTTTTTTCTTATGTTTCCATACTATCCAATTTCTCTGATAAAGAACAACAAATTTAGATTAGGATTTACTGTAAAAGGTACCCTAATTCTCACTGATAAGCTTTATCTTTATGTTTTCTTCTAATTGTTTCTTTAGGAATGATTTCTATAGAGTATAACCAGTCAAGGAATGTTGGTGAGCCCATGTCTTGCTGATTAAAACTTGAGACATTGTTCTTGAATGATATTTTCACTGCATGCTAAGTAAAGTTAAACTAGGGAAGTCTATGGTTATCCCTGTCCTCTAGTGTTTTCTCGAACAACTGTGTTGAAAATATCCCTGACAATATGCCAAAAGCAGGATAGGTTCAAATTCCTTACTTGAACTTAGGCTTCCCTTTGTTTTCTTATATGTTTTCTTCTTTCTGAAGGTAATTTGTTAGATTGTTGGATTGTTGTCTGAAAAGTGTGCTTTAGAAAAAATTTTCCCAAGGAAGTCTATGACTTTGAAAGGCTTTTCTTGTTTAGTGAAGTTAATATATTATCAAATGGTTATTAGCTTTGCTTCTTTCACAACACTTTTAATGTTCCATATCACAAATCAATCTAAAGAGATCCTCTGATATAGCTTTTGTGGAGGTAAATCCCCTCTGCGGACAAAGGAGATCCCTACTAGCCCAGACCGGGTCTAGCAACAATCATTCACGCTATAGCGCAGGTTCCTAATTGAAAATAAACCAACTAACGATGAAGGCCTACCTGGGGTCCAACGTTGTTTCTTGTAGAAGAAGTAGCGCTCCCGTTCCTTAGCCCTGGCAGATCACGATTCCCACGATCTCCATGATGGACACCTGCACATGCGAGAAACAAAACAAACGCAAGCGTAAAATCCAGTAGATGCAACTATATGTCAGTCAAAAAGGACATAACTCATCATCATAAACCATAACAAGAGTGGAACCATAACCAATAGTCGTTTATTATTAATCAATCAAAGGAAGAATACAACCATAGTTCTGACGCTGAATTCTCCTTCGGAGGGTCGCCAACAGAACACGTCTCGAAAAGCCTGTCAAGGATGGGAAAAACCTCTCTCTTCAGATCTTGAAAATAGTCTCCTTGCTTGGATTTTGCCTCAAGGGAATGAATCAAGACTCTTGCAATATTAGGCTCTTGGGAACTTGGAGATTTGAAGACTAGCTTGCAATGGAGATGAGCAAGCTTTTATAGATGGAGGAAGGGAAGTTGGGATCCCTATAATCATGGGATTGGCCCTATCATCAAGGAAGCTTCCATGAGAGGTGGCAAACCACTTCCTCTCTATGGAAATCCGTAGCCAAACCTCCCAACTCAAGATAGATAGCAGTCTAGGAATTTGTTAAGACGAAACTTCTGCCATTTATTTTTTAAAAACACTCCTTAAATTGGCTGGCGCGAGTGTGACTCTGGGAAAGAGCCCCAATTGGCACGACCTCTTTGAAGGATTTTTCCCATTGGCACGGGTACTGAACTGGTTGACCGCGCCAATGCAAAAAGGGGTGTTTTTAGGGTTTTTCAGCAGGAGATGTCTCAAGGGCAATGGAAGCTCATGTTCAGAGGGATGTCAAGAAAGTGTTTTCAAGTCTTGTCTCTGCTCACAGGTCACGGAATGAGCCCTCCAATGTGCAAGATGGGGAATGGTAGGGACGGTGACAAATTTCTGTGTAACAGATGCCCCCAAAAGTATGAGGCCCGAATGAGAGAGAGGGGTGAAATGCTTTACGAGAACGTGTCCAACTGAAAACTCCGCCATCGGAAAACCTGCGTGAAGAAGTACAACTGATGTCTCAAATACATGATATATATGTGGTATGGGCGCAGCCATATATAACAGAGTATACAATAATCCAGATCCAAGGAATGGACGCAGCCATCCAGTGAGGATCGATAAATAGACTCAGGTATGGTCGCAGCCATCCAGTAAATGAGTCATGTAAATAATCATAATAATCCACAAAATCGCAGCCTGGATTACAACAGACACAACCCAGGGTCTTGCGCTCCACCTCAACCTGAACACAGTATAAGTTCGAGCATGCGAATAAGCAAGCTGAAGTCGAACATGCAAGAACATCATCTGATTACCATCCAATGATGAAAGTTGTTAACAGACACGAGAGGTACCACCAATAATGACAATGGCCCTCAAGGTACTACAGGTACAATCTACGGCATGTGAATCAATGAGCTGGCATCGAACACCCTCTAGAATCACTTGATCGGAGGCCAATGAGGAAAACCTCGTGTCGAATGCAAAGAACCTGCCATTGAGGCATGCAGGCTCCAAGGCACAAGAAGGGAGTCTCTAGATCAGCTTCCTGGATAATGAGCTGAAGTCGACAGGAAGTGACCTTGATCGAAGGTGGGCCATAGTGTTTCCCACATCATCGACGCGAGACAAAGGAACATTAGTGTTTTTGTGAATCACGATCAGATGAGAATCAGAGGAAGGTTGGTACTTGCAGAGGTCAACTTCTCTTGAACATATCGGCGGCACGACAGTGGATTTGGAAGTATTTGACATCAAAATATCAGAGGTCATAGTGACGAGGCAAAGAGCAGATGAGAGGTCAAAAGGAATCACCCAAACCCACAAAGGCAAGTGGAAAATGAGATGAGATGTCCCCAACCCGACACGAATGCAGACAAGTGCCATGTTCAAGAGCGAAATACTGCCGACATGACAATGATGTTGGTTCCATTTTCCCCACCATTTCTGGCGAGTACCTATTTATTTTTACACAAGCTTGAAGAGGATACCATATGCTTGTTGTATAAGCCCATCCTAGTACATTTAACGAGCCCTAGGAAGGAGCGACTCGAATAATGTCATTACGACTGAATCCGATGTCATCAGGGTTTAACGATTCTGACAAAGGAAGAACTCGACGTCTTTTTATATTTAGAGAGTCTGAAAAGACAGCAGAAAAGTAAACTCCAACAGTCCCTTTTCGTAAATAGTTCCTCAGATCCGAAAAGGTAGAAAACTATGTCTGAGAAAACCTCCTAGTCGCGATAGGCTAGGGTATTCCTTTTTCGTAAATAATCTATCCCAGCCCGAAAAAGGGGTAAATGTATATTGGGTAGATGTCGTTTCGTGGCCACTTTCACGAGATCGAAACGACAAGGAACTCGGCAATCTTTTCATGTTTAGAGAGTTAGAAAAGAGCTGAAAGATGACTCCACCTGGAGGAACGAGTGGTATAAGGGTATGGCAGTTACAGTAATGGACGGTGCTACTTTCAAGGAAACAAGTAAAGGTTAAGAGGTTTTCTAACAAGACCACTCATCGCAGCGGTTCCTCAGGAAAGGGTAAAACAACCAAGTGAAGGCATATGATCAGCCAAGCAGATGGGGACGATGGAATGAGAAAACCAAGACTCGTCTGAAAAAACAGGCTGATAAAATGGCAATCACGAGAGGTAAAATGGGAAAGGTTTCATTTTTACACAAACTTGAAATTAGGAAACTCTGCTTAAATTTGGTTTCATTTTTACACAAGCTTGAAACAAAGATGAACTATGTTTGAAAGTGGTTTCATTTTTACACAAGCTTGAAACGGAAACAAAATATGCTTGAAAAATTAAGCATGCCCTAGCATGGTGACTCAATTCGAGGTACATGCCCCCCAAGCTTCAATCCATATGAAAGGCAGATAGAGTGAAGGTTCAAGTTACGAGATCAAGAGAAAGACTCGACTGGGATTTTACGAGATCGTATCAAAGACTCAAATTGAACAAGAACGTGTTTCATTATTTTAACGAGGTTGACACATTAAAAGAACTATCCTCAGGACACCTTGTTTCATGGTTTAGGGAGCTTGGCACAAGACAAGGAACTCTGCTCTGACCAGCTTGTTTCATTTTTTAAGGAGCTTGACACAAGAAAACAAACTGTGCTCCGACCGACTTCATCATAATGAACAAGAAGTCATCGCTTCCAAGAGTTCCACTCCCGATGGAAGGAAAACATCCTGGAAGTCAGGACCCAATGCCCCCAGCACTTGATGCACAATGGCACTATCATTGAGCATAGGCACGGGGAAGGTAGCCACATAGTCGACCTGCGGTGGGGCAGATACAACGGGTGGATAAAAACCAGCAAGGGATGATGGTGAGCCAGTTGCCACATCAGGACCAAAGAACGAAAGATGATCAATGGTCACGATCCATCCATCATGTGGAAAACAGACCACACGAAAAAGGGAGGACATAAGCGCTCCCATGGCATAGGTGTAATCGCGCCCCAAGAGCAGATTGAAATCCAAGGGGCCTGGAACAACCATCATGTCTGTTGATCATCTTAGCCTCTTTACTAATTTTTGGCAAGCAAACAAGGGGTCAAGCTGTCTTCAAGCTTTCAAAGAATGGATTTCTCCTGAAAAGTCATCATCCTTGAAGCCTTTCATGATTCCCTGCTCTTTAATCCCTCTCCCTCTACTTTTCTGGAGTCAATAAGCCTCACCGATCCCTAAAAATACGTGCTTCAAAGGCCTCTTCTTACCCCTAGTATCTCTGAATAACTCCCCATTTTTTCCCTTTTCCCCCTTGGGCCAAAGCCCACTTTAAACATTATATTAAGGCCTCAGCCCCTTTTCCGCCAGCCCCTTTAAATACTTCCCCACATATGCCCTTAGCATGAGACCGAATGCTAACCCTTAGAGCGCTAATCGCACCATCGCAATCGCAGCATTCATATGTAGCCGCCTAACCGGACCATCGCATTTTTCGCCTTTGCGATTTGCGATCATCGCAAATCGCATCCATCGCATAGCGCATCCTTGTAATGTGTCGCCCCTCCGCTTCTTGCGATTGTGATGTCCCGCTGTATTCTCCAGCCGTCCATCCCCTCCCAGATCCGATGGTCCGCACACCTCCATCGCCATCGCAAACTTTGAAATGGCCGATCGCGCGATTTTGCGATTTTGCGATCGCGCGATTCTGCGATTTTGCGATCACGCGATTTTGCGATTTTGCAATCGCGCGATTTTGTGATCTTCTCCCGCTCCGGTTCCCAATTGCAATTCCATATGGGTCCCACCTTACACATCCATTTCATTTCATTTTCATTGCATTCCTTTGTATTTCCGTCATGACCAAAGTTTTGTGTTTTACATTAAACTTCTTCGTTTCATAATTATTCCACCCACTGTTCATTTATCATTTCATTGTTCGATCTCCGCCGTTGATTTTCATCCCCAAACCATAATCGAACAGTCCATATGCTTGTTTTAGTCAAACCCTATTTTTCACCGTTTACACCATATTATTGCATTTTCCACCGTTTTTCCGCATAAACCACTGTCCCACCACCGCCGCACCATTGTTCTCCCGTCCTCCATAATCACCCCGGTATGCATGAATTTCATAATTCAATCCATTGTTTTGCAAGGTTATAAAGAGGGAAAGGCCACCAGGATTATGCAGTCCTTATTGTAGTGGTAGGTCTTCACAGGCAAAGGTATAAAGGAAGCAAGAAGCAGAGCCCAACACGCCAAGATCTATGTTTCTTTCTTGAAGGATTTGAAAGCTAGCGAGGCAGAACATCATGGCATAGTGAGTCGATTCAAAGAAGCAGTTGGGCGTCAGAAGATCATTGGTAAGGAGTCAGCCCACGTTATAGCTTCGAGGGCCCTACAACAGCTCGCAGCCATCCTGGACCGTTTCGATACAGTGTGAGCCGGAATCATAGCAGCAAGACTTCCATCGTGTTGGGATTCCGCCACTCCTTCTACACCCCAACCATTAACAGAATATGAAGCATGCCTCCAGGAAGTAAAGAACCAAACGGATATCTTGTCAGACAAAACTACTCGGTTAAAGGCCGATACAATTGTAACGGCCGAGTGCCTAACCGCAAAATGATGAAAGGTCCTGATTCTTCATCATAAGTTTTGATATTTTGATATAGACCTCTAACTAATTTCCAGCATGCGGAGGAGATATTTTTCCAAAAAATATCTTCTCGCTCTTGTATTGAAGTCTCTATATAAGCAAGATCAAAGGAGAAAAAGGGGTTCCAGATTTTTATCAGAAAGCTGTGCTGCGAAAGGCATTTTGTATACATTTTGTAAAGCTTTTGTATGAAGGCTCAGAGCCCGTAGGGTCTCAGTGAGGAGGAGTTCTACCTGTTTAGAGGATTCTGGTCTTTAATATCTCACAGTATGTAAACTTCTCTTACATGTTTAATACAATTTTCCATTTCATGCATCTTCTCATATCATGTTACTGGAATGCGAGTGGCTCACTGATTTTAGATAAGGATTCATCCTAGTTGATGCTCGTATTTGGATCAGTCTAGCGCTTTAAATAGGCTCAGGCATGATATACTGTTTCGTATTCATTTCATCCACTTTTCTGCTATATTAGTTGCTTAGGGAGGGTGCTTTTAAAACGCCATTGTCATGTATGGATTCTTAGAATGCTAAGCCCATATGTGGTTCTGTTGTGTATCCGGGTATCATACCAAAGTTAACTAATATCCTCTTATGTTTCTTTCCCTACATGCACTTTCTGAGATTTGATTTCTGTGGCATATTATTTGAACCAGCCCTCTTTACAGTAAATTGTCTCTTAGCTGTCTGATGTTTTAATATTTGAGCTTTGCATTGTGCCTCTGCAACATTACTTTCCCTGTGACAGTTTCTGTGATTGCTGGTCCCATTTTCCATCAATATTCTTGTTTAACAAGAGATAGTAGGAGAGCCTTTGGATTGACAACCTAGTTTTATCATATGCCTCCTGCTATGCTAAGATGTCCTAGGCACTGGTCTATAGCAACTCTAGGCTGTCTCTAGGAGCTACAACATCTTTTTGGCGCCATTGCCGGGGATCGAATTTAAGAAAATCAGTTTCCCTGGGCCTTGACAAATCATATTCGCTCTCTAATCAGGTGAGCACAGAGAGTTGAAGAAGTTGTATATCTCTCACCTTGGCGACTCCACACTTGTTTATTTGATAAGTCTATTTGCAGTCCCGACTCCACTGGGGAAGAGACAAATGGCTTTGATTTGGTAAATCACTGTGGTGGATAGTAAGATCTTGAATCATCCACCTGGCGACTACACAGTTCTCAAAATACCAAATGACTCCACTGGTGGAAGATTCTGAACTGGTTGAGAAAGATCCAGTGACCATCTTTGCAGAAGCATAGATCTAAACATGGATACGGATACAAAGCTAGATGCTTTGTATGATCAATTATATGAATTAATGAAAACATTTGATAGACTGCAGGAGATTTATACGGCTAATATGAATGCAAATGATGATTATTTAGAGCAGCCCCTGCCTCTTCCAGAACAAGAAAAAACTCAAGACGTGGATAATGAGTAAGACATGCATGAAGCTTTAAAATCTATGGAAGATGAGGAGGAAATCGATTAGGAACTGCCTGATTGCTTACCCATATCTTGTGTTATGCTGATCAGAGAGTATCACGACCGAATAGCAAAAGAAAATAGGAAAAGTTGCTTGGAGGAAACGAGAGACCATATAGAAGATGCAGAATCTGATGTGGAGGAAGAAACCACTCATGAGCCCTGTAGTTTAACCGAGTATCATCAGGTTCATGAGGACTGGTCTGAATCAGAGAGAGATCAAGAAACATCAGAATATTTTCAAGATTTTCTTGTAAGCAAAACTGAGGATATTCTAGAAGAGGTTCAAGAAGACATCCTGCCTCCAAATCAGCAAGTACAAGAAACAGAGAGCTGCTGCTCTCCTGCACAAAGGAACACAGAACAATCTTCTCCCTTGATAGAAGAAGAGATTGATCAAATATTAAATCAGCAGCTCACCTCCAAAGTCTTTTATAGAACAGATTCCCTTGCTCACTCGTCTATTGAGTTTGATGATTCGGATCCCGAAAACTCCTCTGAGGATCAAGACGAAGAAAAACCTGCTGAGAATCTGACAGGTTTGATTGGTGACATTGCTTACAATTATGAATTTCCTAGTTATGTTCTATTTGATGATGATTGTTTCTAGAGAGAAGCTGAGCCTGCAGAACCATCATCATTAAACTCATGGGAGGAAAGCCAGGGCCAGCAACTCCAGACAAGCAGTGAACCTATTCAGCCTATCTATGACACTGATGGGGAAAGTTATGAAAGCATCCATGGTGAGTGTCACGTGATCGGTAGTTAGCAGTCTTTCCTTTAAGAAGATGAGGAAGAGAGCAAAGAAGAAGTTCTTGAGCAAGCTGAAAATAACGAGCCTTCTCTTGAAAAAGAGGAAGCAAAGGCACAAGCCCCTGCTCAAGAATACATAGATCTTTTCACGGAGCTCAGCACAACAGAGTAGAATATACCAGAGCTCCAAAAGGACTCAGCTCCAATATACAATGAGTCCTCCGGTTCAGAAAATGAAGAAAATGAGGGAGATTCTCTTTCTCAAGAGAGTCTTGTTATTGATCCAGTGGAAGAAGAAGAAATCCTGGTTGAAGCCTGCTTTCCAGATATTCACAACCAGGTATCATTTCATGATCCTTATGTACATTTCCTGCAAGATTTTGAAGAAGGATCAAAGGTCTTGCTGAGCAACATGTTGCAGATAGCGAGAAAATTATTTGAGGCTGCTATTGTGGAACAAGAAGAGTGGGAGCTGCCCTGCCTATCCAGCTGGCTCAAGGAGTTGAGAAAGAAAGACCAGTCATGGGATCACTTGATGGACTGGTTGCATTGGAAGAAAATGTTTGTAAGTTAGACTTGTAAATATTCCAGTTAGAGTAGGGTAGGTAGGAAAAGCTCAATAAAGCTCAGTCTCTGAGCATGTAGTTAGTTGTTTTTAATTTCTGCAAAGTCCAGCAAGCCAGACAGTCTAATCCTGGTTTGACTGTTTTTCAATTTTTGTCTTAGAGTGTAGTGAAGAAATCTGCTAGACAGTTTAATCCTAGCAGATGTAGTTTAGGTAGAGAGAAATATGAGACCAACAGTTTAATCTGGTCTCATGGAGTAGTAAGGATAGAAGTAGAAGTGTTGAAGAATGGGGTCTTCATAAAAGATGATCAGGTGGTCTGCGAGTTCTCGACACGCCCAAGGATGAACGTGCCATCCCCAGGTGGAGCCAATGTTGATCATCTTAGCCTCTTACTAATTTTTGGCAAGCAGACAAGGGGTCAAGCTGTCTTCAAGCTTTCAAAGAATGGATTCCTGCTGAAAAGTCATCATCCTTGAAGCCTTTCATGATTCCCTGCTCTTTAATCCCTCTCCCTCTGCTTTTCTGGAGTCAATAAGCCTCACCGATCCCTAAAAATACGTGCTTCAAATGCCTCTTCTTACCCCTGGTATCTCTGAATAACTCCCCATTTTCCCCCTTTTTCCCCTTGGGCCAAAACCCGCTTTAAACATTATATTAAGGCCTCAGCCCCTTTTCCGCCAGCCCCTTTAAATACTTCCCCACATATGCCCTCAGCATGAGACCGAATGCTAACCCTTAGAGCCCTAATCGCACCATCGCAATCGCAGCATTCATATGTAGCCGCCTAACTAGACCATCGCATTTTCCGCCTTTGCGATTTGCGATCATCGCAAATCGCATCCATCGCATAGCGCATCCTTGTAATGTGTCGCCCCTCCGCTTCTTGCGATTGCGATGTCCCGCTATGATCTCCAGCCATCCATCCCCTCCCAGATCCGACGGTCCGTGCACCTCCATCGCCATCGCAGACTTTGAAATGACCGATCGCGCGATTTTGTGATTTTGCGATCGCGCGATTCTGCGATTTTGCGATCGCGCGATTTTGCGATTTTGCGATCGCGCAATTTTGCGATTTTGCGATCGCACGATTTTGCGATTTTGTGATCGCGCGATTCTGCGATCTTCTCCCGCTCTGGTTCCCAATTGCGATTCCATATGGGTCCCGCCTTACACATCCATTTCATTGCATTTTCATTTCATTCCTTTGTATTTCCGTCATGACCAAAGTTTTGTGTTTTACATTAAAGTTCTTCGTTTCATAATTATTCCACCCACTATTCATTTATCATTCCGTTGTTCGATCTCCGCCGTTGATTTTCATCCCCAAACCATAATCGAACGGTCCATACTCTTGTTTTAGTCAAACCCTATTTTTCACCGTTTACACCATATTATTGCATTTTCCACCGTTTTTCCGCATAAACCACTGTCCCACCACCGCCGCACCATTGTTCTCCCGTCCTCCATAATCACCCCCGTATGCATGAATTTCATAATTCAGTCCATTTTTTTGCAAGGTTATAAAGAGGGAAAGGCCACCAGGATTACACAGTCCTTATTGTAGCGGCAGGTCTTCACAGGCAAAGGTATAAAGGAAGTAGGAAGCAGAGCCCAACACACCAAGAGCTATGTTTCTTTCTTGAAGGATTTGAAAGCTAGCGAGGAAGAACATCATGGAATAGTGAGTCAATTCAAAGAAGCAGTTGGGCGTCAGAAGATCATTGGTAAGGATTCGGCCCACGTTATAGCTTCGAGGGCCCTACAACAGCTCGCAACCAGCCTGGACCGTTTCGATACAGTGTGAGCCGGAATCACAGCAGCAAGACTTCCATCGTGCTGGGATTCCACCACTCCTTCTACACCCCAACCATTAACAGAATATGAAGCATGCCTCCAGGAAGTAAGGAACCGAACGGGTATCTTGTCAGACAAAACTACTCGGTTAAAGGCCAATACAATTGTAACGGCCGAGTGCCTAACCGCAAAATGATGAAAGGTCCTGATTCTTCATCATAAGTTTTGATATTTTGATATAGACCTCTAACTAATTTCCAGCATGCGGAGGAGATATTTTTCCAAAAAATATCTTCTCGCTCTTGTATTGAAGTCTCTATATAAGCAAGATCAGAGGAGAAAAATGGGTTCCAGATTTTTATCAGAAAGCTGTGCTGCAAAAGGCATTTTGTAAACATTTTGTAAAGCTTTTGTATGAAGGCTCAAAGCTCGTAGGGTCTCAATGAGGAGGAGTTCTACCAGTTTAGAGGATTCTGGTCTTTAATATCTCACAGTATGTAAACTTCTCTTACATGTTTAATACAATTTTCCATTTCATGCATCTTCTCGTATCATGTTACTGGAATGCGAGTGGCTCACTGATTTTAGATAAGGATTCATCCTATTTTATGCCCGTATTTGGATCAGTCTAGCGCTTTAAATAGGCTCAGGCATGATATACTGTTTCGTATTCATTTCATCCACTTTTCTACTATATTAGTTGCTTAGGGAGGGTGCTTTTAAAATGCCATTTTCATGTATGGATTCTTAGAATGCTAAGCCCATATGTGGTTCTGTTGTGTATCCGGGTATCAGACCAAAGTTAACTAATATCCTCTTATGTTTCTTTCCCTACATGCACTTTCTGAGATTTGATTTCTGTGGCATATTATTTGAACCAGCCCTCTTTACAGTAAATTGTCTCTTAGCTGTCTGATGTTTTAATATTTGAGCTTTGCATTGTGCCTCTGCAACATTACTTTCCCTGTGACAGTTTCTGTGATTGCTGGTCCCATTTTCCATCAATATTCTTGTTTAACAAGAGATAGTAGGAGAGCCTTTGGGATCGATGTCCCGCCTTTATCATATGCCTCTCGCTATGCTGGGTTGTCCCAGCACCACCATAGCAACTCTAGGCCGTCTCTAGGAGCAACAACAATGTCCATATGGACAGTAACCTTGGAAGGATCCCTAACGGTTGACTCGTTTTTCCGTTAAAATGCCACCGTATTCTCGCGTAATGTGCACAAGCGCGTGAACCGAAATCTTGCCAAGTAGTTGAGGAGGGAGAACACTGTATGCACCTTTTCGTCTATAATGGTGCTAGGTATGACCAACACCAAAATCCTCGATCGTAATCTCGAAAGGCACATAAGACGAAAGGAGATATCCTACAAATCAACTCCAATCAAAGGAAGCGAACAACCACTGAGGGGCTACCATCAACCGAGATGGTCTTCCCGGTGTTAGGGAAGAAGAAGGAGCATCCTCCACAACCTCCATCTCGAAGGTGGGAGGATAACTCGGGGACCTCCATCACTAGGAGGCGAGGGAGCAACTTCTCGAGATATAGGACCTGCTAGTTCCCATGTTTTGGCCAAAGCCGACAAAGACCAAAAGATGAGACAACATAACCACTTTGACCTTAGGATCTATCCCTCCTAGGTCCTCGAGAGGGATTCTATGATTATCAAAGGATATATGTCTTTGAAGTTCTAAAATTATAGTTTTAGGCTAGTTATAGGCTCAAAGTTATTCGTCGGATTGTTCGAGCCAGGTGGTTGAGAATCGTAAAGGAAGGTTTCATCACAAGACAAGGGTGGGTAAAGAAGGAAGCGAAAGTGCAAAGGTAGATAACTCGTGGAACATCAAGGCTATCACAATGGAGTCAAGAAAGGATTTACTTATGTTCAATGTGTAAGCTTCAACGGAAGTTAGTCATCTAGAGCATTTGGATCTCAAAGACCCATTGGTGGGATGGAACACTCTAAGTGATGAGAATGAAAGATGGATAGCCATCTCGATTCGTTTCCATAGACTTTCCAGCTGCAGGTCACTTAACCCGGTGCCCTGCTGGACAAAACCATAGGCAACACAAGGGATCTTGCAAGGCTTAAAAGGAAGTAAGAAGAGGCAGCGCACAAAGCTTACACCTCCCAATGTTTCTAACCTCTTTCGCTAAATTCATTAAAAACATCCGAATACCGATTTCACTAACTCGTACACGTAGAGTAGGCAATAATCATCCACTACACCGGTTTAGTCAATTAAAACAATTTTCTCGTAATAATACATATGAGCAGTAAAAACATTCAAGATCGAGAGAGTCAAGATATAAGGCATCAATATGGTAACTCATATCATATCCGTATGTCGTGGGCCGAAGAACATGAAATGAAATGGAAATAAACACAGAGATAAGAAGAACACTACCAATCGCCGTAGATCGCAGATCCAATGAAATCACATCATATTAAACACAACACCAATCGTGTACATCACCGCCCAAAGCTTTTTACATTCACCGAATATATCATATTTCTCACCTACCATACAATCGTTATCAGAAACTTGCCTCCGGGACAAAATGCTTGCAGTCACGTCGATAAGACCAACAACAACCAACCCCCTTACGTTGTTCTTACCGTGCTTTTATAACAAAAGATGATCCTCGCATCGACTCGGGGTAGGTGCCCATTAAATGTTACATTTAAGCATAATGATGAAATTTGGCCCAGGCCCATCCCGCCGAGAATGTCGCATATTCAATTTGCTCACCATCTTAGTGAGAGGACAATCGTCGATTGGCCTCGACATTTTGGGCCCGCGTACTTGGTGATTTGAACAGAAATTGAAATAAGCCGCAAAGAAGGCCCGCTCATAAATACCGATTGTCTTTGAGCCGTAGTTTGGTGGGAAAACTCTTCGTGTGACATTCTCGCATAATAAAAACATGAGGGTGCTCGTACTTTGATGGAGAAAAGTATTTTTCTCGATGAAAACCCAGAAGGGCCTACATGTTGTTCAGATCTTGACTGGGACTGTGGTCTTTAAACGACTTGTCTCCGCTTCCCAAAAATCCTTGGGAGGGGGCGCGAAAGTCTTCCCTTAATCGCCCTTTGTTTCTCCGTGAGTTCCGCGTCGCCTTTTCCGTGCATCCCCGAGCCTTAATGGCGCCGTGAGGTTTCGCATTTTGAATCCATCCTTTCGATGGAGAAAACCGTCGATACAACACCCGCCATTCATTAACTCCTTTTCCCCCGCCGCGGGGAAACCCGTTGCTCGCCCTTTAATCGTGAAATTGGCGTGGTGGCGTCTCAACCTTTGTATCATGAGAGCACACAACTCCGTGTGAGGAAGGTCGATGCAAATGCGTACTAGCCGAGCTGAGGGTGAAACATATGGTGGTGTAGCTGCCGCGAAACACGCATACATTATGGGAAATGATGGTGAAAACGGCAACAGCGAGGTGTCAAAACATGCGAATAATAGGGTTTGGTGGTGATATGCGCGTTGCATCATTAGATCGAAGGCCTGGGACGAAAATCGGCAGAGATCACATAACAATATATGAAACGGTGAATGACTATGGAATATATGTCTTTGGTGTAAAGTCTTTAAACTTTAAACCTCGGGCGAAATACATAGAAACGCGAAAAGAATGCAACAAAATGAATGTCATGAGGGGACCTAGGGTCTAACGCAATCGGGGAGAAAGGGAGTGAAGGCGAGGGTTAAACAAATGGATCACAAACTTCCCGATGCGATTGGACATAAACCTTTGTATTACGAATAAAACCGTGCTTTTTGGGCTTAACAAAGGAGATCCCTTTTCTTTCATGTATGGGCGGAGAGTATGGTGCGGTGGGCCCGTGGCTAATCGCATCTGGAGAGAATGGAGTGATCGGGGGAGGCTCGGGCCGGGACAACAAGAAAGCGAGACTTGCGATCGAGCACCTGGAGGAGGGTGCGACCTGGCGGAAGGCACCCAAGAGATGCAATCGAAAGAAATGCAATCGGAAGGGCACAAGCATGAGACACACATAAACTTCCAATTGCGACTAATACGGCTGGTTAAATAAATAATAAACTTTATTATAAATTTTTGTGGCATAGCGAGGGGAAGTGTGGTTAATATGAATCACATATTTTGTTTTAGCATGATTTACAATGTGATTCCACCTGAGTAGCAAGGGAAAAAAGGTTAGGGGAGGGATTTAGAGGGGATTTTTTGGGAAATCAAAGGGTGAGAAGGGGAATAGAAGGGAGGTGAAAAGGATAACAGTGGGGGACATAAGAGGGAAAAAGGAGGTTCTCGGGGCATTTTTCTTCATACCGCAGAGGCTTTATGATGGGAGTATCACAGGGGGATACTATCAAAGGACAAAGACCCATGGAGGCTTCAAGGAGACCGTATTTTCAAAAGGAAAGGCATTCCTTGAAGACTCAAAATAATTTAGCCCCCTATTTGCTTGTAAAGAATTTACAGGGGGGCTACTAGTGACAAGAGAATCTTTCTCCACGTCCGCTGGGTTGTCCGAAGAAACTTAAGAACATGAGGGGTGTGGGATCCACCCTCCACTTTAAAAGACCTAGTGCAATCGTAGAGGTGGCCAACTCAACCGATCCCACGACCAATGGTTGGTCGGGGATGGATTCCCGAATTTGACCCCAAGGGAGCGAGATTGACCAAGGATGACTCTCGACCAATCGTAGGATCAATCGGTGGAAGACTCAAAGAAAGGTGTTTCAGAACTTGGCCCAAGGCACGTACGTAAAATAGCCGAGTTGTCCAAAACTCGCTATTTCATCCATATACGTACAAAGATGAATGGCATGGTGCCCTTCACACAACTTACGGTGGATCGGTAATCTTACCGTTTCTTAGGAGCCTTACCGCCAGGCTAGGCTCGGCGTGCCCCCAACCTCGACCGAAGCCAAAGGCACCCGTGGTCGACCGTTGGACCATACTTCGAGCACCTTGGGAATGCCAAGGAAATCTCGAAGAAGATGGTCTCCGTGCACAACATGCAAGGGAACTTCACTTTCTCAAAGGTGTTGGGAGTTTTATCGACATAAGGCTTCTTAGGAGTACAGCCGGCAGTAGCCAGCCTCTCCTTTATCGTACTTCTTCTTCTTTGTCTTCTTCTTCTTCTTAGTCACCCGGTTAATTAATCCGTACTTTCACCAGGTGAAGTAGAAGAGGAGGACGCGTAAACATGCGAAGAAGGGGAGAGGTCCACCTTGGAATCAACATGATGTTGTTCAAAGCAGGAACCGATTAATCCGCAGGGCCGAGACATTTTGACCGTCGAGGTTGAAAACAACCAAACGTACAACCCAACAATTAACCCAGAAGGGACAACGTTGCCATATAAGGAGCACCAACATTCCCAAAAGGAGGAAAAACACCAGATTCCCATCGGAGGGGATTTCCGGTTGGTGAACTCTCGGGAAAAGTTGCCATCAACAACCCAAACCGCACACCAAGAAAACTAAGGCACACAATCAAACAAACCCAACAAGCAATTTACCAGGCGTGTGATCACAGTATTTTATTTTACCACATTGAAACTTAGAAACTTCAAAGGCTTCATGTTTTAAGAGTCGAGAAACGGATAAAAGGTGACTCTATCTCTTTCGCCTTTGAAGCAAGCGTGAAAGGACAAGCGCTTGGTGATCCTTTCAAATTTAAAGAGTCGAAATATCAAATGACTACTCGTGAATACTAGGAAAAAGGGTGTACCAAATAACCGTGAATCGCAATATACACCTTGGTTTCAAATGAAAGAGAAATCAACCAAGGACTTAACGTACGTGCAGCAATCTCCCGAACAAGCGTCCTGTATCACGGTATAGGCGTTACACTTTGCCTTCCTATGGATAAAGGATAGAAACCAGTGGGGTCTCCCTTTATATACGTGATGGTACGTATATTAAGTCCGTACTAGCACTATCTAAAGCTGGGAGGCGAATCTACGCTACTAGGTTTCTGAAGATTTAAGCGAACACGTTTTCTAGGCTCAGGACCTCAATGTGTTTCGTTAGATTTCACTTCGTTGCCTTAGTGTAAATTGAGTAAATTTTAAAGTTTATCTTCAATTACGTTTCGGGCCAAAAGGTTCAGCGAATGTAATGTCTCAAAATCTCCAAATGCACTCTAGAGTACAAGATATCATTTCATTCGATGAAAGCTATTGAGAGAGAGTTCGTAGCTTTTCACACAATAACGAAAATGAAAATGGTAAAACAACCAATGATGTCTCTAATGCCCAATGAAAACTAAAAAGCTTTTCGTTCAAGGTTACCAAACACTAATAACACCGAAAAAGATCTAATTCACATTAACTAATGAAAGAGATTTTTTTTTATATTTTCAATATTTCGCAGAAAAGCGTACAAAAAAATGTAGAAAACTCTGACAATGCAAAAGCGATTCAAGAAATGATGATAGAGATGGTAAACAAACAAATTTCTCACCAATAAAAATCACAATCAGACCAAATCGACCAAAAGTCCCCACATGCAAGAAAATCCTAAAGACACAAATGAGCCGTGTAATCTAGGCCCAAAACGAGACAAAGCAATTGAATGAAGCAGAGTCAATCACCCAACAGTAACAAGAAAATGATAAACAACTATCAAACGGATGCAAGGAAGCAATCACAAGCAATGATCGAACCGATAGCAACCAAAAACTCCCAAGGAAGGCTCGACACACCATAGCACCTATTGACCTAGGGCTAGAATGCAAAATCGACAATGGGAAAACAACCACATGATGGATGAAACAAATGCCTAATCAAGGCTCCAAAACACTCAAGCAACAAAAAATGAAACCAAAATCAAAGATCAAAGCCTTTAAAAGCTCAAAATCAAGCAACCCTAGCAAGCCTCCAACACCGGCACGATCACAAGCGCAACTAGCGCCATATCGTAATTCTGGGACAGCACACATGGAAAACTAGTGTTAACATGAATCGTCACGCGAAAAACGTGCTACCAAGTTTACAGTGCTAAAATAAAATAAGAAATCCAAGATTAGACCAAAGGATGTTTGGAGTTTTCAAACCCAAATTCATAGAAAGAACTAGCCCAAAAGAGCGATCAAGCAAGCATAATCAAGAATCAACTGTAAGACAAGACAGTGTTCGAGTGTTCGCCATAAAACTAAACCTGAGATTGACCGAAGTAGCTTTGATTCGACTCGCAATTGCAGCAAAATTTTTGAAGGCTGAGTCTCACAATCTCGTGCTCCGTCTATAATGAGGAAACGAAGGACAACAAGCTAACGATCCTCATGGGAGTCACCAATTTGTTGTGAGGTAAACTTCTTCCGCGGATAGAGGTTGATCTCATTAGGCCTGCACGGTCTAGCAACAATCATTCACACTATAGCGCAGTTCCTAATTGCAAAATAAACGCAACTAACGATGAAGGCCTACTCCGGGTCCAACACCGTTTCTTGTACATAGCCTCTCCCATTCCTTAGCCCCGCATCACAATCCCCACGATATCCGTGATGGACACCTAAGATGCGAGAAATAAAACAAACGTTAGCGTTTAAAATCCAAGAGATGCAACTATATGTCGGTCAGAAGACATAACTCATCATCATAAACCATAACAAGAGTGGAACCATAACCAATAGTCATTTATTATTAATCAATCAAAGGAAGAATACAACCATAGTTCTCGACGCTAAATTCTCCTTCTCGGAGGGTCGCCGGCACAGTAACGCGTCTCGAAAGCCCGTCAAGGATGGGACAAACCTCTCTTCGTATCTTGACAATAGTCTCCTTGTTGATTTGGCCTCAAGAGAATGAATCAAGACTCTTGCGCATTAGGTTTCGGGGAACTTGGAGATTTGAAGACTAGCTTACAATGGAGATGAGCAAGCTTTATAGATGGAGGGGAGTTGGATCCTATAATCATGGGATTGGCCCTATCATCAAGGAAGATTCCATGAGAGGTCACAAACCACTTCCTTTCTATGGAAAACCAGTACAAACCTCCAACTCAAGATGGGATAGGCGGGCCCGTAAATTTGTTAAGACGAAACTTCCACCATTTATTTTTAAAAACACTCCTTAAATTGGTCATGCGAGTATGACTGTATTTAGCGCCAATCGCGCAACCTCTTGAAGGATTTTCCCCATCGGCGCGAGTACCGAACTAGCCGACCGCGCCAATGCAAAAAGGGGTGTTTTTAGGGTTTTTCGCCAGGAGATGTCTTCGTGGAAATGGAAGCTCATGTTCGTAGGGATGTCAAGAAAGTGTTTTCAAGTCTTGTCTCTACTCACGTGTCACGGAATGAGCCCCTCCAATGTGCAAGACCGGGAATGGTAGACTGACAAATTTCTCGTGTAATAAATAGCCGACTTGCCCCATGGACCACTCTCGAAACTCGTCGTGCAACTAAATCCTTTTCAGACTCCCATAGCCCAATGGATTGACACTACCTCTACCTATCCTATCATTTGAACCATTCTTTCAACTTACTCACACCTTTACCCTTCAAAAAGACTTCCCTTTATTTGATGATATCCTACCCAACCAAAAACAAAAAAATCCCGTGTGCTTCATAACTAGCCTAATATCATATCATGAGCATATAAGAATATCATTCTAAAACACACATAGAGAGATCCCTCTCCGAATCCAGGAGAGCTATATCCTAGGATTCCAAAGTGGTTCTAATGTGTGCCCCGCAACAGCTTGTCTCCGCCAATCTTGAAAACTACGGGATCCTAACATATGGAAGCACTATACCGGGGAATTGAGTAATATATAACTTCACAATCAACAAACCCCTATTCCTAAATGAGACAAGTGTCACCATGATTTTAGTTTATTATTGATTGTTGATGGTGAACAACAACCAAACCTTGAAAACAAGTAAAAATCCTTCACCGGGGTGACTCCATTGGTATTCAAAAGAGGTTCGCCGATTTCCCTTGGTTTTCCAAAGATCCATCGGGAAACTTTTATCATAATATCATACCAACTCAATTAAGAATATTTTGAAGATTAGTTTTCATAAGATTAGTTGGCCTTTAAAGACTCGCTATATTTGGCTTAACTTTTCTCATCATTGGGTATAAAAACATAGCATAATGCTGGCTTCTAAAAGAATTCATATCAGGAGCCTATCCCCGACCCAAATCCCCCCGAGATAGTTCATAATCTAGAAAGCATCCTTAGGAGCCCCTAAATCCAAGAATCCAGCCCGCTGTCGACCAATTCATGTGCTTTCAATTCGTCCCTAAAAACTCTCAAATTTCCGCAAGATACTCAAGTTGACTTACCCGCCGTTGGGGTTCCAAGAGCTTTGGTCAGATCGGGGTAAGACCAAAAGACCGAACAACATCACAACCACTTTTGGGGCCCTAGGATCTAGCCCCGGACCCAGAGAGGGATCTCTCCATAAAGCAAAGAATGATATGTCTTTGAAAGGTCATAATGAGATGTTAGGCTAGGTATGAAGCACAAAGGGGGTTTTAAATGATTTGGTTGGTTGTTGGGTTGGTCATGAGATCATCAACTAAGAAGGTAATGGAAGGAAAGAAGGAAGTAGTAGGATGTTTCTAAGAAATAGGATAGGTTAGGAATGTGTTATCCATTGGCCGTGGAGTCATGAAAGGAGATTACTTGCATACAACTAAGCAAGGCTTTCATAGGGAACGTCATCTATACTAAAGGATATTTTAAGATAGATAGTGAGATGGAACAATAAGGAAAGAAAGGCAGTTACAAAGGGCGCTCTTTGAGATCGACTCGCAGGTCATTTAACTCTAGATCTCGCTTCAAGATACTCTCAAAGGAAAAAATTTAAACATAGAGAACTATGCCCGAGATCATAGAAGGACTTTTAACCTTCAATGCTTTTGACACTAGCTCATGAGATCTTTGAAAGGCCAATCTCGTTTTGAAAAGGACCCCAAAGGATGGCTTACACTAAATCCCCGGTATCCCAATTCTTGCAACTCAAACCCAACAAGAACAAATAAGCAAAGAAACTCCACCACACACATCAAAGAACAGTTGAACAAAAACTACTACATTGGTTAAATTACATGAATTTTCCCTTAGATTCACTACCACATAGAAACATCAAAGGTAGGAGAGCGTAAACATAGGGTACCATGCAAGGGTATATCCTATGCCGTATTTCTTATACGACGAAGACAAATGAACAAACATGAAAAATGTAATAAAACAATATAATAAGAGAAACATCACCGTAATAGACTAGGATCCTATGAAATTTGCTTGATTTATTGATGTGGAAAACTACCACATATACCGAGCTCAATGGTCGATCACAAATTCAAACTTTCTCCTCCCATCCTACTACATTACAAACTACTCGCTACTCTCCCCGAACTTTCCTAAAAGTCAAAAATGGAATCCCTACAACTACAACAACAACAACAATTTCCTTTTACAAATGTTCTTCGTGGTTCTTATATAGGAGAAAGTTGAGCAGCAGAAGTAGATGATGTTCATTAAATTAATTCATTAAGACAGAGTGGAGGAAAGTCCATGCCCACCTACTTGGGTCAGCCTCCGTGTCGTACTTATGTCCGGTTCGTAGTCTTTGTCGTGTCGATATTGACCTCATTTCTTCGAAGTCCTTTTCCGCCGCGTTCGTTCTATCTTCTCAATAGGCGCAAGGTGACCGAAGGTCTTCTCGCTTTCCATACCTCCATTATTTTTGTCTCCGACAAAACATTTGGAAGCTTTCATCGCTGATATGGCCTTTGGGAGCTCGAGGAGGCATGGAGACTTCTCGTCGAGGTGTACTATGTGAGAAAATGTATGACCGATGTACACACGTATATGGCTTGTTTCATGTGCATTTTAATTTTCAAACTCGCGCCTTAATTCTTTCGATCACGGGATTAAGTGTCAAATATTCAACTACGGGCTTTTAATCCTCTAATTCATCTCTCGTTGTTACACTAGTCGCCATCGTAATGGCCTCTCTATATTTCCGAGTCATGCGTTGGATCACATTATGGAAAATAGAGTGAATTCATCACTATGTGAAAACCCCCGCACACAAAAATAGAACCATTATAAAATCCGTGGGGTATGCACAATGTTGTGAAGGCTCGTGTAGACGGTGGTGTACCGCGGAACAAATTTCGACTGTGGGGAAAAATTGTGTGAAAAAATGCAAAGAAACGCAGGTTTGATGGAGGGATGCATGTGAACCATTCGATCAAAAGGGGGCGATGATCGACGGTGGAAGCGAAATTAAAAAATGACATTGGAAGATTTGGGAAAATGAAAAACTTTAATATAAAAATTAAAGCTTTAATGTTAGGTAAAATACATCGAACAAACATAAAATTTTAGACCATAGGTGAAATTACAAAGTGAATTTTATGGTTACATGAAATGGGCTTATATGGTGGGACTTGGCACATGAGGCGCATTTACTATGGACTGAACTCAGGAGATCAGTGACATGAAGACGCGATGAGGGTTCGTTGTCGCGCGAAGAAAAACAATGAAGGGAACGCAAGATGCATTGTGGGCCATTGATCTAAATAGGTCAATGGTCAAGATCTGTTAATGGATTTTTGCATGTAGGTTGTGTTGTTTGGGAACGAACCGTTGGTTTTAATGGTGAAACGGCTGAAGGTTGTTTTCACTTTTTGAACGCGATATGGGTCCCGGGCTGACATGTGGCTCTAGAAATCGCTCTACACGTTGCACCGAACGCACGGCAAAACTCGAAGTGAAAATCGCCGCGATATTGTCGTGGGCCGTCGCATCCGTGGTTGTGAGACTCCCACGATGATGGAGGAGCGTGATACGGGAAAGTGCATGGACAAGAGAGGTCAGAGAAGGTGGAGCCTATCACTGGGCCGTCTTATCGGCACTTATGGATGGCTAAGATCCGGAGAGAGAAACACAAGCAAAGGATATAGTTAGTGTGCGGGAGAAATTCCAGCCGTTAGATCATATGCGATGGATGGATGCGATCTAATTGGAGGGGAGCGATGGAAGGCCAAAATCCAATGGGCGATGGTGTGATTGGCCCGACCACCTGATCGACCACAGATCACCTACTAAGATTGACCTGAGTTTCGCCAACCGTGAGGGTCAACAAGAAGCAAGGACACATGCGATTTCCAAGTACGAGCCATTGAGCGACCGTTGTCCGATTTGGAGGCAGATAACCGACTCGATGTAATCGGAGGCCGACAGAGAGAGGAAATGGGGGTGCGTCACAGTGAGCACGCCAACCGTCGTATCTTTTAAAATATCGACGGTTCGGATCGCTGCATGGGTCCAAGCGTAGTTAAAGACCCATCGAATTTAACTTAATACGTAAAATGCGCTCCACAAATTTTCGATTTCAAGTACGCCATAAGCCTTAACTACTTTGTTTCGGCACATGTATATGGGGAGGTGGTTAAGGGGCTGGCCAAGTTAGGCCTCGTTACAAAGTAAAAGATGGCTTCACAAAGAGGACTTTTAAGGATAAAGAGGGAATCGGTAGAGAGAATACAAGCTATTAACCCAATCATGGAAGGGTATTCGAAAGGTTTATATGACTTGGAATGATGTATGTGGTTAAAGATGGATTAAGGGAAGGGCAAGAATTGAGGAAAACAAAGGTTTAGTGGGAATGAAATAAGGGAAAATGGAGGCCTTTTGGACATTCTTCTTCACAACAAAGAGGCTTTTCTCATGGAAAACGCAATGAGTATTTTTCAGCACAAAATCACAAGGAGGCTTCAAGGATGATGTGTTTTCAGTGGGAAATGCATTCCTCAAGGCTCAAAACACTTTAGCCCCCGTTTGCTTGTCAAAAATTCATAGGGGGCTACGTTGGCCTAATATGATGGCTTCTTCGAAGGAGTCAAGAATTCAGAGAATGATCTTTTGGTGTAGGCCGCATGCCCTGCACTTGACACATTCATTTTTCTTTCTTTGACTGGCCGCCACAAATCATGAAGACATTATAATGCTATAAAAATTCTCCCAATCAACTACCTACCCACTAAAGTCCCAAAAAAATTTCTTCTGGCATTGGACTTAATTTCACATCATCAATTTTTACAAACAGAAAAAAATAAACTAATATTCTACTTACCCTTATTACTCCATGAGACCCGATTAAACCCGTTGGCCTCATAGTTTCTCTACATAAACTAATGTCTCAGATTAAATCGTCTAAAGCTGTACTCTTCTACATTCTGTAATATTTAAGTTGAAAAACAAATGGCCAGGATTAGACCGTTCGGCTTGTCAGACTATGGCATAAAGACAAAACTTCTCATGGACTAAAATTCGTAGAAATTCAAAACTATAAATTCATGCATGCTCACAGACCGAGCTTTATTGAGATTTTCCTACCTACCTACTCTAACCGGAATATTTACAAGTCTAGTTTACAAACATTCTCTTCCAATGCAACTAGTCCATCAAGTGATCCCATGACCGGTCTTTCTTGCTCAACTCTTGAGCATGCTGGATAGGCATACCAATCAGAGACTCCTTTTTGCTCCGTCAATGCCAGCCTATAAAAAAATTTTCGTTGTCCGCAACATGCTACTCAAAAACACTTTTCGATCCTTCTTCAAATGTTTTCGTAATCGAACATAAGGATCATGAAATGATACCTGGTTATGAATATTTGGCGGTGCGGTGTTTCAACCAAGATTTCTCCTTCTACCACCGGATCAAGAATAAGACTCTCTCTGAGAAAGAGAATCTCCTTCATCTTCTTCATTTTCCTCGAACCGGAGGACTCATCGTATATTGCGTACCGTGTCCTCTCGAGCTCGACATATTCTCGCTCTCGATGGGATGAGCTCCATGAAAATATCCATGTATTATTGAGCAACAGGTATTTTCCATTGCTTCCTCTTTTTCAAGAGAAGGCTTTGTTCTTTCATCATGCTCAAGAATCTCTTCTTGTTTTCTTCCTCATTCTCTCGAAGTGAAAGGCCATCGATCTCCGATCACATGAAAATCATCGCCGATGCTTTCATAACTTTCCCCATCGTTACCAGATAGGCCGACGTATTCATTGCCCTTCCGGAGTTGATGGCCCCAATTTTCCTCCCATGAACCGCCGATGATGCATCTCCGCAAGCTCACCATTTGAAAACAATCATCATCAAATAGATCATAACTAGGAAAGTCAATTATATACCACACAATCAAACTCCGTCGGGTTCTCGGTGCCAGTTCCTTTCTTCATTCCGATCCACCAGAGCCTTCTAGATCTACATCGCCCGTGAAAGATTTCGCAGGTGGACCGCGTGTTTAATATTCGGGCCCATCTCTTCTTTTTGTCAACGCGAGGAATTTCTTTCTCTAACACGTATAGAAGAACCACAAATTCTCTCGCTTCTTTTATGAACCGATCAGAGGTCGATTTCTTCGAGCCTCATTCGAATGTTTTCCCGAGCAAGAGCAAATCCTAGACCAAGACCATCATACATGTCTCGCTCATTTTCTATAGGTCCTGAGTTTTGTCTTGTTCGGTGCCTATTGGTTAATTTAAATAATCCTCATTTGCATTCGTATTAGCCATATACATTTCCCGCATCACCAAACATGTTTTCTATTCCATTTAATTTGTCTTCCAAATCATATAGCTTTGCATCTCTATCCATATTTGGATCCATGTTTCGCAAAGAAGGTCACCGCATCTTCGAAATCCGCCGTAGTCTTCTACCAAGGAGTCAATTGGTATTTTTAGAACTATGGGGTGCGGGGCCGCTGTGTAGATGAATTTGATCGAGCTGAGGTCGTCACATCACCATCAAGACAGATACCAATCTAAAGGCATTAGTCTGATTTTTTTCCCTGCATGGAGTCGCCATTGATGTTTGGGTCTTAGTGTTTTAAGCAGATTGGCAAGACCAAAAGACCTGATAACATCAACGCCTGGGGCCCTGTGGATCTATTCTTCACCGAGAGGGATCTCTCCATAAAGAAAAGAATACATGTCTTTGAAAGCTCAAATGAGACAGGGCTAGGTATGAAGCACAAAGGGGCTTTAAATGATTTGTTTGGTTGTTGGGTTGGTCATGAGATCATCAACTGAGAAGGTAATGAAGGAAGAAGAAAAGAAGTAGGACGTTTCGTAAAAAGATAGGTTAGGAATGTGCTATCCATTGGGTTTGGAGTCATGAAAAGAAAGCATTTGCATACAACTAAGCAAGGCTTTCATAGGGCACGTCATCTATACTAAAGGATATTTTAAGAGAGATGGTGAGATGGAACAACAATGAAAGAAAGGTGAAACACAAAGGGTAGCTTGAGATCGGCACTGCAGGTCATTTAACTCCAAATCATTTCAAGATACCTCCTCAAAGGGAAAACACTAATATTTAAACATAGAACTAGGCCTCGAGATCATAGAAGGAATTTTAACCTTCAATGCTTTGACACTAGCTCATGAGATATTTGAAAGGCCAACTGCTTGAAAAGGACCCCAAAGGACAAGGCTTACACTAAATCCCCGGTATCCCAATTTTGGTAGCTCAAACCCAACAAGAAAAATAAGTAAAGAACCCCAAATTAGCAAAGACTGCCTAGCAAAGAACAAAACCAATACACCGGCTAAATTACATGAATTTTCCCTTAGATTCACTATCGCGAAACATCAAAGGTAGGGAGAGCAAAACATAGGGTACCATGCAAGGGCATATCCTATGCCGCATTTCTCGATGTGTACCGTAAGACCAATGAACAACATGAAAATGTAATAAGAGAAACATCACCCGTAATAATAGACCAGGATCCTGTGAAATTCTCTTGATTTATTGATGTGAAAACCAAATACATATACATCGAGGTTTAATGGTTGATCACAAATTCAAACTTTCTCCTCCCATCCTACTACATTACAAACTACTCTTTCCGCTTTCCCCCAAAACTCGGTTTCTAATACTTAAAAATGAATCCCTACAACTACAACAAAGAATAACAACCTTTACAAATGTTCTTCGAGGTTCTTATAGGAGAAAGGATAGTATGAGATGATGTTCATTAAATTGATTCATTAAGACAAAGTGGAGTGAAGTGTCCATGCCCACTCTACGCAAGACTGTACAGGGCCATGATCGACGCGTGCTAAATTAACAAAAATAACATCAGACGATTTGGGCGAAAATGAAAAAATTTAATATAAAACATTAAAGATTTAATGTTAGGTGGAAAAACATGATTTCAAATGTAAACATAAAAATTTTAATTATACAAAGTAACAAAGTGAATCAAGGGAAAACACGGAATGGGCTTATATGGTGGGACCCTAGAAATGGCGGGAGATGATTACTAAGGACCGTCGGATCTCAAGAGGAGATTGATGGTTGCGATGACGCGATGAGTTTCAATGGTTGCGCGATGAAAACAATGAAGGGAACGCGAGATGCATTGTGGGCCATTGACCTAAACAGATTAACGCGTCAAGATCCGTTAATATATTTTCGGCATGGAAATGGGGAAGTGGTTTTTGGGAACAAAACCACCGGTTTCGAGCGTTGAAAGGGCCGGAAGGCTATTTTCACTTTTGAACGCGATATGGGTCCCGAGCGATTACGACGTGGCTCTAGAAACCGTCCATATCATGTAACTCTCCGACGATTAAAACTGGATGCAAAATTAGTGCGATATATTAGCCAGGTCGTCGCATCCGTGGTCGTGAGATCCGATGTTGAAGGAGGAGCGTGATACGGGGAAAGGCGCGTACGTAGGAGTGGGGCCGGAGGAAGGTGGCTTCATTGCTGTGCCGTCCGATTAGCACGATGGACGACTAAGATCCAGGGAGAGAAACACAAAGGCAGGATACAGTTAGTGTGCGGGAGAACCAGCTAGACCATAAGGGACAGATGGATGCATCTAACGGAGAGCGATGGAAGGGCCAAAAATCTGATGGGTGATATGCGATTGGCTTCGGGACCGTCGGATCAATCGTAGATCAATGGCCAAGATTGGATCGCAGCTTCGCTAGTCGGGGAGGGTCAACAAAGCAAAGGCGATTGGCGCGACTCCGCAACGAGCGATTGAGCGACTTCCGTCCCGATCCGGAGTGCGTACCGACTCGCTCGATGTAACAGAGGGTGATGGGGGAGAGAAACGGAAGCTGTCGTAGTGAGCAACGACCGTCAGATCTTAAAACACCGACAGCTCGGATCACGATGGGGGGTCCACGTAAAGTTAAAGACCTCGCATTAGGAATTTTTAACTTAACACGTAAAATGCGCTTCCAATGTGCCTTCCGATTCGATAAGTGCCACAAGCCTTAAGCACTTGGTTTCTAGCAGGACACATGGGGAAGTGGCGGGGGTCGGCCGAAAGGGGCTAGGCCTCGTTACAAAGTAAAAGTGAGTTTTTAAGCCAAAAAAGAGGAATTTCATGCCAAAGAGGGAACCTAGAGAGATAAATGCGTCATTAAACCAATCAAAGGGTATTCAAAAGGTTTGAAAGGGGATTTGGGATGATGTAAAGGGTTAAAGAGGATTAAGGGAAGGGAAAAATTGAGCAAAACAGAGATTTATTGGGAATGAAATATGGAAAATGGAGGCTTTCGGGCATTCTTCTTCAAAACAAGTAGGAGGATTTTCTCATGGAAATACAATGAGCATTTTTCATGAAAAAGGCACAAGGAGTGCTTCAAGGATGATGTTTTCAGGAAATTCATTCCTTGAAGGTCACAAAACATTTTAGCCCCTTGTTTGCTTGTCAAAAAATTCATGAAGCAACACCGCCATAAGGAATCCATATAGAACCATGTCACTTAGTGATATAGATCAGATATACTTTGTGCCTCCACACTCACCCCAACATATTAGTAAACATAATGATAGCAAGTAGGAAACCACCACACCCGACCGCATTTCATTCATAATTTTGGTTTCTCTCATCCTAGATCTGGCTTCAATAGTCTCTCGCTAATGCAAGCACTTCATATCCATACACCCACTATTCAAACTACTCACTTCATTCCATCCTCCTCCTTTCATAAATCCTCCACTTGTAAACCCCCATTTATCCCACAACTTCATATCATGGTACATGGTATGCTCCCTTAGTCCTTCCTTTTCTTTTACCTCGTTCTACCATAGGACTATCACCCAAGATTCCATTATATGATGCTAGTAGTTCTATTACATCACAACAACATGTGGATAGAATGAATGATTACTTTACGTAAGGGAGATTGATGATGAAATTGTTAAACCAAGGGATTTTTCTCAAATTTTAGGTGGAGAAGCAAGAATATGGTTTAAAGGCTTAACCCCAATAGTATAAAATGACTCCAAGCTTTCCATCAATTTTTTTTTTAAAAATGGGAGGTCAAAAAGAATCCTCTCCCGTATCTCTATCTGAATATGAGAACATTAAAAGGAATGCCGGAGAAGGAGTTCAAGAGTACCGCACTAGATTCAATAGTGTGTACACGCCCTACCCATCCACATGAAACCTCCACAAGGCCTAGCTCTGAATGAAATCGATGGATTTGATCCGAAATGGCCTACCAACTCGAGAAAGGGAACCCCTCACTTTAAGATATGCAAAGAGGAGCAAGAAGTGCCGAGGCAAATTTGATTGCCAAGAGAGCTAGAATGAAGACCGAGAAGAGGTATCATATAAGGATGAAGCTTCACCTTCCACATCTGGCTCAAAACCGGAAAATTACCAAAACTATGGAAAGGATGATGGATAGATGAACATATATGAGAGAGAACAACTAGAGAAAATCAATCAGCTCCTCAAAAAGAAATCAATCCCAAAGCCAAAAGCAAAACTTTAGAAGAAATCAACCTCAAAATAGACAAAGAGATGCTGATCAATAGATCGACCTCCTTTCAAAGAAAATTGTGCTAATGAGGATGGAGAAACAATTGAACAACAGAGGATGATAACATGAACATGTTGGAGGTGAGCAATGAGGATTCTCGATTTCCTCCATAAAAAGAAACAAGGTCTATATACACCCCATGATGATAGAAGATTAGAAATTGAGTACTAAAAACAAGACTTTGAAAATGCCATCATAGGAGCACCTAAACAATATGACTTAAGAAGTAGAAAGAATCAAGAAACTCCCAAAAAGAGAACCTTTGATAATTTCCGCCAAAAACAAAACTTCAGAAATACTCTCAAAGACAACGAAACCATAACATAGGGGCTAAAATTTCAACCCAAACAAGGGAAAAAAACACCCAAACAATGTAGGTACCGTAGTGGTGACCCTAGCAAGACTAGCATTTCAAATAATGTCCCCGAAAACCATTTTGACTCCGTCAGAATAGTAGAATTCAACAAGCTGATTTTTCCGATAAATTAGTGACTAACAAGGGCCTAATCAAACATTTTGGAAAAAATCGAACTTTAGCTCTAGAGAATGAAATTTCCAAAATCAAAATCTCTATCCCACTCACCGAGTTAGTCACTCAAAATGTATATAGAGCGTCAAGTTTTGAAAAGCTTTTAACATAGAAGATATTCATGATACCGTTAACTTGAATGATGATACACCGTAGCTTCGTTAGGTCCTAAGATTGAAGGAAAATTTCAAAGGAACTACCCTCCATTCTACACGCTTGAACATCCATGATAACATTTCACAATGCCATGCTTGATTCAGGAGCATCAAATAATCTCATGCCAAAAGTAATAATGGAAAGATCAGGCCTAGAGTTAATCAAAATACACAAATATTTATATTCCTTTTCGTCCCCAAAGAGAGTGAAATTCTCAGGCCTAATAAAATACTTCGTGTTAACTTAGCTCAAAACCCAACCAAAAGCTTATGGATGGACATTGTAGTGGTCGATATACCCCCCAAATATGGCATGCTTCTTTCAAGATCATGGGGTGCTAAGCGAAAGGTACTGCGTACGGACAAGGACTTATGCCACCATCCTTGCCTTCTACCAACCTAGAAGACTTAGAGTAGGGAAACACACATGAAACATATGGTGATTAGTCAAGGAAGACCAAAAAAATCTCTCTCTATTCTATACACATCGATCTTGACTCATTCATTTCTTACAATGATGATATTTCTAATGACAAAGAGTTGGACAATGAAACATCACTAATATAGGTGGTCACTCCACATTCAAACATAGTGGAAGCCATAGAGGAAAAGGAGAGAAAGGAAAATCATTAGATCAGTTTGCAAACTCAAAAATTCACAAGAAAAATTGAAGGTCTTGAGGTCCAAAACAATTATAAACATAGTAACAATCATGCACATCAAAGAGCAAATCCTCAAAACACCGAAAACCCCGAGAAACAAAAAAAATTCAACATAGTGTAGACTCACAGAACAACACGTTGACGATTAGGCAAACAAAATAGAGAGGAAATTAATAAAATAAATGACAACTGAAATGTCTTCTTGAGTATGAGTTTTGATGGGTCTTGTAGTAAAACTAGTGTTAAAAGAGCAGCATATGGGTGCACAATACCGAAAACAATCATGTTGAGGGTTGTTCTTATAGATTAAACTTCCAATGCACAAATAACATAGCAAGAGTATGAAGCTCTCCTTTTAGGCCTCGCATTTATTGGAAAAATTAGGGCCAAGAGGATAACAAGCTTCTGAGATTCAATTGATAATTAGGAAAGTAAATGGGGAATACACCGTTAGACATCCCGTACTTAAAGCCTATAGAGATGATGCCATGGAATTGTTAAAAACATTTGCCGAATTCCAACTTACCTTTTGTCCAAGGAACCAAAACATTCTTGCCAATGGATTAGCTTCTCAAGGCTAGTACTTGTCTAAGACCTTGTGAAAAACAAAACAATACACCATCCAAGTAAAATATGTACTCGCATCCCGAATAATGAAAATATTGGCAAGTGTTGGAAGAAGATAAAAAAGAGAAGACTTCCTATAGTCCAAAAGGAATTTGAAATACCAAACTCGCATTCGCAGTATGGACAAGATTGTTTTACCGAGGAAAAATCACTTTCTAAGAATAAAAAATCTCCCGAGATTGCCGAAATAATTCGTTAACTAACAGGACCCAAAAATACAACAAAATAGCACAAATTTAGAAAGAAGACTTAGAAGGCCGTAACATAAAAATCAAAGCTTGCCAAAAGGACTCGGTCCCATTAGAAGAATTGTTTGACTTGAATGATGTTGCCAAAAGCCAAAACTAGAACCTATTGAGGCTAAAGTAGAAGAATGCAATATAGGCGTTGAAAAGAAACCCAAAATTATCAAACAATCTAAGAGACCAAATTTTCCACATTAAACTCGAATACATTGAGCTTTTTAGAGAATTTTTTGATGTATTTTCATGGAGTTATGAAGACTTAAAATAATATGATACAGAGATAATCCAAGATAAGATACTCCTTAAAGAAAACATAAACCTTTTCGAAAAATTGCACAATCAACCCCGTTCAATTACCTCCGGTAGAGAAAGAAATTATAAAAATGTATGATGTTGGAATTATTGTCCCTATGAGATACTCGTAGTGGGTTTCTAATCTTGTATCCGTTAAAGAAGAAACAAAGAGAGATAAGGTTTGCATTTATCTTAGAAACTTAAACAAAAGCCTTATTAAAAGACAACTATCCCTCGCCCAAAATGGATCATATCTTACAAAGGGTAGTTGGTTTAGAAGAATTTCTTTTGCTGTGATGGCTTCTCAAAGTTACAATCGCATATTGGTACATCCCGATGATCAACTTAAAGTGGGCCCTTTTACTACTCCTTGGGTACTTGCATGTATTTGAAAATTCCCTTTGGTTTAATGAATGTTGTTAAGATTTCGCAGAGCCATGTGATATTGCATTCTCGTAAGAAATAGGTTAATTCATAGTGATTTACTTAGATGACATAATCGTGTATTCGAAACGATGAAGAACAATCATACACTTGAGAAAAGTCTTTGAGAAATGCAAAAAATATGGGTTATCTTTAACCAAAGAAAACATTGTTTTGTCTCCAAGAAGGTAAACTTTGACATATCATATCCGAAGAAGGAATAAGGATAGACCCAAAGACGATCGACGAAATATATTTCAAATCAACCATCTCAGAAACATCAGGAACTTCAATCTTTCATTAGAAAGATTAATTTCTGGAGAAGTTTCATACCCAATCTAGTTGAACTCCTAGAAACATGACAAATATGCTTAAGAGAGAAGAAGGAGTTAAATGGACCCTAGAAGCAAAGAACTATTTCAAATTGCAAAAAAGCACTTACCAAAACACCAGCTCTTATCACCCCGATTTTACAAAGGATTTCTTCATTTTTTCATTTGCATTAGAACACATAGTAGTTGTTGTCCTATTACGTAAAAACTTGAAGGACAAGAGCAACAATTGCATTTTTAGTAAGGCATTAAGAGATGCACCTTTGAAGTACAATATCATGGAAAAACAAGCCTTTACCATAGTCAAAGCCTTAAAATACTTCAAAGTTTAAATTTTACATTCCCACATTATAGAATTTGTGCCTCATTCAATTGTAAGAGACATATTGACCCAAGATCCGTATGGCAAAAGAGTGAAAGTGGATTGTTGTAATTTTAGAATATGACTTAGAAATCAAGCCCACTAAGCTCATCAAAGCTCAAGGACTAGCAAAGCTTATGGTTGAATCCAACTTTCAAGCTCTTGATATAAACATGTTTAATGCATTAGATGAACAAAGAGGAGTTGACAACTCCACTTATTGAAGATCACTTTATGAATTCATCTTGGTATGCTAATATTTTGTATGTTTTGCTCAATCTTAATACCCCTCCTAGTTTGTCTAAAACAAAGGCAAGATTCTTAAAGTTGAAAGTTGTACCATCGCATTTTGAATAAATGTTTACATTGTAAAAATGCTAGTAGATTGTTGCTTAAATGTTTCTGTCTTCCGAGAATGATGCAGTATAAGACTTGCCATGATTTTTATGAAGGATATGTGGAGGCCACCTCTACTAGAAATCAACTGCTAACAAAATTTTTTTAGAGATGGTTACGACTGCCCACCCTCTTTCACATACCCACAAATGATTATTGCATGTCACAAATGCCAAATCTTTGAAGGCAAAGAAAGTCGCTACCCTTACCGTAACCAATCACCGTTGAAGCTCCTTTTCAAAGATGGGGTCTAGACTTCATTGGGTAAATCCATCTCCGCCTCATTTTCCAAACACAAATGGATCCTCATAGCAACATACTACTTTACCAAATGGATAGAAGCCATCCCTTCTAAAGAATGCTTCACACTACCATCATTTCATTCCTTGGAAAACCATATACCGTATAGATTTGGTTGTCCCTGAAAGACTCTAACCGACAATGTTGTTGCATTTGGATCTAAAAAGATGGTGGAATTCTCGTCATAAATATCATATTATATTGGGTCATTCTGCTGTACTCTTATTACCCTCAAGGTAAGGGGTTGGTAGAGTCCTCAAACAAAATTTGGTGAACATAATCAGAAGTTGCCGGAAGAAAACAAAAAATCATGGCACAACAAGCTAGTACATGCATTATATGTATAGACTAACAATTAAAAAAATCAATTGAATGCTCTACTCACTAGCTTTTATGGAATGTATGCAATATTTCCAAACTACTTTAGAGTGCCAAATACGAAGCTAACCCAAGATGTACAACAGAAGATGATGATATGACAAGAAGAATAAACCGTACTATACATCTACAACAAACCAGGGAGGAAGTCTACATCGAGTACGTAAAACTACAAGAAAACATCAAGAAGCTATTTGACAAAAGAACCAAGGAAAGTGACTTTAAAATTGTGAAAAAGTATTGAAATCAGATTCAAGGAGAGAAGATAAGGGCAAACATGGAAATTTTGATCATTTATGGCAAGGCCCTTATCTTATTCAATCAAGTTATTGGAAACAATGCATTCTTTCCGGCAAGAATTGGATGGAGCCGAATATTTTGGAGGCTCCGTCAATGGCAAAGATATCAACATATTTTTGTTAACTTCATATTTGTATACTTCAAAGCTTTTTTTTCATTGTATATAACATCGTTTGAATTTAAAAAAAAAAAGAAAAAAATACAAAAATAATAGAAAAAGAGAAAAGAGGGAAAATATAAAAGAAGAAAGGTACAACCCCACACCAAAAAAGAAAAGAAAATATGAAAGTGTGCAAGCCTAAATGCCACTACTTGAAAGAGCACTTCTATTTACTCACATAGCCTAATCATGACTAGATAGATTTTAATTTACCGTCGATAGGTTAGTGAAAAATATTTTCCAAACAATGAAATTCGCTTACCGCAGAATAGATTAGGATAGAAAGAAATGGCTCTAATCGCACCAAAATCGAGCCAAAGAAAAGAAAAGAATGGTTCTAATATACCGAAAACCTGAACCAAGAAAGAAAGAAGACAAACAAAAGGTCAAAACCGTAGCCGAGGAAAGAATGAAGGATGCTTTTAATTTTTAGATCTTAAGCCTTCACAATCTTTTTTTAAATTTATGTAAATTTCAGTTTCATGTGTAGCTTGTTTTTTATGCCATAGTCTTACAACAACCGACAATTTAATCCTAGTTTGTCTCAGATTAAATTATGTTTTAAAATATAGAGAATAAGATCCGTCAACGCCCTTATAATATTGACAGATAATAGTTAGGTAGAGAATTTATGAATTCAACTATTTAATTTGAACTCATGGGTTATATGGTAGATTTACTAGTTTTTCTTGTTTTCAAAATAATAAAATGTTGTTGTTAAAGGCCTGCAAGTCCAAGTGCACCTTAAGGTAATAGAAAAATGTTAGGTAAGTAGGTCGTGTAGGTAGAATGTTTGGGATAAAATCATTTTTCTGATACAGTGCCCCGATCATCCTTCTAAGCGCATGACTAAAGAAGAAAGAGTATTTTTCAAAAGCAAGGCATTGATCTACATTCCAAATATAAATCTTCGAGGTTCTTGACACTTCCGTGAGCCGCCATCCCCAAGTGGAGCCACCCGTTAGCCATCCATAATTTTGCATATTCAAAGATGGCTAAAACAGAAGTCTTTAGCCTTCAAGAAACAAATTTGAAGAAAATCTATGAGTTCTTGAAGTCTTTTTGTGTCTCTTATCCAAAGGACCCATCTCACCGATGTTTTCACCTCTTAAAAATACTTCAAAATATCCCTATTAATTTCAAAAGCAAAACCTTGCCTTCAAAGCTCTAATTCCCATCATTTCTCCTCCTCATTTATTCCCTTCTTTACACCCATTTTTTCCTACTTATCTCCTCCATTTCTTCAAAATTCCCTTTAACACCTCATAAAATCCTTTTATTAAGGTTTGAATTCCTTTTTTCCACCTATCGGAACACAAAAAAGGTGTTTACATGAGTTTCACCGTTAAAACATAATTGAAATGCAAAAGGTGGAAGTCAATTGGGTGAGATTGGTGAACAAAGAAATGTTGTTAAGAAAATGGCCAAGGAAGTAAAACAATCTGGTTTTAAACTCGACTTATACTATCAAATACAAAGAAAACCACTAACGGTGTGTTCATAAACATTCTTCATTTGGTTAAAACAACAGGTTGAAAAGGTCCCGTGAATTTTTCAAACATAGGTGCCCCTCTTCTCAAACAAGTAGAAGGCTCACCAATGTTTGAAGATGAAAATCATTTATTTCAAGATGGGCAGATTTCAAAAGGGACTGCCTTCAAAAATGGTGAAATGAATGAAATCACCGTTCTTATAGACCTCCTTCACAGAGGAACAGGGAAGTGGACAGCCTTTCCCATGTTTACATTTCATAATTTCAAATTTCATCATCCCCCGATATATCTCCGTAAAATTTGAAGACTCGGATTACTTCCGGCAATCTAAGGTTAGTCATTTTCTTGATGGTGGAGACTATTTTGTAGCAGAGTTTTCACTTACAATTTCAAATGAGTTTAAAAAAAAGAGATAAATTACCCATCCTAAAACAAGAATGCACTGTAAGTTACCGACATAGACCAAGAGTAGTTTTATTACCGGCACTTGTAAAGAAAAGGATGGGCAGTTCTATAGTTGTTGATCTAAGTACTGTACACATAAGCCTTTGTGGATATTTTTGTTTTGATTCCTCGGAGAGAAATTTTTGTAAACCCTTGCTATTACAGCCTATACAAATGGGCATGATAAACCATCAAACACCATAATAGTTGGTGTGTAAACTTGAAAAAATGGCCTCCCTCACAAAAGGCGTAAGAGTTGTTTTTCAAAAGGTTTCAAAGGTTAAGCAACAAAATTTCATATTAATGAGTATTCACAGTAAAAGCCATGATGAGGTCTCAAGAGAAATTCTCGTTTCAAAGGAGCAAGGAGGTCTTTAAAAGTATAAATTTGTGCTTCATTTTTGTTTAAAACCAAAATCTTTTTTCAAAAACGTCCAAACCTCACAAAAGAAAATTTCGAAGGGTGTTGGCTTTTTTATTGCCAAAGGAAGTGACTGACTACAGAAGCCTCACTTTCGAATTTCAAAGCAACCAAACAATAGTCTCATGCGGCCCATTGCAGAAATGAGGGATTTCAAGCCATTTGCGAAGTGTTCGAGGTTTTAAGCCCGTGCGGCACGCCCGGAAAAGTGTGCGGCACGTTTAGAATCGAAATACAAAGCGTATAACGTCGACGCGCGCACCCGTGCACGCGGTCACCACCGCCCGAAGGCCGACCCGACATTTTTCCAATCGCGCGCATTCTTCTAACAAATGTGCCGCTCACTCCTTGTGCTTTCCAACAAGCTTTAAACCTTCTCAACTCATCAAACGAGAGCCCTTAAACATTTTTTAGGTATTTTCCTTACTTTAATACAAATTTTGAGCGTAAGAGGTGATATGCTTTTGCTATGTTTCCAAGAGACAAATGATGTTATAAAGTGGGATGTTTTGGTCGAGAACAAAGGTTACGGTTGACTGTGGGAGTATCAAATATCCACACTATAATGTGCTAAGGTGTGTTTAGTCGCTCTAAAGAACCCTAGCTACCTTCAAACACGTGATAACCCAGAGGAACAAAAAGCACTTGCCTAAAACCTAAAGGGGAGAAAGAAACATTGTTTCTAAGGTGGAAGTTTGATCATTATGAATTGTTTTCTCTCGTGTTATGAAACAAAAACTAGTGTTGCCTCCATTGTCCCATAAAATAGAGTGTGGTGAGATATTTTGCAAATTCACCGAGGGTGTTTTGTCTACCTTCAGAAACAATGAATACAAGAAGAGTTTTGTTTGGGGTAGGGTGTCATGCTTCTATCAAAACACAAGGAGACCCTATTCTAACAATAAGCCACGTATACCTCTTTTTTCAAAATACTGTTCAAAGACAGAATAATTAATCGTGTGCTTTTTATTTGATAACTATTTGTTGATTGGCATAAAGAGGACAAAACAGTTGATTTATAAGGAGTGTAAAGTTGGTGTTAAAGAACCATTTCACAAAACATTTGAAGTAGCTTGTCTTGGTAAAAAAATGACTAACAAGGGAGGACAGTGGTGTGTGCTTGACAAAAACATTCCAAAAGCCTTTTGAGATAGCTTGGTTTTTGCAAAAGAAACATCTAAAAAAAAAAAAAAATTCCTCCTGTGCAAGACAAAAGAGGGAGTGGCCTTCACAGGAGGTTTGAGCCCGTCTCCACCGAAGAGGTAAATGCCCATCCACTCGCCTTTGTTTAACTTCCATGAGGTTGGGTGTCTATATTTTTGCCAAAGAGTGCAATAGGTGAAGAGCTTTTCCCTTTTGACACGTATTTGTGCTTTGAGGCTTCAAGAGAAGCATTTTCTGTACTGCGTACCCAGATTTCAAATTCTCTCCAAGATCCATTTCAAGGCCACCAAAATCCCTTATGCTTGGGGGAGAAGTGGTTTCAAAAAGCCACCCTGACCTCGAAGAATACAAGCCTTTTCTCAAGCCCCATAGTAGAGATTCAAGTGCCCATCCATTTTCCCCTTCTCACATTCGTTGGACCACATACCCCTCATGAAGATAATCATGAAATACTTCACTTGTGAGGGAAGATTCTCCCTAGTCTATGCCTATCATATCCGTCCGACCATTTCACGAGGGCCAAATTGTTAAAATCTCCATTTTTTCCTACATATAAGTATTGAGAAAAATGGCCTCCACCGTCCTAAAAAAGCCTCCTTCTCGCAGAGATGCTCGCTTCTTCCATCACTCCCTCATCAAGGTTATCATTCTTCATCGCCCTGAGAAGAAGGAGGTCTCTTCTGGATACTTTCATCACACATCCCATTTCTTTCCACCTGGCCCTTCATTTCATACATCTCCTTCAATTCTCCACTCACCATCCTTCGCCTTCTTCAAGCAAGCTTATTCCCAAGAATCTTAAATTTCCCATTGAACAAGAAAAAGAGCATGATGAGGAAGAAGAGCATGAGCAAGAGGAGGAAGATGATGATGAGCAACATCATAGAAACAAGACAAGCAAGGGGAAGAAGGGCATGATGAAGGGGGAGATGATGATGATCAACATGATGAAAAAGGACATGATGATGAACAAGTGTAGCATGATGAATAGAGGCAGCCCACATGATGAGAACATCACCATGATGATGAACACCACCCCATAAAGAAGAAGGGCAAAAGATGGCTGGGGAACAGTGTGCAACAGCTGGGTTGAGAGGACAAACAAAAAGAAATGCAAAAGGAAAGTCAAGGCATCCATGAAGAAATCCAGATAGCAGAGGCAAGAATGATGAGCAAAGTAGCAATGGTAAAAGAGCCAATGGAGCATGTGTTATCGCCCTCTCCCCAGCAAGGGGCCATGCTCTCTTCTCCCAAAGTGGCCAAGCCTTGGACATCAAGGAAAAGGGTGCCTAGAGTTGTAACTCCAAATGTGACTAGGGCCCTCCGTAAAGAAGGGGAAAATTTCCCAAGAAGCCCATCGTCGAACCGCTAAGAGGAGGAAGACTAAAAGAGCCACCCAAAGCAAAGGAAAGGACAAAGAAGAGAGCAACCTATGAAAGGGAGAGGACTGACATAATTCAAATTCAAAGTGATGATAGCGAAATGAAGCCCGAATCCTCGAAACTCTCTTAATCAATAGAGAAAATCAAATCGATACCTCGAGGACTCGATTCGAGAGGGCTAGAAACTTCAATCACTTTTTGCAAGTTTAAAACAAACAGATGAGTGTCCATATGGTTGTATATGAGACACCTGCCATCAAATACAAAAATGATAGCCCTCCAAAGCACAAGTGAGATTGGAAGAAATCATGGGTGAGTTCGATGAAAGAACGAAGATGAAGATCACCCAGCGGGAAGAGGCCAAGAACCAAGGGTTCAAAAGGCCCTTGAGAAACAAAAGGAAGAAGAAGCTTACCTTTCTCCAATCTACCCCTCTCACTACATTTTTCACACAAGAGATAGAGAACAATCAAGAAGTGTGGCTTAAGAGGGTTAATGATCACTTGGAGAAGAAGTTGGAGAAGGCAAATAGAGACTTGGACCTTTAGTGGAGGATGACCTGGGTACTATAAGAAACTCAACTCTACTTTTGCCCCAAGGGAGTCTCTAGCACTCACCTCAGAAAAACTCAAGTGAGGCGAAAAGGAAGCGCCCGCACCAAAATTGAGGAAAGACACACCTCAAAGCTCCAAATTTTGGCCTTAGCTTCATAGAATGTTTCTAAAACCCTTGAGGGTCATGCTCTCCAAAATTGGGCAAAAATTCGACAAATTTTGGTTTTTTGTCATTTTTTGAAGCCATTGGGGTAAAACTCATGGGTATCACCATTTTAGTTTGGGGTGCATCCTCAAAGGATTAAAATCGTATCATTGGATGCCACACTTCGTGGGCATATACTCAAGGATTTTTAGATCAATTGAATATCATATTCTCCCCCAAAGTGGCGAAAACACTCGCCTTTTCTACACTCGCCCCCGTTTATCAACAAGGCCTATTTTTTGGGTTTTTACACACAGGTGTCTATTTTTGGAGGATCTGTGATATTAGTTATTTTGGAGAAAACTAAGAATTTTTAGAAAATATACATCATAGCTTTCCCCCCAACTAGCCATCATGGGCCTCATTTTGACATCGAGAAGGCCTCCAAAAGTTGTCGGCAAGTCGTGGGACTTTCTCACGATGTATTTTTTGAGTATTCTTGTAAAATTGAACCTTTCAAAAGTGACTTTTATTCATGTGCGTTTAGCTATTTTTGTATGATTAGTTATGAAAATTCAATATATTTCCCTTTTTTGCATTTTTGAGATGTTTTGTTAGATATTTTGTGTCTTGGGCTTCGCAAAGCCTCAAGGACAAAATCGTATTTTGGATAGGCCAATGAGATTGCAAGTTGAAATAAGAGGTTTTCCTCACTTTGGCTTATACATTCCAAAGGCTTTGGCTGTAAAACAAGGCTGAACTTGATGAATAGAAGCAATATATGGTTATACAAGCTTTGGAAGTTAACACTTGTCTCCGTATTTGGAGAGTTTCTTGAGTGCTTTTGGATGATGAAAGAGGACCGTTGTTAGATTCCATGACTTGGTAGAATGGTATAGTGTCTCTCTCTCTATTTTACTTTCTTAGTTTTCATTCATAATTCCATGTTCTTGCTTGCTATAAGATAGTAAAGAATAGACTTGACACATGCCCTTGAGGCACCTCAAGTTTCATGTTTCTTCATACTTCTATGTTTTCTACTTTTAGTCATATCAAAGAATCCTTGATTGCCTTTTGATAACTTAATACATTGCTTGCTTGTTTCATTTATGGTTTTATGCATGCTACATGATTCATGGTATGCCTTGCTTACTCATGGCTAGTCATGCACTTCTCATGAAACCTCTCTTTGATTGATTAGATTGTCATTTGTTGAACCAAGGAGGTCTTGTACCGATCTTGCCATTTGCCTAAAACTATGCAATCTTGTTTTCAAAGTGCCCAATAGCTTGAAATACTATGTTTAGGTGTTCTTTCATAGTGATTTGAGCTACTCATTGTCTTAAATGTATTTCCTCAAAGTCTCGATAGCCATTTCCCAAAGTTAGAGAGTCATATATCTCTATGCATGGCTTGAATGTTTATTTCTAAGTGTATTGATCGCCTTATAGTTACATTTCTCATGATTAATGGTTTGTCCTACCATGTTTATGTCAGTTATTAAACTATTTATGTTTAAAATCCTTTGTTCTTCACAAATTTAATGTCCATTTCATCTTCCATTTTACCCAAAGATCCATTTTACCTTGAATCAAATAGGCCCTTCAACAACCTTGTATCACCACCGAAAGCTTTTCTTGACCTTTTCACCCCATAGCCTATTTGATCCGAGCATTCTTACCTATCTTAGTCTTTGACTGGCTCATCCTCACAACCTAAAACCAAAACTAAAAACCTACTTCATAACTAGCCTAAAATCAAGAATACAATAAGCAAACACATAGATATCCCTTACACAATAGAGAGCCCTCTCATCTCCAGAAGGCTAGGTCCTCGGGACTCCAAAGATCGAAGGTTTGATGTTACACCGTCATTTGGCTTGCCAATCAGCCAAATCATTTGACACTAACATCATATCATCCACTTTCTCTCGATAAAAAACAACAAATTTAGATTAGGATTTCCATCGTAAAAAAGGTACCTAATTCTCACTAATAAGATTTATCTTTATGTTTTCTTCTAATTGTTGCTTTAGGAATGATTTCAATAGAGCATAAATCCAGCTTCGAAGGAATGTTGGTGAGCCCATTTATCTTCGAGTAAAACTTGAGACATTGTTCTTGAATGATATTTTCATCGCATGCTAAGTAAAGTTAAACTAGGGGAAGTCTATGGTTAGCCCGCCTCCTCTCTAGTGTTTTCTCCAATGTTTGTTTTGAAAGGATCCCTAGAGTATGCCAAAAGAAGGATAGGTTCAAAGTCCTTACTTGATCTTAGGCTTCCCTTTTTTTTTCTTCTTTTTTCTCAAGGTAATCATGATTTATGGATTGTTGTCCGAAAAGTGTGTTTAGTAAAAAAATTCTACAGAAGTTCATGGTTTTCCCCCGTCCTTGGCTTGTTTCAAATAGTTACTTTGAAAGGATTTTCTTGTTTAGTGAAGTTAATAGATTCTTAAATGGTTATTAGCTTTGCTTCTTTCACAACACTTTTAATGTTCCATATCACAAATCAACTTAAAGAGATCCTTTGATATAGATGACCCGCCCCCCCATGGACCACTCTTGAAACTTGTTGTGCAATTAAATCCTTTGTAATTTACAGCCCAATGGATTTTGATATTGTCTCTACCTATCCTATCAACCTAACCATTCTTTCAACTTACTCACACCTTTACCTCTTTAAGACTTCCTTTATTTCCTTTGAAGGATATCCTACCCAACCAAAAACAAACAAATCCCTTGTGCTTCATAACTAGCCTATATCATATCATGAGCTTATAAGCATATCATTCTAAAACACATATAGAGATCCCTCTCTAATCCAGGAGGGATAGATCCTAGGATTCCAAAGTGGTTCTGAGTGTAGGCCCTAAGGAAGGAGCCACAATCTTGCAAACTATGGGGATCCTAACAAGTCCAAGAAAAGAAAACCAAGCAGAGAGATAAGGATCTGCGTATACTTGCACACTCAACAATGCCCGCAGACATGATCCCTTCCTACACCATTCTCTCGATGAAACCTTGGATAATGTGGGAGGTAAAGAAAAACTTGATAACGTGGGAGGTAAAGAAGCTTACTCATTCACCGATGGATTTTCGTGGTACCATCGGATCAAAATTGCACTCGAAGACCATAGCAAGACAACCTTTTGTGACCCAATGGGGCCCTTATAGTACACCGTCATGCCATTTGGATTGAAGAATTCCCCCGCCATTTTCTCACGTGTGGTTGCAGCAAGATTCAAAGAATTTATTGATAATTTTCTATAGAGGTATATTTTTATGACCGGACAAATATTCGATTTTTAAAGAAACATGCGTCGAACTTGCGCATTATGTTGGATACCTACAGAACACCATATTTCATCAACTCAAGAAGTGTATATTCGTGTACCTTTTGGAATTTTGTTGGGGCACATAGTATGTCAACCCTGTGATTGATGGTTGACCTAGCCAAGATTGCGGTTATCAGCAATTTAGCATTCCCCACCAATGAGAAACGCTTGCGCTCCATCTTAGGACATACAGTGTTACTATAGAAAGTTTATTCAAGGGTATGCCTTAATTACTATGCCAATGGAAAAGCTCGTAAAGAAGGATGTGTCCTTCTCGGGGATGAAGAATACCGTAAAATTTTGAGTTGTTGAAGGAAAAGCAATGGTCACTAAACCTATTCTAATATTTCTAGATTGATCAAGGTCTTTCATGTGCATGTGGATGCGTCACGAATAGCTCTTAGGGCTATCTTAGCGCAACCGAGAGAAGGAGACATCGATCATCCTTGGGCCACTTTTACATATGAATCTCTAGCGTAGAGTGCAACTATTCTACTACCGAACGAGAAGGACCGGAAATGGTGTATGCCCCGTAGAAATACGTAAACTATCTATTGGGAGGACACTTTAAAATGTTCACCGACCATTTGGCTTTAAAATACCTCGTCAATAAGCCCGTGTTAGGGGGGAGATCTATAAAGGGTTTGCCATCGTCTCAAGAGTATGACTTTGATATTATTGTGAAGCTCCGGGAGACTAAATGCGGGACCTTATCACTTGTCTTGAAATAAGAATGGGTATTTCAACTAGTCTAGAAGATGGATTGCTCGATGCATAGATTTTCGGCTTATCAAGGTTTTTGATGAGCACTTAAGTGACATTATTCACTTTTTTACAACCGGAACAAACACTCTGCTGCATATTCAAGTACGAAGAAGAAGGAATTGGTGGCCCATGTACCGATTTCACCGTAATCGCAGTCAATTATATAAGTTGGGAGCAAATTTCGAAGTATTGCGGAGGTATGTACTAGAACATGAGAGACAAGATACTCGTCGAGGCTCATGGAAGGGTGGCGGTGGAGGCCACTACGAGGAAAATCAACTACGCAGAAGGTGTTGCATGCCGGGTTATGTAGCGGCCCACATTGCATAGCGATGGCACATGGGTACCGTTGAGCCCGTGATGATGTCGAACCCAGGAAGCCCTGAGAGATTAAATTCCCATGTAACCGCATATTCCTCTGCATGCGATAAATGGGTTATAGACTTTGTGGACCAATCAACTTCCTAGAAAGAAGACTAGCACACATTATATTATTACTTCCATTGTTTCGTGACCAAATGGAAGTGAGGCAAAGGCTATTCGTAGATTGTACTGCGTATATTGCTTCGCATTTCATCTTTTGAGCATATTCTCACCAATTTTGGTTGCCCGAAGATCTTGATGAGCGATAGAGGTACGCACTTTCGTTAATGAAACTATTGAATATTTGACGAAATAAATTTTAAACTCATCATGTGAAAATCACCCCGTATCACCCCACAAGCTAATGGAGGAGTAGAAGCTTTCAAAAAAGATGGAGAATGCACTTACCAAGATCTCTAGTGCCAATCGTAATGATTGGGACATGCGCATCCCTTCGCGTTGCGGGTTTATAGGAATTTTTGCTATGCAAGAGCCGACTGGAAGACTCCTTTTAGGATGGTCTATGGATAGGAAGCCATCATGCCCATGGAATATATTGTCCCTACAAGTACCGGTTTCCTTGGAAGAAGATCCATTTATTGCTAACATCCACTGGGGCACAGAAGGCACGTGAAAAGCTTAAAAGGATCGGGTACATTCGACAGAAGGACAGGGAAGAAGAGTTAGTTTTTCTCTATGATAGTCACACCACACCATCCAAGAAGTTTGTAAGCATTGTTGGGACCGATATATAAAGAGATTACTTGCAGTGTGTAAAAGCTTTTATTGCGCGATGGTGTGCATACTTCGTGTATGTTAATGGGTGTCGTTTGAAGTCTTCATAGGCACAATTGATGCCTACCAACTTGGCTTATATGGTCGTAGCTTCGCATTGAGGATCTACACGTGCTATGAGGGAAGGCGCAGCAAGGCGGCGATGGAAGCACACTTAAGAGTACAGGTGAAGAGGTGTGGGCAGGAGACCGAGGTGTGTGGGTAGTGAGCCTAAAGAAAACTAGTCATTGGAACAAGAACCGGGTGAAAAAGCGATTTTACCATTGCATGGAGAAACCGATGTTCTAATGTAGTGACTCGATGATTTTTTACCATTTTTTCGCTCGTTAAGTCGCATTTAATGGTAATGCTATCATTTTTACCCTTGGTGGCCTATATAAGGAAGGGCACAGGTCATAATCGGTTCCTTTGCTCTCCGAAGATTTCATGCTTTGTGTTAGAAGTCAGCACTTCGTGGTCTCTTTGTCCACACAATCTATATGTATGGGTGAGGCACTCGATAGTAGAAATCACAATTTTGTGTTCCGCAGTGATGATAGCCACTAACCCCGCGGATTCGCCACTAGTTATTGTCGACCGAGTCAAGGGTTCAAGATGTCTTTGAAGTCACCTCTTGTTGAAGAGGTCTTGTCCACTAAATCAAAGGAAAGGGAAAAGGAAAAGGAAAAGGGAAAAGCCACAAAGTGGGCTTCATCTAAGTCACGCACTCCCCAAGGATTGTGCACTCTCCCCGTCAGTGCCCCGTACGTGCTCACCATGGGCAATCCATCCAAGCGCCCCATGACTTCTCAAGAGGAGGCCCTCTCGGTAACCCCCGCCCTGCGGGTCCCCGCCCACATTAAGCCATGCAAGTAGATAGTGTGTGAGCCCCTAAGAATGTTGATGCGGGGTCGTGTGACTATCTCCGCATCTTATTAGTCCCACAGAAGTCCCTATAATTGGAGATTCGGCAATATACCCTCGTCAAATTTGACGATTACGATTTAGCTGAATAACATGTCATTACTTCGGATCCGGCCCCAAAGCTCTATTTGGAGTGGGTTCTATACAACAACGTGCCAAAGGTTGATTCGATGCCTTGGGCACGTGGTTTGATAATGCAGTGATTCTGAACCCGCTGCAAATACCCATTTTGGGAGGTACAATATCACTAGTATGGTTTTACGACATTACCTACTCACCTTGATCCATGATGAATTTCTATGGATTCAAGGTTTTATTCTTATTGATGCCGCGCCGATCCACCAGATCAGCACCGCTCTGTGAAGGGGCCCCATCCCATGAAAGGGTTTGGAAAGAAGAATGAGTAGTTGAGGCTAGTCCAGAGGCCGTTGGCGTGAACGTGTGACAAGAGAGTGGATTGACAGCTGAATATACTCCGCCCATTCAGAGTGTGAATGAAAATTTTTTTGTTTTAGATGTAAGCCGATGCGGAAATGTCGGGCCATCGCCCATCCCTACGCATTTCATCCAACTCGGTGGGACAATGTGGATAAAGGGGTCAGCTATAGCTAGTCCCAATACCTCGTGCGAGAGTTTCTTGACAATGTGCGCAAGATGCAGTGTCGGGGAAAGCCCTTCTCGCTATTCATGGTTGTTTCTATTGATTTCAACGCTCCCTCCGCTCCCCGAGCTTGAGCCAGGCGTATGCGAGGGAGAGCGCCGCGCTAATATATGGGATTTCAAGGACCCGTAGTGGCTCAAGGAAAATAAGGTATTTGGGTCTTGTTTGAAGGCACGTTGGTGGAAGAAATACACTTCAAGTTGAGACTCGTCACATGCATTTTATGAAAAATACAAATGCATTTCGACTTCCACGACACCATGCATAATGCAACCGAGCACACAAAGGTGGAAGTGGACCAAGTAATAGCAACATGGCTGCCTACATGGAATATTGGACTCAACCACCATCTCAAGCGATAGTTAACATCTTCGAAAGGACACAAATTTCAAAAGGTACCGCTCCATAGAATATGACAAAAGACACTAAGCTACACTCCATTAGGAAAGACACCACCAAAGACACCTCCAAGGAGATCGACAGAGATAGAGCAAGACATAGAGACTCGGAGGAGTCGTGGGGAGGATGTGGATTCCCTCTAGGTACAAAGCGCACAAGACGAGTCCTGCAAAAGGCCGCCGCAAGAAACAAAAGGAAGACAAGTCCGCCGGAGATGCGGAGTTCATATTAATCGACCAAGACCCGGAGAAGATATCGTATGTCTTTGCCACCATGTCATAGGACATATGGATAGCTATGGAATAGAAACACAAGGATATGGCCGAGGCCTCGTAGTTTGGATTACAAGTGGTTTGAATGAAGGCAAACACACTACAAGCGATCATGAATCGTGCGAGACCGATTCAAGCGAGCTTTCCATCAAAAGCCATGATTACCGCAACGAAAGGCCGAATTTTTCCTCTTCCTGCACAAACTTATGACCATAGAGTAGCCCGCCTTGCCGCATAGGTCCAAGCATGTACGTATGTTAGCCTTGATCTTGCATGGATAATGATTGGGTAGCTACATGTTGTTGGGTATGTGTTATATTCTTTCCACAACTAAGCACGCGCAAATGGGTGTTTAAGAAGAAGATGAATGGTATGAAAGGTGGAGAACACAAAGCCTCCTACGGATAATAGTAAGCTATTCCCGTGCATGGAATTGATTTGGGTGATATTTTTTCTCCTCATACAAATTTACTTCTATTAGATTATCATTTTTATCCGTTGTTGTTGCATTTGGATTTTGAGATAGAATACATAATGAAGACAACATTTCTCATTGGGATCTAGAAGAGAGGAGATATACAGAAGCAACTCAAGGCTTTATAATGAAGGGTAAGAAAGAACTCGGTATGCATGTTGAATAAGTCTCTATATGGCTTAAAACAATTAATAAGGATGTGGTATCGTAAATTTGATACCTATATACGAGGACTTGGCTTCACTAGAAGCAAGGAGGATCACTATGTGTATTTTAAATTAATTGGTGACCGTGTTATTTATTTGGTCTTGTATGTGGATGATATGTTGTTGATTGGAAATGACAAAGAAATTATCCAAGATTTGGAAGACCCAACCTAAGCCCAAATTTGAAATGAAGGATCTGGTGTCGCAAACTATATTTCTTGGGCATGGAAATTAAGAGAGATAGGCAAAGAGGAAGCTTTGGTTAAACCAGAGGAAGGCCATGTCGAGACTATATTGTAGAGGTTCAACATGTAGGATAGTAAACCGGTGAATGTTCCTATTCCGTAGGTGTAAAGCTATCTCACGAATGTTGTCCCAAGACACAAGAAGAAGAGGAGAATATGTCCCGTGTTCCACAGGCGAGTGGGTAGCTCGATGTATGCAATGGTCTCCATTTAGACCGTACATTGCACTTGCAATGGGAGTATCGAGCAAGTTTATTTAAAACCCGTGTGGAAGGTGCATTGACAATGCAGAAGGTGTTTTCGCATATTTACATGGCACTAGTGATGATGTATTGTGCTACCAGGGAAGACCAGGATTGGAAATAATGTTGGACATTCGTGGTTTTGTTGATGCATCAATGAGATCCGGACCAAAGAAGATCTACAAGTGGGTATGTGTTTAACCTATTTGGAGGCACAAATACTTGGATGAGTAAAAGAAAAGTCCGTAGTGACTCTTTCCAACTACAAGAGGTATATACAGTGCACCCACCTGCAAGCAAGGAAGTAGTTTGGTTGCGTAGGATTGTGCGTTCAAGTATGGGGTTGGTACGCAAGCTATGATAGACCGTGATAGCCAAAGTGCAATTTTCTGCCAAGAACCTTGCTTATCATTCAAAAACAAAGCACATCGATGTTCAATATCACTTTTTTAGAGATATGGTTGAGGCTAAAAGGGTGTTGCGCCCTGGTAAAGGTGGACACTTTGAAGAATGTTGCGTATGCATCGACGAAATCATGGGAGCACCAAAAATTTCTCTTGGTGTAGAGAAACAATGGGTGTTGAAGAATTGGGCCAATGACTAAGCTCTCGTGCCCCTTGCGGAAATAAAAAAACAACAAGTGGAAGAATGTTAGGTATGTGTTATTTTGGGCCTTAATTTCAAGTGGGTAGTCTCGCCATGGTTTTTGTGCATGGTTTTCGTACATGGTTTTGGGGTACGATGGTTTTAGCCCCCGGTATTTTGTAGATCCGGTCAAGGGAACTACGGTTATGTTCTAATCCAAGGTTTATGGATTGGGGTTTATGGCTTTGGCATGTATATATATGTGTTGTAACACTAAAAGGAATATAAACGAAAAATCAAGCTAGTCGTCCCGATTTGGGATCCAGGGAAAATCTTGTGTTTAATCGTTTTATGTTTTATGCCTCGCTATTGTTTATTTTCTCGTTATAAGATTCGTGGTATACTCCTTGTTCGTGGTTAAAACCTACACATTCTCTCTTACTTGTTCATCTCTACCGAACTACAAAATCGAGAAGCGCACGTGTTACCAAGCGAGGTGAGTAGAAAATCGCAACCAAGCAAGCAGCACCATCAAAGCAGTAGTGCGTGCTAGCGTGGTCGCTCTAGCGAACCGAGCTAAAAAACGTAATCGACTCCAAGTGTGCGTAGAGGTGCCATAAATTATCATTCCCACCCAGCTCAGGAAAAAATTGAGAGCTTGGTTGTTGCATTGAATGCTTCCAAGTCCAAGTTCCGGCATACCAAAGTCACTTCTTAGCAACAAATTGTTGCATTGCAAGCGTAAGTCGTAGCTCGAGACTCCTCGTGAGATATGAGCTCGCTGAGTTACAATTTCGTTAAGGAAGCCATTGTGTTACCGCGAACATCACCAAAGGCTCAATTACCGGACACTACTATGGAGTTGTGGTCATCATTGCGCAAGACCCACTTCTCTTACACCACTCAGAGTCGCGCCACAAGGAGCGGAACTCGATCGCCTGGAGGTAGGCATGCCCACCTCTGTTGTAGCCCAAAGAATCGGCGCGCCTTCGCACAAGTCATGCCCTAAGAGACGAAATTGAGGGGCTCGCCATAAAAATAAATTTCCTCGTTGATCATCTCAAGCCCTAGGCGATGAAGCAATGAAACTCTCACAGACCCGAAAATGCTGTCAAAACATTGAATCGTACATTGGACAACGTCCCTTTGGTTACTAAGGGGCCAAATTCACAAAAATTTGGTCGAGATCACATAGAATGTAACAGGTAAGAGTGAGGGCATTCTAACACCATTTGTTGTCGCCCTCGAACAAGAGCGTAGCAAGATGATGACCCTTACCGCCGTTGTGACTTGGGACAAGTCACAAGATTATGTCGGGGGTATGTTGGGGTGGGGCCTCCTTGAAGTAAATTTGACATTTGTGGAATATTTTGAGTAGTTTGCCCTAAGGGGACAAGTTAAGGACTCTGGGCTACTCAAATTCCCCCTCATGCATCAGAATGGGAAAAAGGTAGATCTAGGGGTCACAAACCACAGCTTGTGGACCCTAGTATAACACAAGTTAAAAGTATAAATAAGAGTCTAAGATGAGTTGAAGAAGTAAGTTCAAGTAAGTACTATGGTATGTTTGCTCATGATATATCCGGTTAGGTTTTTGTACATATTTTTCTCGGGTAAGGGCTCCGTTGGTTGTGCACGCGAAGACCCCAGGTCCGCCAGTGCACCCTACCGGCTATGCGCGGATATGAAAGAGTATGTAATAGAAACTATTACATAGTATTTCATCACCGTCCCCGCAATCCCCATCCCGCACATTTCGCATTCATTTCCGTTGACTTTTGTGTATTGTCATACCTTGAAAAAAGTACACAGCATCTCGGCATGGGCAGAAACATTCTTATTGGATCATTCCCCGAAGCAAGCTCTCAAAAAACACACTGCTGGCGCTGGTAGGCAATCATTGCTCTCAAGGCTTTAGGAAATTAACATCGGACCCTCGCGCTCATTGGCGCTCGTCTCGGCGGGATTTCCACGCAGAAATTTTTTGGAAAGTTTTTTAAAATAGAAGTGATGTTTCCATTCCTAACTACTTCGTGAGTTAAGAGTCATCATGGTTCGTTCGAATGAATAACGTCGAAGTACTTCATTTGGCTTCATGTTTCCGCAATTGAGTACCTCAAAGGATAAGGCCTCCCTTCCATCATATGAGGGATCCCAAACCACTCTCCTCTCCTCTCCTATAAACACATCATTCTCACATAGTTTCAGCTTGAATGTAGTCAGGTCTATTATAGTCATGTGAAGAACAAATGTAGAAATAAATCCATTGTTGAGAGACAAGCTTTAGGCCCGTTACATTCTCACCAAGTCTAACTCTAAAAATGCTCGAGACGCGTTTGATTGAATTCATCAAAGGAGGCCGTAACGTCAAGGCTTCAAGGTTGTAAACTCCTTTCTCTACTTATTGAGGATGATGATGATGATGATGATGATGTTGGTTAATGTCCACCGAGACCAAACATGATTGGTTTTTTTTGTTCCTGCTTTCACGTTTGATATGTTTAATCCTATGCAACTGCTTTATTCTCCTTGACCAATCAAATATTAAGAATGAAAGTGTGTTTTCGTATGCCGTCACCTACCTTCGATCCTTGTGCAGGTTACGGATGGACACGCCAAGGACTCGTGACGTCGGCAGAAGATGAAGATCGAAGATTGGCCGCTACAATCTACGACAAGAGCATTGGACCAAGGTAGGTCATCTATCCCAAACTCAAGCCATCTTAAGATAGGGAGTTCAAAGGGATTAGGCATGTCTTCTTGTTGATATCCTACCTGTGGCTAGAGGGATTGCCCCCATTCACGAGGGGATTTTACCGCACAAGGTTGGTGACCATATTGGGGATCATGGTGTTTGTCGTCTCCTCGCGTGCTCATCTAGTGTTTTTATTGTTTGTTATACATTGGTCATTTCATAGGTTTTTTGCTTTGTTCTACTTGTCCTGATCAAGCTGCCTATCACATTCAATCTCAGAGGTCAAGTCCACCTCTCGCTTAGCGGTTTCTTATTTTTTCCATAGTTTTTAGGCTCGCACGTTACCGTTTGAACAAGCCGCACCTATTGGTGCTTTTTTCCTTTGTCACAAGTGTGCTAATCCTCTCGTTTGGCATTGATTACAAATTTCACAGACACGCGAACTGCATAAGCACTAGCCTTTTCTGGCTGTTAGTTTCTCTTGCTTCCAGTTTGGATTTTCATCTTCAATTTATCCATCTGAATTTTTTTCAATTTCTTGTCTCTGCCTACCTACCTATTGTTCTATATGTTAAATGAGTTAGTCACCTAGGCTTCAGTTCTTTGCCGCTTTTCCACCATCTTCATCGAACTTCAACAGCTTCTGATTCAAATTGTCATTATCTTTTCAAGATTTGACCCATTGTTTTCGTTTTCTTTTGGTTCGTGTCATCAAAGGTTGAAGAATTAACTTGATTTCGTTTAGTTTCCATTTGTCACCCTATAGATTACTTTGCATTACTAAACTAAATGGAAAGCCATGTTTGCTTGGAAGAGTTCATCTTTTGAGTGTGTTTTCTGATGTTCATATGATTGATCTCTTGTTTTTTAAGATCGTCGTATTCTAATTGTTCAAACTCATCTTTTTTCATTTAGTGTAATAGTGCATTTTCTTCTCATTCAATTAAATCAAAAAATTTCATTCTTTCTTAGTTGAATGAAAATTTTCTTTTTGCACAGTAGTTTTTAGTGAACAAGGAAAGAGCTTTTCGTTTCTCGCTTTAGTTGTCTTAGATGCATTAAGGAAAATTTCTTCTTGTATTCGATCGATCGCTGCCTCATATGCTCTATTTATCCTCACCTAGCTAGCATTTCATTAATTAATGATTCTCTTTTACATATAGCCGTGCATTAAGGATCAGAGATCACACCAAGAAGGTTTGAAATTGCAACATTAATTCAAGATCAACTTTAAAATAAATTCAATCAACCTAAGGAAGCAATGAAACTGAATGAGATAATATCAGAGGTCTACGCTAGTGACAAATTGGGCTGCCATACAAACCCAGTAGTTGTCGTTCACTATTATCCGGGCATTAGACAATTGCACAGACTTGCGCTCCTTGTACCATCGCGTATATAAAGGGATACCCTCATAGGCTACAATCATTTATCCGTAGGAAGCCAAGTTCTGCCGCCCTCGTAACCGTGACACACACACCGAACACGCATTTGGGGAGACCGGATGCATGTACGTTAAGTCCTTGTCATTTCTCTTTCATTCGATCACCAATGTGTATATTGCAATTCATTTGAAACTTGGTACACTCTCTTGCTTATATTTCTTGAGTATTAATTTGGTATTTTTGTGACTCCTTAAAATTGAAAAGATCATTGAGCACTTGTCCTTCCATGCTTTGTCAACTTTAAAAGTGACGAGAGTCATCTTTTTTCCTATTTTCTTGACTCTTAAAATATAGAAAAGGTAGTTTTGTTTCAATGTCATAAAATCAATTTCCCACGATCACACACCCATTAAAGATATTTTTGGATTGTTCTGGCACTCCTTATTATTTGGTCTTGAAGCCTCAAATTTTTCATCTCAATTCTCTCCCGGTTTGAGACAAAGTCATTGGGCAGTGGAACCACTAGCTTCGTCATCCCCTCTATCAACTCCTAAAGGGAGATACTTCTCCAATTTTCTTAGGGGCACCTTAGCCTACTAGGTACATTTTGATTACTCTGTGTGCTCTTATTCGAGTATCTTACCCCTTTTCTACCCGATCTCCTCTCGAGGAGCCTTTTGATACACCTGCAACCGCTGTGCACTTGGGCTCGTTTTGGAAATGAGGAAGAATTTCCCTCTCTTACTGAAACCAACTTTACTTTCCACCACCGCTTCATCTCCTTCGAAGGTACCGTGATTCTTCAAGTCCCACTTCGGTGAGGAAGAGATTCATTTTTATACGGGATTATTAACTCATTCGTCGTGGATCTTGTTTCTCCCTCCTTACAATGATAAATTATATGTCGTAGACATCAATCTCTAACTTTCGATCGTGAATTATGAACTTTTCTCGTACGATGTCCTGCATACACTAATCTAGGTACTATGTAGTAGCTCTCGTTTGTTTCTCCTCGAGACATGGTGCCATGAAGAATTTTAGAAGCCACAATTTCGTAGAGGCTCCATGCATCTTACATTACCCATGGCTTACTCATCCTCATCTCCATGTTATTTCTTCCATTCAATCACCATTTTTCTTTCACACACTGCAAAAACATGAATGGGGAAGTTTATCATTAGTCACATTATTTGATATTTCAAAGGTTTAAAATGGGCTAATTGGTTGAATCTTTATCCAAATCCGTGCCCAAAAAGTTGGTGCAACAGCTTTAGAAACATTCACGCCGACTGCGCGCCCCTCATTAAGATTCACAGTAGGTTGGTGCGAGTCCATGCCCAAAACCCGTGCCGCTGTACCCGCGCCCCGAAATTAGACAAAATCTCGACAAATGTGAAAAAATGGATTGCGTGGGTGTAATGAAAATTACATCAAAATGCAAGGAAATGAGCTCTTACCTGGAAAAGACGGATTCTATTGGCCTCCTTGATTTTCCATTGTCAACTCCGCAAAATCACAAAGAAAAGGGGTAAATTACACAAGAGGTAAAAGTGAAAAGTATTTCATTTTTTACTATTTTTTGCATTTTATAAACTTTTCGTAACCCTAATTTTATTTTTGAGCATGTTTTCATTATTTAGTTTTTATCTCGAAAATGGGTTTTACGTGTGTTTCTTGTGCAAAGAACAGTCCTCAACGTGATCGTGATGAAGTGATAAGTTGTATTTTATACTTTTTCAGACTTGGTAAAAACGCAAAAAAGTCACCCCCTGGAGTCATCTTTTCAACTCTTTTCCTCGACTTCTGTACTGAAAGGATTATCACATTCTTGTCATTTTGAACCTAAGAAGGCTGTTGATATCTACCCAAGATACGTTTAACCCTTTTTCTAAGCGTGATAGATTATTTACAAAAAATGAATACCTGAAATGGTCGCAACTAAGAGGTTCTCTTAGATATGGCTTTTCTACCTTTTCGAATCCAAGGGACTACCTACGAAAAGGACCTACTAGAATTTTCTTTTTCTACTTTTTTTCAAACTCTATAAACATGAAAATATGTCAAGTTCTTCCTATAATTCTGTCAAATGTACATGATATCGAAGTATCGTCACCATGATGTAATCGAGTTCCTCCTTCCTAGGGATCGTAAAAATGTACTAGGATGTGATTTTTCCTAAGCACAAACTTATATGGTAAGCATATGCTATCCCCTTCAAGCTTGTTTTCAAAAAATAATTGGGGTACTCGCCAGCAATGGTGGGGAAAATGGAAACAATTTTTTCGAACAAGGTCGCGTATGTCGCTTCGGAACATGACACTTTTCTCGCAATTCGCCGTTGGGGACATCCTATTTTTTCATTTTTTCCTCCATGGTTTGGGTAATCCGTTTTGACCTCCTTACCGCTCTTGCCACGCTCATCACACCTCGCATCTTCGATGTCAAAGATTGCCAAGTTCCGCAGCTTGCGCCAATGTGTCTTATAAGCTGAGCTCGCATTTTTCAACCTCTCGATCCTCTATTTGGTCCCGATTCACTATCATTTTGTTCCTTTGTCTTGTGTCGATGATGTGGGAAACATTATGGCCTCCTTTTTACCAAGTCACTCGCTTCTAGGTTCACCATTATCCAGAAGTTGACCTAGAGACTCTCTTCTCCGGTACCTCGGAGCTTGCATGCCTTAACGGAAATTTCTTCGCATTCGATGACAGTCCTCATCATTGGCCTTCGATCGAGTGATTTTTGTGGGTGCTCGATGCCAACTCACTTTTCACATTTCATGGATTGTACTAGTTGTTCTTTGGAGATCCGTTGTCATTATTGGTGGCCCTCTCACAATTCGTTAACATCTTCGTCATTGGTCGGTAATCTAGTGACTTTCTTGCATGTTCGACTTCAGCTCACTTATTGGCATGCTTGAATTTGTACTTGTTCCTGCCGAGTTGGAGCACAAGACCCCGGGTTTTGTCCGATAAATCCAGGCTACGAGACGATTTGGTTTATCATGACTATATGCATGACTCTTTTTATTGATGGTTGCGACCATACCAGGTCTATTTATTGACTATTCTTGTTAGATGGCTAAGTACCATACTTCAAATCTTGTTTTTATATGTACTCCATTATGTATGTTTGTGCCCATGCCACATATTCCCGTACCTCTCGTGATACTGTCTGTACTTGTACTTGCAAGTCTTCCGACAAGATGTTTGGCTCGAGCACGTTCTCGTAAAGAATTTCCCCTCCTCCCTCTCTTGGACATCATGCTTTAGGGGGCATATGTTACACAAACATTTCGCCACCGTTCCCGCAATCCCCATCCCACACATTGAAGGACCATTTCGCTGACATCTATGTATTTTTCTTACCTTGCAAAAAGTGTCATTGCATCCCTTGGCATGTGAAGAACATTTCCTATGTTGATCATTCCCGAAGTGTGCTCTCAAAAAACACATGAATTTGGGCCTGCTATCAGGTAGGAATTTATGGCCCCGCACCGATAGGGAAATTAACACTAGACCCCATGCCCAATTTCCACTTATCTCAATGGTTTTCTCTCGTCGGAAATGCTTTTGGAAAACTTTTTTAAAATAGAAGCAAAGTTTCCATTCCTAAATACTTCGTGAGTGGAGTCATCATGGTTCGTTCGACCTGGTCAACGTCGATTTCCTTCCTTTGGCTTCTTGTTTCCTATAATTGAGCAACTCCCCAAAGGATAAGGCCTCCTTCCTTCCTTATGACTCGATCCCAAACCACTCTCCTCCTCTACTATAAATACATCCTTTCTCACAGGCTTCAATAGCCGAACATTCGTTACTATAGCCGGTGTGAAGAACAAGGTAGAAAGGAATCCATTGTTGAGAGAGAGATTTCAGCTCATTGCTCCGCCAATTTCGATCCCCCACGAATGCTTGAGACGATTGCATCAAACTCTGCTGAAGGAGGTTGCAACGTCAAGGCTTCAAGGTTGTAAACTCCTTTCTCTACTTATTGATACATGATTGTTTTTTTCGGTTCCCGTTTTCGTTTGATATGCTTAATCCTATGCAATATTTTTTATTCTCCTTGACCAATCAAATAGTTATGAATGAAAGTATGTTTTCATATGTTTTCACCATTCTCTAATCCTTATGTAGGTACACCTGACATTACCATTGAAGGATCATGAGCCGTGTGAAGATGAAGATCGTGAGATCTCTTCTTCAAGCTACGACAAGAGTGCGACCAAGGTAGGTCATCTATCCCAACCCGCTCATTCATAAGCTAGGAGTCCGGAGGATTAGCATGTTCCCTTGTAGCTAGACCCACCTGCGGCTAGAGGTATCGCCTATGTCTAGCAGAGGGGATTTACCCGCACAACTAGAACCCTGACTATTTCATGAATAGGGAAGGATATTTTGCCGGGAATATTGAATTTCTCTCGTGATATGTTATGAGTTTCACTACAAGTTATTTCCGTGTTATATCCGTGCTATTGAATATTGTTAGTAGAATGGTTGTGTAAATGTAATAGATTCTTAAAATAACAATGAATTCATAGATCCGGTGATATTGATTTATATTTCTCTTTTAATTAGTTATCTTATGAGTTATGGATTGCGCGCGCAAGGCATTCCATTAAGTTATAAATGTTAAGGGTTTATGGTTATGGATTCCTCTCGTGCACCGTTCGGGATCTTAAGGCAGCCACATCGTTAAAATCTCTCTCTCTCTCTCTCTCTCTCTCTTCTCTCTCTCTCTCTCTCTCTCTCTCTCTCTCTCTCTCTCTCTCTCTCTCTCTCTCTCTGGGTGCGTAAACCTAGTTCCAAAGACCCTCCATACTACTGGGTGATACCTGACTTGCGCAAGTAGGTCATTGGCCGGTGCGCCGTAGTGGCCAGGGGTTTGTTGGTTAACCTCAAATTTGAACTCGATTCAGACCCTCAAACCAACAATGACAGTATACGAAGTAGAAAAACTTCAAGGAACGAGGGACTTTGTACTTTTGTATGATATCAAGTTCGTGAAGTTCCCAGGAAAGTTTCAAACAAATTCGTTAGACCATATATCATCAAGAATGTCTTTAAGGGAGGCAAGGCCGAAATTGGTGAAGTTGGATGTGGTTAGTTGATACCAAGACGATTGAATGGTAGTAGACCAAAGAATACAGGTGTGTTAACACCGGAAAATTGTACAAGCAAAAGAGAATATAAAATGTCAAGGTAAGGTACAAATAAGGATTTACATGGAAGGAACACATTACAGAGTCAAAATCTAACTTTTTTCTAAGGTCAAGTAGGAAAATTTATTGAATCGCGCATAGGAAGCACTAACCCCAAGCAATATTTGTGGTTTTTTCTTCGATAGTCGTGATGATCATCGTGGATATCCTCAAAGAGTCATGTGGTCTTCGAGTATGCGGAAAGTCACCATCTGGGACCACTTGGCACACTTGGAGAAAGAGATTCTCACTCAAGCTATCCAAATACATCCTCCTTGGAGCCACCTTGAGGCTTTAGTGTAGCACACAAAGGGAATAATCCTCCCACTCTTGTGTCAACATCCATATTGTACCAAGAGGAGGGAAATTTCGAAATTTTTCTATAAAAGCGCCATGGGAAGAGAAACATGAGAATACATTGTTATTTTAGCTAAATTGTTGAGATAAAACCATCTTGTGTTGTCCAAAGAACAAGAGGATTGGAAGGATTCAGCTTTGGGCTGCATCCAACACCTCAATCCAAGAGAGAAGAAGTTCACCAAGTTTTCGTCAATCTACCATCCGTCGAGAGGGAAGAGAGGCTTCGTCGAGAGCTTCGAGGGGAAGAGACCCCTTGTTTTGGATATTAGAGCTCGTAGCTCTATGATCCATTACAAGAGATTAAGCATCCTATTTTCATATACCACCAAGACCTAATAAAGGGAGAGAGCTCTCCATTTGAATTATTAGTGTGTTTTCTCGATTGAGCCTGTTGTTGTACATGTTATTTTTTTTATATTTCTTCGTGTCCGTAGCATCCTATGTTTCCATTTTACTTAGTTTACTACATGTTAAATTTGCTTCACTAACGATTTAACAAACCAATTGACTCCGTAACTTTGCTTTTAGGAAAGTAGTCTCCCTATTGCCATTGTTGTATTTTGGTCCGCCATATGCTTTCAAATACACTACAATAGGAATGGCGACTCCACTAGATTCTTTCTTTTGAGCTAATTATTTTTGATGCAAAGTCATCTCCCATACATACTTGTCGCAAAATACTCTTGCCTTCCCGCACTTTTTTGTCACCTCAACAGAAATTGCATTGCAAGAAGGTGGATTTTTTTCATCTCAAAAGAATCCACGCACGTTCAACCTGGGTATAGACCTGACGATCTTCACGCGCCTATGTGAAGATAAGTTTGTTGTGAAGAGAGCTCATTTTTCTCACCGTCTTTCTCTTTTTTTTTTTGTAATGTGTTGGAAACCCATAAGAAATTTTTCGTTATTGAAAGTTGTGGTCATGACCTGTTAAGACACTTTGTCGGAGTTTATCTTAGCAAATAGTTTGTTTAATTTAGATTTTATCATTACAAATCACACATAGTTTAATTAGGAAAGTGATGGCCTTCAATCCAAAAATGTTATCTAAACAAATGATTTAACAAACGATGCCAACACATTGAATAATTAGCGAACAAGGTCTTACATCACATACAAAGTCACTTCCTTTGACTGCAAAAGAGGAATCTCAATAACCTATTCATTTAAAATTTTGAAGGGTTTTTTTAAAGGGTGGAGATGGTTTCTCAAATATTTTTGAAATGATTTTTATATTCTTTAAGACTCTCATTCATTCACGTTGTGGAAAGTATAAATTGTATGGGTAACAGTATTATAGGGACATAGTGTAACAAATGAAGAAGATGGATAGCTTGGCACCTACTTCAGGAAATATTCATATCCAACCTCAAAATAATAAAGCTGAGAATATTGATCCTAAACAAACTTTGTTTATGTCAAGTAAAAATTGAAAGTATATTTTGATAAGAAATATTCCACAAATACTTTATGAAATATCTACCAACACATATTTCCTACAAACACATATATCATTCACAGAAGCTAAAAGGCATAATTTACTATTAAACTCTCTTAATAAGCTTTTAACGTACCTATTAGCTACTACAATTCATAATTAGAATAAATTAACAAAGAAAAAAGAATACACACACCATACATTAGATGGTTCTCTGAGCCTAAAACTTCCAACATGAAGTAAAAAATATTTATTTATTATATTCACTCTTAGGTGGCATTCAACATCCAACCCGAGTTATATATATATAAAGAGAGGTAACTAACCCATCTCTGATAAAAGGAAGGAAACATCACTACTATCATTACATAGGTGTCATAAGACACCGCAAACTATATCCCATCGAAATCTAATCCAATTATAGATGTAAAATAAAGAAGAGAATAATTAGCTTCAATGATGAGTGCTACCATGTCATTTCTTTCACTAATTTGTCTCCTTATGTCTTGGGTCTTAATAACTTATGTACATTTTTTTATAAGACCTCCAACTGAGTATCATGCTAAACTAAAATTAGTCTACCATCACACTTTATAGACATTTTGTTATGAGTCTTTATCCTTCCCTACCCAAGTTTTAAAACCACCATTGTGTGTCAAAATTATTAAATGAAGTGCCATCGGATATTCAGAAAAAAACCCGTAACTACACAAAACTGGAATATCACTGTATCAAGAAGCCTGTTTATTTTTTCAAAAATGCATAGGAAATGTTGAAAAATCCAAAAGGTATCATATTCTTTGACATCTGTTGTTGTTCAAAATTGTGATTGATAAGAAAAATAACAATTAAAAAAGAAATTTACCTTCCTTCCATGTGGTTGCAGTTTGTGTTAAAGCTTATCCAAGTCTTTTCTAGAACTCCATTTGATTTATTGTTCTGTTGTTTCTATTAAAGGTTTTCCTCTCATAACCCTTTTTATTTTATTTTTGTGTGTGCTTTGAGGTTGCCCAAGGTTTTGTTTTTATCTTTCTTTGGATTTACTTCTAACCTTCTATATTTTCCTTTATAATATAAATGACCTTTTTCATTAAACTTCTTTGATTATGAAAATCTTTAACTGTTTCCAAATCGTTGTGGCCTCCGTGTTTTTCCTGTACTGTTAATGCTGTCATTTTCTTTTTTTCTCCTTGTTACCATCTGAGGACTCTCAGATCTCGGAGGAGTTCTTTACTGTACTTTGTGGTTGATAATATTTATGGCCAGAATATCTTCTTTTGCACTAGTAGTGTGCTTTATTCTCTGCTACTAAAGACCTTCCTCTTCGAGCTCCGGCATATTTAGGCAGAAGGAATTGCACCATTGCAGACTTGGTTTATCAACCTCCAGGAGCTCTCTCCTTTGTCCAACTTTCTTCTAGCCTTGACCGAAGAAACCTTTATTTTCTTCGGATTTATGGATGCCCTTTTATTTTAGCCTTCTCTTGGTTCTTTTTTTAGGTCGAGGTGTTTTTGTGTAGGATGAGGTAGGTGCAAGTTGGCATGCTCAGAACAAGAAATGGTCCTAAAGCTCTGACTTATTTTCCTTAACTCTTCTTCAATCAAAATCCTGATGAGATCTTGACATGCTGTCATATTCTGAAGAAATAGCAGGAGATTGGATCCTTTCTCGACATCTTTGTCGACTCTTCAAGAAGAAGTATGGAAAATTGAGGGTCCTCATATATGCTAATACAAGAAGAATCATATGATAAAGAACACAATTGTATACCTTTCACAGTGATAAATATTGATATTGAACAACCTATACCAATTCATTTTAGATAGTTGTTTAAATTGTTTCATCTTGGGCTTGGGATCTTCAGTGCATCCTCAGGAAACAAGAGGTTCCCCCAATGATAACTCACCCCCAAAACCACCTCTTTCTTTGTGAAGGCTGAATGTTCAACACTGAATCACAGAAACCGCAATGTAAGAATTGGCAGATTGTGGCTTCTTGTCCATTGGTAAAGAGTTTGAAAATCTCTGAGCTACTCCTAAGTAGTAGAGATCTTGATTCATGCACAAAGAATAACACCTCGCTTTGGGATAAACAATCTTCTCTCACTCTTGAATTTTCATCCACTAGGTCATGACTCCGTGCTTCAAATTGGTTTTATCTTCCCTCCTCTTTAAAATACCACTGATAAATTAATAACTCAAGCTAAATCCATATAAAAGTGGAAGCTAAAAGAGTCACCCAAAAGTGTTGTTGTTGTTGTGTCACAGGTTAAAGTGTTTCACCCCCATCTTTACCATGATTTTTCATGCACCTTTACATATTTTCCCTTCATCTTATAAACAAAGCAAAGGAAAATAATGCAAGAGTGTGCAGTCAGATTAGTGATAAAAGGAGGCTTGATAACGTAAAAATTGATTTTTCAATGCCCTTTATTGATAGGGAAGAAAAATATCCAAACTGCTGATCGGATGACCGAAAGACAATAGACAAGGAAGGCAGACTGAATCCTACAAATCCTCGAAATATGGAGAGGTACGGTCACGCTTGAAGTACTCAATCGATAGCCACGAAGCAGTAGGGTCCCATAATGAGTAAAATCTGTTACTACCCTTGAATTCACCTTTAAGCTATAAAAGGCTGAAGAATGAACAAGAAAAACAGTTCCTGTAATATAATCTTTCTGTAATAAACGTATTCAGACAGAATCATCAAGTTTGGTACTAATGTGTTGCTCGGTGGATTAATGAAGAATTTGGCGTTTTTGGATTAGACAACTTCTGAGTATTCCTTAACAGTAGGCTTCTAGTGGCTTTGGGCCCAGCCCTGGGGGTTTTTCTGCTACTTCCATTCTTTACGTTTATTTACAGAATTTTCATTCCCAGTTTATCCATTTCGTTTCATAACATATCGGTTGAATTGGTTAATTGCGAGCATGAGATGTTATATCTTCCGTTTTACTAGACTAGTTTACCATTAATGTTGTTTGATCAGAATTCAATGCTTTTACAATTGTTAGGTTAGTTCCAACACGATTGTTGTTCAATTCTGCATATAGTTGACATTTGATCTTTTCATCATCATTATGAGTGTTTGGTTGATGTTTAATTCAAAAGGTTTTTATTAGTTGATTAAAAGATAATTCCATTGCAAAATCTAGAATAATTGATTGTTGTTTAATTTTATTAGAATTGTTGTTCAATTTGTTAAATTTCTTTTTCAATTCATCAAAGTGTGTTTTTCAATTGCAATTTAATATTTTCAGTTTTAAGTAGTTATTTCTACATAGGCTTAGAACATAGTTAGCTCCCTTGAAGAGTCAAAAGCATTTCATAATTCACTTCCAAGTTGATTTGATTGAACTTCGAGAATTAGAAAATCTTCCTTATGACAATTTAGAGTATCCAACCTCTGATGTCACTTGCATATATTGTGCTTACACTCTTGAAATAACAAGACTTTCCCTGGGTTGATAATTAATGAAGAGCATTGAGGTTACCTTCAAACAATCACCTTTATGACCCAACATTTTGGCGTCGTCGCCAGAGAGAGTGTTTAAGAGTGATGTCCTTTATTTCTTTTTCCTTTTGATGTGGAAGACTTGGGTAATCAAAATGAGAGGTAAGAACCCTCGTGCCAGAAAGAAAAACGCTTGATCTCCAGCCCGCTTCTTAGCAATTGTGAAAAGTTTAGTAGGATATGTGTCCTTGTTTTATGACTAGGAAGAAAAAGACAGATCAAAACCCTCCACTTAAATCCAAAAAACCCAAAGGATTGGTGGTCCTTGGCAGAACAACATATATAGACGAAATAATTAAGAAGGCTGAATCCTAGGTATCCGTAGGACCTAGAACCATTCCCATAAAGAGTCCTACTACATTCCCTCAAGCAGAAGCCTCATCATCTGCAGCCCATGCCGAGATTCATAGTGAAACCGAAGGGTCTAAACAAAGCCTTCAAACTGCTGAACATGTAAATCCTAACCCTTCGAGAGAGGGAAATTCTTGCAATTTGCAAGAAGAAGAGGGAGAAACCAACAGTGTTGTACAAGTAAAAACTCTAGAGCTTGGATCCCCTGAGAGAGTGGTTGAGATAGAGACACCCAGTATCTCAGAACAGGGAAGTGTTGTAAAGCTTCCTCCAAATCCACTCCCTAATTCCTCTCAAATTATTCCCCCAAAACAAGAAATCCTTCAATATTACTGGCATATCTTTGATCAAATGGCAAACAACCAAAACCAGAGGCAGACATCGACATTGGAATATCCCATTGTTGATCCAGCCGCAAATGCCCCATTGAAAGCCATTCCATTGTAAAACATCCCCGCCTTCCATGGGCTGACCTTGGAAGATCCAGATGCATTCTTATTTGAATTTTATGTCTTATGTAGGGGGTATGACTACACCACTGACCCTCAGAAACTGAAATTATTTCCCTCTACTTTGAAGGGGACAACATTACGTTGGTTTATGGGGCTCGATGGAGGAACCATTAATATTTGGGATCAAATGAAAAAATATTTTCATAACAAATATCAATACTAATGCCATACTCGAGAACTAAAAGAAAAAATATTCAATATGTCTGCATGAGACAATGAGAGATTAGAAGAATACGTTGAAAGATTTCAATATAATTTGCAAAGATCTCCATATACTACTCTGTCTAAAGATATCTTAAAAGCAACAACGATCAAGGGAATGGAAGAAGAATGGGTTGAAACACTTAATATAATGGGAAAGGGGGACAACTATCAAGAAGAATATTATGACATTATTGCATTCTGCATCAGGTGTTCTCGATGTAGTATGCGAAGTAGGCCAACTGGGCGAGACTCAGCTACAAGGAATTATAGACAGTCAAGTGGCAACATGACCAGAGCAATATTCGGTAATATTTTAGAAGATTTTAAAACCGATATCTTGGGCACCCTAAAAACACAGATAGATGTCCTACAAGCCAAGAAGAAGCAAGCTATAACAGAACAAAACTTGGCTATTATTTTTCCACGCTGTCAGAAGAAGAACAACCAACGGGAATTTCCATTAGACATGGTCTAGACATGCGCTATTTGTACCAAGGAGCATGCCACTGACAATTTTCCTTCACTTATGGGGTTAAAAGCAGTCTTTAAAGAGGTAGAAGAAGAGACAAAACCAGTCTACCTAATGAATTAGCATTGACAGTGGCAAACACGACCACGTATGCCACAAGACCTGCCTCAGTTTTTTCCTTCTCCACAATTTAATCAACAGAACCCTGCAACAGCATGGCATAACCAATCACCTTTTTATTCTTGGCCATCCAAATCATTTTCCATGCCTCCTTGGACAACACAACCCTCTTTAGGTAATAATAGTTCAATTTTTCCTTGTTCTCCCCCTTATTGGAAAAACAATCCATATCAGTCCCAGTAGCCTGCCTCCACCTCACAGAATACAAATTGGTCTCAAAACTGGAAACAAACCCTGGGAATGACCAATATACCGATGGGGACAAGGGCTCAGAATCAACCTACATTACCAGCTCCATACCCAGACCAACACAATCCTCAGCCTATCATGCGTCCTCAACTACCAGCTCAACCCAATCCTAATCCCAATAACAGATTGGTTCAGCTAATCCAGATTGTCGAAAACCCAAACCTAAAAACTGAACAAAAGCAATGAAATGAACTTAGGCTAAGATTAAGACATGTTATTTCACCTAAAGAAGATACGACCCTGCCACAACTTGAATCTGAAATTCTGACAACACCTAAACAAACAACTATGATAGAAACAGAGGTAAAGCAGGGGAGGGACACAGTTGACCAAAAGGACACTGAAAACCTTATTATTTCCTCCCCTCCATTCCCTGATAGATTAACATTGCCTAACCCAATAGTCTCTTCAGATTTTGATCTCCTAGGGGAATTGAAAAACCTTTACATTAAAATTCCTCTTCTGCAGGCTATACAAGACATTCCTATCTATTCCAAGACAATTAAAGAGTTGTGAAGAAAGAAAAAACCGTACCAACTGTTCATGTGGTGGGAGCACTGTCAGACTTACTGTTAGGTAAAGAAACACCAGTAAAATACGAGGATCCATGGAACCCCATAGTTCTTGTAAAATATCTAGCCACTCCTTTTCGAACACATTAGTTGACTTAGGGGCAGCCATCAACATCTTAACTACATAAACCTACGAGAATTTAGGCATAGCAATGTTAGAACCCACATCTATATTGCTGGAACTTGCTGACAGATCTGTTATCAAGCCCGAAGGAATATTACAGGACATCCTAGTTTCTGTGGACTCATGGGAGTATCCGACAGAATTTTTAGTTATTAACCCAAAAAGTAGGTTAGATGGACACCCCCTGATACTGGGACGAACTTGGTTAGCAACAGCCGATGCTTACATAGGCTGTCAGGCAGGCAGCATGACCATTGCTAGAGGTGATGCCATAAAAAATATTGTCATATACCCACTTGCCAAACCAAATCTTCCCACTGTAAATATTCACAAACAACCACATACATACTAGGAACAAAACATCCATTCACCACTTACTATAATTGAAGCACTCGAATTCAAATATCAAATTGAAGATGACGTAATCAATAACTTCATGAATCAACCATTTGCTTCTGAAAACTTAAAATTCCAAATGTTAAAGGTAGTTCTTGATAATGAAGCACAAGAAGACCCCTTGGAAAACAATGATAATCAACACATACCCACGACTGATGTTCGTAACAACATACCAATCTAAATTGAGCAAGGAAATGTTTTAAATATCAATGGTAGTCTGAATAGTATCCAACAACAAAGGCTCATTAAGGTTTTACAAAAATATAAGGGAGAATTTGCTTGGGACTACCCAGACATGAAGGGTATAGATCCTCAACTATGCACATATCACATTTATACTGAAAAGGATGCTCGAACTATTCAGCAGCCCCAGCAGAGGTTGAACTCGCATCTCAAAGAAATTGTAAAAGATGAATTGCAAAAGTTGCTAGATGTAAATTTCATTTATCCTATTTCAAACAGAAAATGGGTCTCTCCTTTAGTAGTCGTTCCTTACAAAAATGGGAAGTGGAGAATCTGTGTGGATTACAGAGAACTGAATAAAGCAACACAGAAAGACCACTTCCCCCTCCCTTTTATTGATCAGGTCCTTGATACATTAGCAGGAAAGCGATTATTCTCTTTCCTTGATGGTTTCAGTGGTTACAATCAAATCCAGATAGCCCCTAAAGACCAGGATAAAACGACCTTTACCTGCCCATGGGGTACATTTGCCTATAGAGTATTACCGTTCGGATTATGCAATGCCCCAGCAATGTCTCAAAGAGCCATACTCAATTTTTTTATTTATTTAATAAATGAAGGACTCGAAATTTACATGGACGACTTTACGCCATATGGAGATGATTTTTATCAAGCACTAAAAACACTAGAAAAATTATTGGAACGATGTATTGCTACCAGATTGTGTTTGAGTTGTTATCACTCATATTGAACCTCAGGTTGAGAGAGGCAATTCTGAGGTAACCTCAAACCATTCTTAGCCAAGTAGCTAGCCCTACTAGGCCAGGAGAGGGCTCTATCAATATGGATCATAGTCAAATGACTGAGGAAAGAAGTTATTAGGCTAGGTATAGTAGCTCATGGTTTTGATTTTGATTAATGTAGGGTTTTGCTAGATCAGGAGGAGTCAAACAGCTACGGCGAGGAAATTAGGTCAAAATCCACAGGGTGTTCTAAGGGGCAAGGTAGGTAGAAGGTTTGACATTTAAAATATGATTATGGTGAGGTGAATAGACTGGTGAGGAGTTAGGAAGAGCATCTGAGATGAATTCTCCCTAAACTGAAGAAAATAGACAAATTATGCAACATTCCCCAAAACAGAGCATGAAACATGAATTCTGATTTTCAACTTGAAATTAAGCATATCATAGACATGAAAATGGTTTATGAGCTTACAATACATTCATACAAATTATCACAAAGAAGAAACCATGTCAAACAAATCATACCACATGGATCCCAAAGAAATAGCTGCAAATTTATCATTAATGTCCAAGCCAAAACTGATATAAATATGTCTCTTGAGATGCCAAGGCTCCAAGTGAATCCAACCTCTAAAAATTACGGAGGAAATACATCATATAGAATTCAAAACCACTCTCCCTAGCCTCAGGGAGTCGAATCCATGAGATAGGGATCAGTTTCACCTACTCCCAAACAAGAATTTGGAGACTAGGAAGACCCAACAATTTGCCTTTAAAAGAGAGGAAACTGATTCATTTGACCTCTAAAGGACTTATCTAATGTATCTACCCTAAATAACAATAAAAACATGACATTTAAATTTATATTGACCTTTTACATCAGTAATTTCTCATTTCCCAAGATAAAAATTCAAAAAGTGAAAATTTGTTGAAGATTGTGAAAATTGCATTTTCTTGGCAAAAGCGCAGCGCCATGACCAGAAAAAATAGCCTCTCTTGCAGGAAACTTTTGGAGGCCTTCCTGATGTCCAAATCAGCTCCATGATAGCTCATTGGAAATCTATCTAAGTCTAGTTTGCAAATATACCTCAATTTTCCAAAATGGTGCCCATTTTCCTTGTCAAAAGGTGAATTTCCCAAGACTACCTCTATGCACGGCGCCATCCTGAAAAAGAGGCAGAAACATGAGCAACGAAAAATGTCACATGATGATGACCGAAGGAGTAATCCTAGGGAACTACATCTCTGTGGCTAGAATATAGGTAGATTCAACAAATATAGAGGTAATCCTTTTATTAGCCATACCTTGTACTCAAATAGAGGTACGTAGTTTCCTTGGGTATGCAGGGTACTACCGTAGGTTTATATAGAATTTCTCAAAAATTGTTGCGCCCTTGTATGCATTAACTAGAAATGTTGAATTCTATTGGTTTGATAAATGTGACACTAATTTTTCAGATTTAAATAAACTGGCCTCGACTGCACCAATCTTACGTGGCCCAAATTGGGAGCTGCCCTTTCACATTTCCTCATATGCATCCAACACAGCGATAGGGGCAGTTCTCAGTCAAGAAGAAGATAAAAAGAACTATGTTATTTATTATATCAGCAAGAATCTAACTCCTGCCAAATTAAACTATACAGTGACCGAAAAGGAGTTCTTGGCTGTTATTTATGCTATTAATAAATTTAGACATTATATAACTGGCTATCAAGTATTCCTATATACTGATCACCTCGCCATTAGATACCTAGCTAATAAACTGATTACAAATAGAAGAGTGACTCGTTGGTTGTTTCTTTTACAGGAGTTTGACATAACTATCAAATTCCTCCCAGGAAAAGAGAACGTAGTTGCATATTTTCTATCTAGAGTTCCAAAGTCAGATGACCCACTATCGGTGGAAAATGAATTCCATGATGAGCATTTTTTCGCTGTAACAGTAAAAATGCCATGGTACGCAGATGTAGCGAATTATCTGGTAGTGGAGAAACTGCCAAGACACTTCACATCAAAATCAAAGGAACGGAAGCTAATTGTTCAACGCAGTGCTAGATTCTCCTCGATCAGCGGATATCTTTTTCATACAGGAGTTGATATGCATATACGTAGATGCATCCGAGAAGACGAGATTTATGACATCCTAAGGGTCTATCATGATGAGCCATGCAGTGGCCTTTTTGCAGTTCGCAGGGCAGGGCACAAAGTATTGAAAATGGGTTATTATTGGCCTACAATTTTTAAATATGCCAAGAAATATGTCCAAGACTGCGATAGTTGCCAAAGAATGGGCTGCCCTGGCCAATCCAACGAAATGCCATTACATCCGCACTTAGTAGTGGAACCTTTTGAATGATGGGCACTGGACTTTGTTGGGCCATTCAACCCACCATCAAATCAGAAGACCTACATATTGGTTGCCACATATTATGTGACGAAGTGGGTAGAAACAATGGCCTTATCAAGAGCTATAGAATAATCTGTGATCAATTTTATTTTTGAGATATTTGTGTGGTATGGCTTACCTCGGGAAGTGATAACTGATGGGGGGGCACAATTTGTGGGAAATAAAATTACGGCCACTTTGAGGAACCACCATGTCACCCATAGAGTCACCTCTCCCTACCACCCGCAGGCGAACGGGCAGGTTGAAAGCACTAACAAGTTCTTTGAGGCAATTCTCACTAATACAGTCTCAACGCATCACGGGGATATAATAGACTATCGGAGGCCTTGTGGGCTTACCGAACAACATGGCGAAACAACACTGGATATTCTCCATACCATTTGGTATTTGGAAGGGAACCAATTTTTCCTATTGAATTCGAAATAAAGACTCTAAGAACAACCCAGGAAGTGGGGCTAGATTTGACGGAGGCCCAGAATAGAAGACTCCAGAAATTAAATGAATTAGATGAAGAATGACTACTTTCTATGCAACACACTGCGATTATTCAACAACAACGAACTAAGTGGCATGACAACCTCATCAAAAAGAAGACATTCCAGAAAGGATATTGGGCACTCCTCTACGACTCCAGATTCCAAGACTTCCTGGGTAAGTTACAAACAAGATGGCTCGGCCCATACGAAATTCAGGAAGTACACAACAATGGTACCATTACCTTGACTAACATAGATGGATATGGCTTCACCTTCTGAGTCAATGGACACCGGGTTCACCTCTATCATAAACCACTTACAAAATATTCTTTCTTCCAACAGGTGCGTGACGATCCCAACATCTAAATTTTAGTTGCAGGGGGTGATGGCCCCACAACTTTAAGTTCATGAAAATTTGTTATTTCCACTTGTAAATATTGTATATATGTTTCCTGTAATTTATATTTTTTATTGTTCTACATTCCATCTCTTCTTCATGCTCATAGATGCATTATTTTTCTCTTATCCTTTCGTTTGTGTGTGTTGTTCAAACCTTTGAACGACTGTTGTTCAATCCAATTAAATAGTTGTTGTTCAATCGAATTGAACAGGTGTTGTTAAATTCAATTGGACGGCCGTGTTTTGTGTGTTTATTTTGTTGTTCAAACCTTTGAACGACTGTTGTTCAATCCAATTGAACGGCTGTTGTTCAATTGAATTGAAAAACTGCTGTTCAATCGAAATTGAACAATTGCTATTCAATTTAAATGAACGACCATGTTTTGTGTGTTTATTTTGTTGTTCAAACCTTTAAACGGCTGCTGTCAAATCCAATTGAACGGTTGTTGTTCAATTCAATTGAACGGTCATGTTTTGTGTGTTTATTTTGTTGTTCAAACCTTTGAACGTATGTTGTTCAATCGAATTGAACAGCTGATGTTCAATCGAATTGAACAACTGCTGTTCAATTAAATTGAACGGCCATTTTTTATGTGTTTATGTTGCTGTTCAAACCTTTGAATGGTTGTTTTTCAATATAATTGAACAAATATTGTTCAATCGAATTGAACAATTGATTTATTTTCTAAGTATGTTTTTTCTTACTTGTGATGATCTCTTTTCGAATATCCACTCCCCTTTACACACCCTTGCCATAAAAGCCATTTTTGGGAGGGAAGTGGCACCCGAAGAGGAGAAAAGCAGTGATATTAATAATATGGTGATCCTTTGAAACTTTAACGGAAATCTCTACTTCGGAAGCTGACATGGTATTATCTATGAAATGAAGGGTTGGACATCTCTTGTTCAAACATATTATCACACAATTCATTTTCATAGTCTTATGCTGGTATATCTTTCTACACTCTCAAGTAGTGATTCTCCTTGACATAAGGATATAGTAATAAATATGTATTAATTATATTGCCATTATTTTTACTTCTCACACCATCCCTAACTCTTAAGGAGTTAATGAGCCTCCCTTCATGTATAAATAAAAAGAAAACATTATTTCTATGTGAAATTTTTAAGAGAGAATAGGGGGTCTCATCACGAGTGAGCCTACCATGATCATAAGGGTTTAACAGGTGACATGCCCACAATGGCCAACACACCAGGGTAGTGACCCTCTCAACAACTCAAACTACTTGAAGGATAGGAGATCTCATCACGAGCCAGCCTGATCACTCTATTACAATCCCCGTGAATGACACTATGATTATCTGGCCACCACACCAGCACAATGGTCTCTCTATAAAATAAGAAAAATGCCTAATTTTCAAAAAAGAAAATATTATGTCTATATGAAAATTTTTAAGAGGGAATAGGGGGTCTCATCATGAGCCATACTACCATGATCATAAGGGTTTAACAGGTGCATGCCCACAATAGCCAACACGCCAGGGTAGTGACCTTCTTGACAGCTCAAATTGCTTGAAGGACAAGAGGTCTCATCACGAGCCAGCCTGATCACTCTGTTACAATCCCAGTGAGTGGCACTTTGACTATCTGGCCACCACACCAGCATAGTGATCTCTCCATAAAATAAGAAAAATGTCTACTTTTACATATAGGATTTGGCTCATTTCCAGGTTAAAATAACAACCCTGTCGAGGCTATGAACGCCTGCTGGCAGTAGTGGCTCTGATTGTAGTATGGAAGTATTTTTCTAACAATAACCAATTACTTTTATATGCCTTACTTCCTATTAATCCATTTCTGAGATAAATGCACTACTTGAATAAGTTTTATCACTATCTACCCGCATAATTAACTATGAATGAATTATCTTTTCATGTTTGAATTAAAGGATGGAAACACCAGTCATAATCCGTCACTTATCTTGTGTCAGTTATGCTACACCATCAAAATAGGACATCCTATCATAATAATTGCTATCCCGCTTTTCTCCCCTTCTTCTGTTATTTCCACCTGACGTACAACTGCGATGATTATTAACTTCTCACCTTTGCCTCATATGAATTCATGATTGTTGCAATCTTTCCTCTTTTATTTAGCTCCAAGGCCATAGACGCCCTTCTCTCGTACAGTTGTGATGAGTACCAATTTTTGACCTTTGCCTCGTATGCATTCATGATTGTTGCAATATTTTCCCTTCTCTTAATCTTAAGGCCATGGACACCCTTCTCCCGATGGAGGAGGTACAAATATCCATAATGAATAAGCATGCAAATTACCCACGCAACTCCCTTCAGATGTGTTGATGGGACTAAGAGATCATTGCATTTAAGATATAAGGTTGCATTTTTATAATATATGTGAAAACAAATGCATTGAGTGTTTTGTTTTAACCACCAAGGTCGAAAGAGACGCATACTGAAGAAGAAACCAGTCGATAAACACATTAGCCATGTGGGGAAATTCTCTCCATAATGAACCCACAACCTTCCAAGTCTCAGAATCAGCTCGCACCATTCTCCAACAAGTTGGATGGATTCCATATCCACAAAGACTTCAAGGGTTTAACACAGAGATAACAGTTGAGTTCCTGCGAAACCTACAGAAAGGGAAAACCATAGTCAGAGGAATAACCATACCAGTTTTAGAGGAAACGACCGTTGAGGTCTCCGGACTAACAGAGGGAGAAAGATGGACCAAAAAACATGTCCTATTACAAGAAGAAACCTTAGTGTACCAGGACCCAGGCAAACCATTAGAATGAAAAGGGAAGGGTATTAATCATGCGTCCTTGCAACAGCCTTGGCAAGAATTGGCAGTGTTCATTCAAATATATATCACATGCGACGGATGCCAAGATGTGGTAAATTCCCCCACCAACTTAAACTATTAGCTGTTCTCAAGTGAAAAATTTTAGTTAACTTGCCTTTCTTTCTAAATTCTGTATTGCACAATACTGTTGATCGAATTAGAAAATAAAAAAACCCCCTAGCAGTTGTCAGCCACCATGGCTTGATTAAATTGATCATCATTCATGAGCTAGAAAAACACCAGATAACTTGGGATAGTTTTGTTAATCCTGCCTTGCCTTCCACTGAAGAAAAACATGTCAAAATAGAGATTGAACTCCTTAGAATAACCATACCCAGGAGAGAAAGAGGAAAGAGGGACCATGTTTCGACTTTATAACCAGGGAAACGAACATGGTCCAAAAGGATACAACTACAGCAAGACACCTCTGAATTACAAGATGAGGCGGGACCATCCCATACACCACCTTCAAGCCCTAAAAATATGTCCTTATAAGACTATGAAGAAGAAATGGCTCAAGTTCTTGAGCAAATGAGAGCATCTCGTTAAATTGGAAGCCCATCTGAGTAATATGAGGGGCAGAGGTACCTGTTGAACCAGTATGCCACTACCAGCAGCTCTGGCCACACTAAAATATTACCTCACCTTGATTAATTGCAGGCTTTGAGGGTTTTATCTCCCTCTGATAATGAATGGGTGAATAAGGAAGACTGAATAGAAGGAATATTTGAATCTGGAAACTAGTCAAGAGACATTGTTCTATTAGAACAAAATACAATCATTGAGACAGTTCCCCTGATGCATGAAGGAAATACTATTTCACCTAGCCAGGGCATTAATTTTGAAATAAACTCTTGGACGCCTAAAAAAAAAACCATTGTTTATAACCTTAGAACTAGCACAACCATTTCTGAAACCGAAGCCACTGCTCCTCCTTCTCCTACCAAAACATTTCCAAAAGAAAAATCAGCTAAGATTAAGTTCAGGAAAATGAGCAGGAAGTGCAAGAGATTGAGAAAAATGATAAAACATCTGAGGGAACAGTTGAAAGAAGCAAACAAGGCTCGGAAACCTGAGAAGGAATTGGATACCATGGGAACCCAAACAGATTTTGTTGCCCAAATGGTAGATACTGCTGAAATTTATGTACAGACTAACCTAATGGACAAAGCTGAAGTCTCTGTACATACCAATTTAATAGATACCACTAAAGTTTCTGTAAAAAATGAGTTAATGAATAAAGTTGAAGCCTTTGTACAAACGGAGTTGATACACACTGTCGAAGCCTCTGTGCAGACTAGTCTAGAACTTATAGAAGATAAGGGGACTCAAACAGAAGTAACACCTGCCTATACTCGCCCAATAGAAAAGGTTTCCAATCAGAAGTTGCACAACGAATTAATTCAAGTCCATCACGAATTGGCCTAGTGCAGAAAGGAAGTAGTACACTTACAGGAACACTAGGCATTACTGGAGTGGTTTAAAGACCTTTCTGCAACTGAGGACGAAACATTTTCCCAACTCAGGGAAGAAAGGAAAAAAGTAAAGAAAGCACATGAGCAAGTAGAACAAGCTAAAGAGAAAACTAGTATGGTTTTCTCTCTTTACTCAGATGTATTAACTTGCAGGGCACCAACCACTAACTATGATTTATTCTCAGTGGAACGATATTTATTGATGAAAGTCAAGGCTATCAGGGAAGGGAAGCCCACCACTTTTAAAACCATTGAGGAATTTTTCTGGCGTTGCAATGAGAAGGATGAGTAGGTCCAACATCTTCTGTGTGAATTATATTTACACAATTTCTTTCTAGAGGAGGAAAGGGACAGTAATCCCAGCCCCTTCATAGGGGACGTTCAGTTCCAGGCCTTCCTATATTTTGCTAAAAGCCAAACTCGGTGGGCTAAGGCCTACAACACCTTTTAGAAAAGAGAGCATGGCCTAGACCTATGGGTCAGAGGGGAACCTAATAAACCCATATACCTTTTTACCCAACATAATAATTTCATGCAGCGAACGAGAGTGATATCCAAATTGGGACCGATTCACAGAGATATTGTGAAAAATGGGTGGGCATACTTCCAAGACATTTAGGAAGAAGCATTATCAGTAGCCAAACAAAGATGGCTAGCCTCTACAAATAGTTGGAAGAACAGAGAGCCATTTGGTTACAAGAACTTCAAAGTTGCTACTTCCAGGTTCCTTTTGTACAACAACCTAATTTTGAACATGGGTCCTACATGGATAGGATGCAGATACAAATGCCCCCTCATTTGGTACCCCCTTAAATACTATCATCATGATTATGAGTTACCGGAGGGGCAGAAAAATGCAGCATTTGCAAAGATCAAATAGAGGCATGGCTTCAGACTTTACAAAGAAGAGGTATACCATGCATGATGCAGGAGAATCTTGTTTGATTTTCATTATTTAATTGAGTAATTAGGGGGTGATGTATTTTTAATTATTTTATATATTATTATGCTCATTTTAATAAGTTAAGAGAGAAAAATATGAGTGTGAGAATTATTGTAAATATTCTTTTAATAAATGGAGGACATGAGTGGAGTTGAGTTAGGTAGATAATTTAGGGATCAAGAATTCCTTCAATGGAACTCAGTTGAGTCAAATAAGGGATAAATCTATTTTAGATTTTGGTTGAGATTTTTGTGGAGCAAATCATGGATTGGAATTAGTCCATAATTGTGTATAAATATGAGGATTTTGTGAGGATGAAAAACAAGGAGGAATATAGAGAGAGATAGGGAGAAATGGTGTGAGTGATTTTAAAGGGCCAAGAGCTGAGAGGCCACCAATTGTAATATTCGACAAAATCGTTTGAGTCTGTAATCTTATTATGGTTATTATATGCCAGTATTTTTGTTTGTATGGCTCACTCTTCTTTATTTATATTTTGAGCTAGATTAGATGTGGTTTTACTGAAGAATTTGATTGAGGATCTCATGATAAAAGGAAACTCACATTGTGTTGTGTGCAAGGATCTGTTTTTTGCATAATACCTACATCAATGCATATTCTTTAACCCAGCTACACCTCAACCATTTTTTTTCATGAGGACCTATAAAAAAGTAAGCAGGGGAGCATGTTGGGCCAAGAAAAAGGTATGTTTCACCCCCATATTTACCATGATTTTTCATGCACTTTTATATATTTTCCCTTCATCTTAGAAATAAAGTAAAAGAAATAATGCAAAAGTGAGGCAAAATGGATTAGTGATAAAAGGAGAGTTTTTTAACATAAAAACTGATTTTTCACTGCCTTTATTGATAGGGAAGAAAAATAGCCAAACTGCTGACCAGATGACCGAAAGATAGTAGAAAAGGAAGGCAGACAAAATCCTATGAATTGACAGAATATGGAGAGGTATGGTCACACTTGAAGTACTCAATCGATAGCCACAAATCAGCAGGATGAGAAAGATCCAATACTACTCTTGAATTCACCTTTAAGCTATAAAAGGCCAAAGAATGAACAAGAAAAATAGTTGTTGTAATATAATATTTCTGTAATAAACGTATTCGGACAGAATCGTCAAGTTTTGTACTAATGTGTTTCTCGGTGGATTAATGAATAATTTGGAGTTTTTGGAATAGACAACTTATGAGTATTCCTTAGCAGTCGGCTTCTAGTGGCTTTGGGTCCAGCCATAAGGGTTCTTCTGTTACTTCCGTGCTTTACGTTTATTTACAAAATTTTCATTCCTAGTTATCCATTATGTTTCATAACATATCGGTTGAATTGGCTAATTGCAAGCATGAGATATTATATCTTCCATTTTAATAGGCTAGTTTACCATTCATGTTCTTTGATCAGAATTCAATTCTTTTACAATTGTTAGGTTAGTTCCAACACGATTTGTATTCAATTCTGTGTATAGTTGATGTTTGATCTTTTCATCATCATTATGAGTGTTTGGTTGATGTTTAATTCAGAAGGATGTTATTATTGATTAAAAGAGAATTCCATTGCATAATCTAGAATAATTTATTGTTGTTCAATTTTATTAGAATTGTTTTTCAATTCATTAAGGTTGTTGTTCAATTATCAAATCATGTTGTTCAATTGCAGTTTAATCTTTTTAGTTTTAAGTAGTTATTTCTACATAGGCTTAGAACAGAGTTAGCTCCCTTGAAGAGTCAAAAGCATTTCATAATTCACTTCCAAGTTGATTTGATTGAACTTTGAGAATTAGACAATCTTCCTTATGACAATTTAGAGTAGCCAACCTCCGATGTCAATTTCATATATTGTGCTTACACTCTTAAAATAACTATACTTGCCCTGGGTTGATAATTAATGAAGAGAATTGAGGTTACCTTCAAACAGTCACCTTTATGACCCAACACATGCCACGTGGTGCTACTAACTTTTATCGCACCCCTCTACTCCTAAACCACTAAACCACCTTTCGGTTGTGCAGTAAATAATAAATCCACCCACGCCAAGAGATAAACCTCAATTTTCAAAAATATTAAAACCTCCCTGCTATACCGTTATTTCATATTTTCTATTTATTTGGAAGAAATGACCAAAGCCACCATTGCCCTTGCATATAAGCCCACTCACCTCCCTACGAACCCTTTGTTTTCATTAAAAAACTATTTTATTGTTGCAGGTGATTAAAAGAACCAGAATAGGGAGAATCATATTGATACTAGTCCCATTCTTCTTACTCTAGACTCACAGGATAAAATATGAAAAGGTCAAAGCCAATCTTAAAAAGAAACCAAAGGAAGCTTCTGAGATAGTCAAATTCCTTAATTCTAAAAATAAATATGAATTAGAAGAGCTAGGGATAGCTGACAGAATAGAGACTATTTTAGAGGTGAAGAAAGTAATTTCCAAGAGAAATATGATGATATAGCTTGAGGAGAAACGTTAAATTATGGAACTCGCAGTGAAGAGGTTTATGAACAAGTTTGAGGTATTGAGACAGAAAGGTCTGCCTCATATTTCTGCAATGAAAGGCACTCCCACAGGAAAGGTTCCTCCAAACTCTTGAGAACTTATTTTACCTTCAGCATGAGATAAATCATGTTTTTACAAATAGACCTACTTTTTCCAAATATTCTGAAGCAGACGAGATTTACAGAAGGATGATGAAATAAAACTCCCAGATGAGGAAACTTGGGAGAAGTGGTATGATTTACTTTAAAGAGTAAAATATAAAACAAGTCAAAGATAGATGAAAGAAACAAACAGGCAACAACAATCAAATAAATCAGGGCTAGATATTAGTCAGTTAGAAGGTCTCACTATATTTTTGCAAAAAGAGATTTTATTTTCCTAAAATAAATCCCAGTCAATTGACATGATATTTTTGTAAAGTTTTGTATAAATACGTCATCATTCAAAGTATTAATGTTTTTTCAAGTGTGGACTTCTGAACATTTTTTTAGCTGACTGATATCTTGCCAAAGGGTTATTATACCAATTTCTAGTCAGCAGACTGAACCAGTAATAGAGAAAATTCTTTACAGGATTCATGTGATGAGCCATCTCAGTGAAGTATAATTTCAAATTTTCATGTTCTTTCTTTAAGTATTCCATAAACCTATATGTGTTCTGAATTTGAATGTTATAACAGGATTTTTACTACAGAATTTGTTTAAATTACACTCTGCTTTTAACTGTTGTACATTTCTATGTTTTATTTTGATATCTAGTTTAGAGGATTCTTAATTGCTCCTTGATCCCGATTGAAAAATCACTTCACCATTCAACCTTGAGATCTGATATTACTCACCTATCTTGCCCTGTAACACTTTCTTTATAATTTCATTCAGTTCTGTTTCAAAGCACATTGACTCCATAGCCCAATGGAAATCTTATAAGCACCTATTCATCTAAATCATTAGTTCTACCTACCAACCAAAACCAATCAAAAACCAACCCAATCAATCATACATAACTAGCCTAAAATATATTAAACAAATAAATTTAAATCATTAAGAGAGAGCCCTCTCTAAATTTAGGAAGGCTAGATCCTACGTTCCAAAAGTGGTTGATAGTTACATCTGATATTTCTTTTAAATGCAAGAAAAACCTTTGGAAATTTCAGAGTGATAACATGTTCCATGTAGATTTCTTCATGCAAATCCCCATGTAAGAAGGTAGATTTAACATCCATCTGATGGACTTCCCATTTAAAGGAGGCAACAAGGGAAAGAACAAGACAGATAGAATTCATTGTGGCAACAGGGGAGAAGGTTTCAGTATAGTCAATGCCTTCAACTTGTGAAAATAATTTAGCAACAAGACGAGCTTTATGTTTATCCACTTTTCCATCTGGTCCAAACTTTGTTTTGTAAACCCATTTGCATCTGATAATTTTTCTTCCCTTTGGAAGAGGAACAAGATCCCAAGTATCGTTTTCCAATGAGGAACAATATTCTTCATTCATAGCTGCATCCCAATTTGGATGACCTAGATCTTCTTCAAATGTGTCTGTATCAGGATTTTATAGAACTTGAGCCAATAAGAAAGTGGATCTTTCGAACTGAGAACGTGTACGATGATGATCTACAGGGTCGCCTCCAAGAGAACCTGTTGCATCCTGAGTAGAGCGAACCCATCGTGGAAGTTATGGAGCTGAAAGAAGATCTTGAGGAGGTGGAGGAGTATTGTCATCCTTGTTGTCATCATCCGAACTAGAAGGAATTTTGTCAAAAATATAAGAGATATAGAGAGGTGGCACATATGTCGAATCAGGCTCTCAGGCCAAAGTTGGCACACCCGTTGAACTAGGCTCGCAGGCCAAAGGTGGCACACCCACCAAACTAGGCTCGCAGGCTGATATATTTTCATCAAAATTTACATGTCTTATAATGATTACATTTTTTATTTTGGTTGAAGAATTCTATATACTTTGACATCTTCAGAATATCCAACAAAAATGCATTTTTTACTCTTAGGTTCTAAGGCTTTACGTTTCGCATCTGGAATATGGGCCCAAGCTTCACTTCCAAAAACACGAAAGTGACTTACATATGGTTTGATTGATCTCCAAGCTTATTATGGAGTTATATTCTTTAAAACCTTAGTAGGAGTGTGATATACTATGTAATTTGCACAATTAGTTGCTTCTGCCCAAAAATTAAGAATAATTCCTTTAAATTGAAGCATACAATTAGCCATTTCCTTTAGAGCGTGATTCTAACTTTCAGCTACACCATTTTCTTGTGGAGTACACGAAACAATATGTTGCAATTGAAATCCATGCTCAATGAAAAAGTGGAGAAATTTTTTGTTAACATATTCTACTCCATTTTCAGATCTTAACTTAAGAATGTGATGTCCAGATGGTTTCTAGAAAAAGGCCTTAAAGGCCAAGAACATGTTAAAAATTTCAATCTTGATTTTTAATAATTATACCCAAGTGCGTTTGGAAAAATCATCAATGAAAGTTAAGAAGTACTTGTACCCAAAGAAAGAAACAACTAGAATTGGACCACATAAATCACTGTGCACAAGTTGCAAAGGGGTTGAAGCGTTCCAAGAGCACGTTTGTCAAAACTATCCCAATGATGTTTTTCGAGGATAAATCCATAAAAAACACCATCTCGGCAAGATACCATAGGAAGACCTGTCACCATATTTTATTTACATAGAGTTTGAAGAGAGCGATAGTTAAGTGACCAAATCGCTCATGCCAAAGTTTTCTCACTTCATCATTATGAGCAACAAAAACAGAGGGAATACATGATAACCCAAAGTTGTCAAACTTATACAACCTTGTGGAATCATCAACAATTCTAATAGCTAAAATATGTCTTAGATAACTTAGGTCCTTAATTAAAACATCATGAGGTGAGAATTCCATTGTTTTCCCTTCACCTGAATGAGTTATCTGATAAACAGATAGAAGGTTGCATGACAAGGTAGGAACACATAATACATCATTAAACAGACCATTATCAAGATGAATGGTTCCAGACCCTACAACACTAAGATATTTATCATTACCAACATAAATTTTTTTGGTGTTAAAATCATTTAAAGAAGAAAACATGGCTTTATTTTTGGCCATGTGGTAAGAGGCTCCAGAATCAATGAGCCACTCATGGGAATAAGAAGAAAAAGATACATTCAATGCATAACTAGATCTTGATGCTTGACAAACACAAGATGAAAGTGCCATTCCTAAAGATGAAGTTGAAGAGTTATCCAAATTGATGTTGTGCTTCTTCATTGCTGCTTCTAAGGCTTCCATCTTCTTAAAACATTTTGACTCTATGTGGCCAACACGATTACAAAAGTTGCAATATGTATTTGTCTTCTTACCTTTGTTTTTATTTGCCTTATCATTTTTTTGAGTTGTTTTTTCAGTTTGCGGTTGAAATTTCATAAGACCCTTGTTTGTTTTAGGACCATTATTTTTAAGATGTTGCTTCTTAGGATTATTTTGATATGGTTGTTGTTGGGTTTCTAGGGCTTTCTTAGAAGAGTTTCCAGTATTAATAAGACCAAGGTGTAAGAGTTTTTCTTGTTCTCTTATCAAAGAATCAGAAAAGGCATCAAAAGAGGGGGACTTGTAGTTTGTTCCTTGAGAAATGAGGGCTTCTCTAGTGGAATGGAAGGTGGAAACAAATACAGAGTATGCAGGGCCAAGCTTAGAAAGAATGGAATAGATGAGGATACCATCTTCCTTTTTGACCTTACAATCTTCTAAAATAAGTCTAAGGGTCTTGAATTTGGAAAAAAAAAATTGTCCAAAGTAAGGAACTCATTTTCAAGTTGGTGGGCTCTGATTTCATTTTTAATGCTAAAAATATTATTTCATAGCTTCAACAGGGGAGTCAATTTCTTCAATATGAAATCTAAGATCTTGAGCAATGGACATTACTATCAACCCTCGTGCTTGATCTTGTTTATTTTCCCATTTAGCGACTTATTCTCCATTGGTAGGTTTAGATTCTTGTCATGTGGCTATTCTATAAAGCCCTTTACTTCTAAGTAATTCTACCATGTAGGATAGTCATTGGAAATAATTGGTGTTGTTAAGAATAACCGGACATGCACTTTCCATTTTGAAAACAAACTGAAGCTGAAAAGGCTGAAACCAACTACTCTAATGGAAAGATCTCGAAAAATTAGGTCGGTAAAAAAAACGGCTCTGAAAACAGCTTCCAGATGAAGAATTTATGCCCTTTTGAAAGAAAGGTGTAGTAGATGTTGAATAGTTATGTGATAGGTTTAAAGTTGATGATGAAGTTGTACTTTTAAAAAAAATTACCCCCATTTTCCAAACTTAATACAATAAGCTCACTTTTAAAAAAACTACTTTATGTGATTCACTTTTATAAATAAGTGAGAGTCACTTTTACAATGTTAGTTTTACATGTGTTTTTTAAATTAAACCCCCTTTTTAAAACCAACAACTTGCCAAAAGGATTTTTAAGAAAAAGTAACTTAAAAAAAAACTTTTTAGAAAAAGAAGTTTGAGAAAGACTTGAAATAAATATAACTGTAAAAAAAATTGCTTTATACCTCCAGATCTAAAATGACATAACTTGGGAAACCCGAAACCTTTTCGCATGAAATTGAAGGGGTTCCTCACTATAAAAAAGGCTCTGGACACAACATAGCAGTTCTCTCGGCCTGAAAGTGGTCATAAACAGTAGATCTCAAAAATAGTAGCAGAATGCAGTTAGGATGCAACCCTCAAAATAGCTCTGATACCATGTAGGAATTTACAGGGTAAGTTCCTTAGATCAAACACCAAAGGTCACCGCTCAAAAATAGATCACAGATCAATACACCAATATTTGATGTGGTTAAAACCCTCAAAGTGGGAAACAGTCCATGACCTGAGGCAACACGACCACTTCAGGCAATTTATTAATATAAAGAAAGAAAATTTACATAAGCTTCTCTTCTAAACAATTACCAGACAAATGACCCTCCATACTCTTTAAATATAGATCATGGACCAATCCGGTTTAAATCCACGGATCAAGTGTCGGTAATACCAATGAGAGAGTGAACCATCAGATCACTACATATCATGATCGTTGGATTATAAGTTACAAATGTACATAGTAAATAAACACACTTCACCTAACTCTATGCTAGACCAAGTTATACTTAACTATTTCCTATGTGTCGGAATATCCTAACACTTTCTAATGAGTGGATGTCATAATTTCCTTTGAATTGAAAAAATGTCATGAAGAGTTGGTTGATATTAACCAAAGAGAGAAGGAATCTATCAAAATATCGTACTGAGTATCTCGATTGTAGTAGTTATTATAACCAAGTTTTATGATGAAAAGATGTTATAAAGTTAAAGTAGTTATGGTTCTTGTAATATATTAGTCACAAAATTGACAAGCTTCTCAATTGGGGGGAAGTCCTCTCTTTTTCCTTGGTTTATGTCATTAATGTAACCAAACATAGAGATTATATATTGCATTCAACCTTCTACATGTCCTTATATCTACTAGACACAACCTGTGCTTTTAATTCCTTCCAAATGATGGGCTGGAAATGGAAATCTAGTGACCCATCAATACATATCTACTATCAACATTTATGGGAGCACAAGCATCAAATTAAATACACTAGAATTTTCTAGTAGTTTATAGTTCCCTTATATCAATTGTTCTTCTTTACACTAGATAATTACATGTCAGTTAAAGCAGTGTAGGATATTGGAGGGGTAGGCGATCGCACATCAATGAGAGGTGAACATACATAAGAGATTTCAAATCCATTAAATATCCTCTTTTACTCCCCATGTTCATATAGGACAATCTATACCTCCAAGGGACCACATATCCCACATTTGTCCATGGAGTTGGAGCAACTTTGGCATGAGGAAAGAAAACGACATGGCCTTTACTACCCTTCTTTTTGGGTCATATAGTCTCAAGGACATCAAGGAGGTGATAACAAAAACAAAGACCCTAGAAACCTTCCATTTTGAGGAGGAAATCTTTCAATAACATGACCCATTGGATGTTGTCAGCAAACATTATCGAAGTTGCATGAATAGATAACCATATCATAATGAGAGGTGTTATGAAGAATATATATGCAAAAAACATGTCTCTTTTGAAGAATTTAGTTTTAGAATGGGAAGTGGATAAAATCTAAGAGGAGAAAAACTAGAGAATAAGATATCTAAAAAAAAACTATATCTTTTGATGAATTTATTTTCAGAGAAGGGAGTGGCTCCAAGCACAGAGGAGACAAACAAGAGAATATGAACTTGGAAAAAATGGTTGGGAAAGGAAATACAACTAAAGAAACATTATAGAAGGAGACTAAGGAACCAATGCTTCAAACAACACAAGAAAAGACGAAAAAAAGGAGAAAGAGACTAAAGCATTAAGGCTTTACCAAGAAATAGAAAAGAAGAGATAAGAGGAAGAAAATAGAAGGAGAAGTAGAAATAATGGGAAATGGGAAATAAGAGAATTTTGGAAAAGAGGAAGAAGATAGGCTTAGGAAAGAAAATGAGATGAAGAAAAATGAAAAAGAGGAAAGAACATAGTTTAAATGGATACATACCCTTCAAAAACCTCTCTTAGCACTCTAGGTACTATGATGTTAGGAGGTCACTTCCCACTTAAAGACCTTGTATTGAGTGCATTAACCCCTTCCAAGTAAAATGAAGTTGTAAGGATCAACTTATTTGTTTTTTATACAATCCCACAAGAAGTTGAAGTTAATAGGAGTGTTAATTCTCCTAGTAACCACGAAAACCCTGCTTGTAATAGAAACCAAGAGAGATGCCATATCTATGAAAATAGCTAGTGTAGTGTTCTTACAGGGCTTAGAATTAAACATTGCAAATGTGGCTCAAGATATTGAGGATTATACAACAAATTTATAATACCTAGATTAGGAAATGAATTGCTACAAAGGAAATAAGACCATTCTCATGGAATTAAAACTTTCACTTTTGAATTGTAGGAGGATCTTGAAACAACATTGAGGCAAACATACAAAAGCTTGAAAGAATTATGATACTTGTTTACACAATTACTCACATTATTAGATAAGGTTAAGGATAAGAAAGTGTTTTTGCATATAGTCCATCTCATTATGGACAAGCAAAATATCAAAACATACCTATCTTGCTAAAGATCACTAAAGAGGAGAACCAACTAAACTATGTATCCCTGGTAAGTTGCTAGATAGCCAAATCAATGCTTGAAAATGACATTTTTATGTCAACTTAGAAACTAAAAGCATTTGTATACAGTTTCTAAAAAGTTGATTGAGTGATACCAATTTCCACAACTCAAAGATATGGGTACAACAAGGCCCACATATGAAATTTTGATAGAGTTGGTGAACCACATCACCAAGAAGAAATTGTAGTTGGGATGGCTATTATAACCACTAAAGTATATACCAAGGGAACATTTGGTTAGGCCCTCTAAAAACATAAATATGATCAATTCAATTTTAAGAACATAAAATGAGAATTTTTTCCCTTGATGAAAGATTCAGTGTCCTATGAAGTCTCTTTAGAACAACTCATGTTTAGGCGAGTATTTGAAATATCTTCCCCAAATGAGAGTTGGATGGCCTATATTTATGAAAAAGACAAGACCAATTATATTCATTTGCAAATAATGTACAGTTTCATAAAGTTTTATGTATATGGAAAAATGAAGAAAGTTGAAATGTTGTTGCAACCTAGAGATTATACATGTTCAGAATCACATTATATCAAGGGCTCTTACTTTTCGTACTTTTAAGAACTAATCAATACATTTAATGAGAAGCACCTGAAGCCATTTTTGAAGAGGAGAAAAAGGTGTTCTCATGGATTCCTTGTGAATTATTTGTATTCCATTATAAGGTTGTATTGTTCATATGTTGACTATTCTTGAGAAAAGTTTATAGCTATTACATTCATGTTGCTCATCTATAATTTATTATATTGAAATAGTAAACATATAGTTGTGAATGATTTGTTTTTATAGATTTCCGTGTTTAAATACATTAGTCATATTTATATTTTGATTTTTCTCTAACTATTACTTTTTGAAGTACATGCACAAATTTGCAACTATTTTTTATTTACTTATTGAAGTTGGCTCTCACTTAAGATGGATTAAAATAATTTACTGTATACCTTTTGAATAATAGCATTTTGTATATTGCATTTTACATTTCATTATTAACATCATTATTTTTTTTAGTAATAATTATGAATCCAAAATTTCATAAGTGTCATATCCGAAAGCAATGTGAAATATGTCTTATTGACACTCCATATTAAGAATTCCTAAAGAATCAATAAAATGTTATAGAAATAAAATTATAACATTTTTTTATTATATAAATAACTATTACTTATTTATATAAATTCTGGTTAATTCTTTATTTTCTCAAAATTATATAAAACATATCGCAGACATTAATCATCATCATTATATCATTATTATTTATAATTTACCATCAATAATATAAAATTTTATAATTTTATATAATTATTTTAAATATAAAATAAAATGGTAATTTTGAAAATAAAAATTAAAATTTCCTAAAATAAAAATAAAAACAGCATTTGTTCGAATTCTTTCATTGTCAAAATAATATAGTATAAGTTATTCGGTATCCCAACTACCATCACAATAAATATAAAATCACTTTCATCATTTTGCGTTGGCATAGTCAAAAGACAAGAATAGACAAATATCATGATTGTTTGAAATAGAAACTATAAATGTGTAATCAATTTTGATTATGTGAAATTAAGAGAGAACTGTTAAATCTAAATTGTTAAATTTATATCGATTAAGTGTTTTGAATTTTTTTATATTTATTTATGTATTTAAAAATTTATTTAAATTTAAATTGTTAAATTTATATAAATGAAGTGTTTTGAAAAATTTTATATTTATTTATGTATTTAAAAATTTATTTTAAATAATTAGAAGAATATTTAAAAAATTACTATTAATATTAATAAAAAAAACAAAAATATTAAATATTAAAATTTTATTTTAAAAAATAATGTGATTTTATAAATAAAATATAATAATAAACACAAATATATTTAATTTTAATGAAACAAAGAAAAATAAATAAAATTTCATATCGATGTTATATATGATATGGATAGAATTATTAAATTATTTTTCATTTATCTTGATGTTTTAAGAGAGGAAAATATTGAATGAATTTACAGATAGTGTTTTAGTTTGAAGAATCATTTTAAAATCATTTTGAGCTTCTAAATGATGTTTTTTTAGGGAAGTGCATGATCCCATTCAACACAGATATCTTTCCAATTGTGACATGAAGGGGAGTCCATATGCAAATTTTATGGAGATGTACACATGAATGCAATGAAGAAGACTCTAAAAGGGTTGAATTAGTAACTCTAGTTGAGAGTTGAAGGAGTCAAACTTGACCCTTAGCTGGCTATAGGGTCGTGTTATAATGAGGTCACTAGGAAGAAAAGGGTTTTCTTCATTTTGATTGTATATTGTCATATAATAAAGCATTGGGAGTGGCAGTGAAGGATCATAACAAAGCGGGGTTTAATGTTTGTAGGCCCCTATGAGACCAGCGATTTATGCCTATCAGAGCACAAAAGGGGTTCCATAATTTTGTTTGTATCTTGTTCCACAATAAATCATTTGGAGTGGGAGTGAAAGATCATAACAACGAGGTGGGAGTGGGAGATCATAACAAATGGGTTCCATAATTTTGTTTATATCTTGTTCCACAATAAAGCAGTTGGAGTGGGAGTGAGGGATGATAAAAAAGTGTTGGGAGTGAGAGATCATAACAAAAGGGGTTTCATAATTTTGTTTGTATCTTATTCCACAATAAAGCATTTGGAGTGTGACTCATAGATCATAACAAAGGGGTGTTTGGTGTCTAAATCTATCTATGAGATTGTGCCTATAGAACATTTTCACCTTGGAGTGGTAGTGAGAGATCATAACAAAGGGGTGGGAGTGAGAGATCATAACAAAATCGGTTCCATAATTGTGTTTATATCTTGTTCCACAATAAAGTATTTGGAGTGGGAGTGAGATATCATAACAAAGGGGTGTTTAGTGTCAATAGTTATCTATGAGATTGTGCCTATAGAACATTTTCACCTAGCTTTGATGCCCATGAGATAGTTTAACTCCTCCAAAGGTGGCTCCCATAAGATTTGAACCAATGACTTGTTAGGGAATAAAACCCACACAAATCAATTAGTCTACACCTCATGGATGCATAAGTTTGGGAACTAAATCCCACACAAACCAATTAGTCTACACCTCATGGATGCATAACTTTAGAGTTACTATGTATTGCAAGTGTTAAAATAGAATTAATATATATTAATAATTGAAAAAAATATATGTTTAAACTTTATACATAAAAATAAATATTCTCCTACCAAATCATGTAAAAATTTATAAATAAAAAAATATTCTCCCACCAACTCCTTGGAAAATTTCTAAACAACTTAAAATCTGATTATGAACCTTTTATACTGTTAAAAAAATGAAAAGATGAAATTGGAATGAAACTTACAAACTGAAACCAGTAGCTCATAGATGAGCAAGCTACACCTGGAGACTTCCCAAGCAGTACCACTCTATCAATTAATCATTAAATAAAAAATATATAAGTTTACATCAAATTTAGGGAGATCAAAACTATCTCCTATAAAATAGGAACTAACTCTAATATAGGACACACACACAACCGTGAAACAAATTTTCTCCATTATTTTCAACTCTCCCCCTTAATAGAGAAAGGATTCACTTGCACACCTAACATCTCCCTAAACAATTCAAATTTAATATTCCCAAGAGGCTTGGTGAAGATATCAACAAAGAGGCTTGTTGATTACACAGGAGGAGGATTTCTCAGGGAGAAATTTGGACATGTCACTCTATTGGGAGATTTGGGTTTGTAGCCTGGGATCCTGCTCAGAATCCGTGGACTGCGCAACAAAAATCCCTCTGTGGCCCATCCCCTGGGTGGTTTTTCCTTGGGCTCGTGGAGTAGTCCGACTTTCTTGCAATTCATTTCTCTGGGTGGTGGATTTTTTGCACCTCCTTGGACGACAATGTAAATACTGGTGGCAGTCAAGTGTCCATCATCTATGGGACTCAGGACAGGGTCAGAGACAAGCTCAACCAAGGGTGCAAGGGTGGAGTGTGGGCTTCATGGGCGGAAGTAATTGGTGCTGCTTGGCGCGGTAGCCCAGCACATCGAACGGAAGACGAGGGAGCATGTATGACGAGGGAACGGGGTCAGGCTCGACATGGTGGTTTTGGCCAAGGCATGGACAATCACGAGGTTCCAGGAGACCAGAGCTCCCACTCGGATTCTACGGAGAGCCAACACTCAGCAGCGGCCATGGAAATTTCTCCAGCTCAATCCCCAAGCGAGAATGAGGCCCCGACCACCCTTGAAGCCATTTCTGCTTAGCTCCAGCAGATTCAGCTCAATCTGGACACCCTACATGATCAAAGGTACGAATACCACAATGAATTAGTGGCTTACATCAACGTTATCTAAAGCTTGCAGACGAAGACCATTGAGGTTGTAGAGAGTCTGCACCATATACTGAGGCGCTCCCAAGACCACCTCCGAGCCCTGAAGACCCAATTGGACCACACCAACTATCACATGCACCATCAAGATCATCTCTTCAAGGCTCCTTCGCCTACCCCCCTGCACCCATCCCCATTATGCTAGTTTTGGTATGTTTTTTGTAAATTTTGCGGCAAATAACCAAGTGCTTCGAATGCCTTGGCAAGCACCCAAGTTCTACAGGAAATGCATGCCTTCTGGGTTGACTGAATGTAATCAAGCCATGGTGGCTCCTACTGCAAATTATGTTTCTGATGTGATAATATAATACAGACTTTGACTGATAAAAAAAAAACAAAAATATTGATCGACACAATGATAGCACATTGAAAAGAGCATAGAAGGCAAGTCCTTTGTAAATTATTTACAAAATTAATATGTTTAAACTATATGTAAGTTTAGCTAAAATATATTTTAGTTAGTGTGTGTCATGCAGATCCAAAAATAGAAGAAGACCGATAAGATTATTTCTAATCTAAGTGTAGAAGAGCATAAAATTCAGATAGAAAAAATGCAGAAGTATGAATCAGGAGAATGAAAAAATATTATTCAAAATGAGTTTTTTTTTAAATTTCATTAATAATATACTTAAGAATATTAGATAACATGTTTCAAACAATCTATTAATTCATATACGTTTAATGTTCTACAGGAAGAAACAAAGAAGGAAAAGATCAATGTCGTTCTAAGAAAATAAAAAAGATAGAACATGTAAATGACGATGAATTGGTCCTTAGCTCATCTGGAGTGGTGTTGTAGGTTAATGAAATCAGGGGTTTTTTTTTTTACAAAAATATGATGGATCTAGTGGAACGAACGTATAGATGTACTTTCCACTTACAATACAAAAATCAATCAAATGATTCTTAGACCCAAATTATATCTGAACTACAGAAACATTTCAAAAGAAATAGTCAACGATACATGTCAGATTTTCAATAGAAAAAACATACAAAAATAAAAAAGAATCATTCAAAAAGTAATATTCCTAATTAAAATTATTTTCTAGAATTATATGTATATATTACTACAAACCATTAATTTATTAATACCAATTTTGTTATATTTAGTTTTCATATATCAATATAAAAATATTTTATTACTTTTTTCAAGAAGATTACGAAAATCCAAAATGATCAACGAGTTGATATGCGAAACATGCCAGTAGGAATGTTCAAAAAAGTGTACAAGGAGAAGGTAAAATAAATGGGCATAATTGTATTGCAGGAGGATCCATCTCAACAACATGCTTCAAATGTATGTAATCATGATTTAATTTGTACATATAAAAATTTAATTTAGCATTAAATACTAATTTTTAAGTATTTTCTTGCAGAAAAGAAAACAAAATGGAACTCATTCAACACACGAAATAGGAAGACAAGGAAGAAAAGTGTTGATTTCAAAGTTTGTGAGTAATTGTTAATATGTCCTTATAACAACTCAAGGTTTCATTTTTGTATATTTTAAGTTGTTTTACAACAACCATCCTTGAATGTCTTCAAATAGGTGTTAACATACAAAGAAGAGCCATCAGAAAAATTGATTGACATTGGGTTAAGGATGGGATGTGAGTATATGTTGGCATATCAAAAATTAATTGTGGAATTTGTAAGTATCTATAATGTTTTACTTCTTTCAGTTTATAATTAATAGAAAGAAAAAAATACCTTATATTAAATCTATGATTTATAATGGGGTTCAAATCCTGCAGGAAACAAAGTATGGAACTACGCCAACAGAGGACTTATTGCAACAAGGCATGAGAGTTGATTTTGAAACCATGTGTACATTTTATGATTCACTTCTTGCTATGGTACATTGCTATTTGATTTAGATTGATGTATATTATTTATTTCAATTTTCATTATTCTCAGCAATGTAGTTACACTCATTACACTTTATTTTTATGTTTGCGGATGGAACAAGATCAAAGAAGACAAAAGAAATCAATGCAATCAACAAAAATTCCTCCAAATAACCCAAGTCATGGAAGTGGATCGAGCACTGACATCAGTTCCAAAAAAGAGTGATGATCTATTTGAATACCAATGCATCTTGTTGTATTTTTTGAAATATTTGTCTCTGAAAATCAAACATTTTATTTAATGTAATGGACATAGTGTCCCAATTGAAAGACAAGGAGTTACCAATAACAATCCCATTATGTATGACAAAGAGCCTCTTATTTATATATAATAAAATACATTTTAATTATTCTCTTGTGTTATCCAATGTCACTGTGAAATGTTACACCACTGATTAAATATATGGATGATTAAATATTATAATGAAGAGATGTGAAATATGATAATATAAAAAATTAATCCAAACATCATATATAAATGAGCTAATCAAATTTTAATTTATATGAATATTTTTATCAGCTATATGTCGATTTTTTGATGAATAATATATTTAAAAAATTACAATAATTGAACTATTACAGGTTGATGTTTTCAAAAAAGAGAAAATATCATACAAAAAGCAGATGTGTTCATAACATAAAAATGCATCAGTGCTTTATATTATATAAAAGCACAGTGATGGCATATTTTTGAATTATTGGTGCCTATTCAAAAAACAACAACAACTGGGAATTTATTTCTTCAAGCACTGGTATTGTTTGCAATTAATGCACTGGTGCATTATAATTCTTAATGCACCAGTGCTTTCATAGAACTAACACCTCGGTCCTATAAAATATTATTTCCAGCCCCAGTGCATTATGAAAACTAACAACATCAGTCCTTTTTTTATAACTAACATACTAATGTGTTCATACAAACGTTACGCATCGACACTTCAAGTTTAAACAAAAGCACTGAGACTACAATTATTTTTTCCATGCCCTGGTGTTGTTCCTTACAAGAATGCACGGGGCCCTTTTTATGTATTAGCAACAATGTAGGATATATTACACACCAAAATTATTTTCATTCAATGACTCAGTGCTTTAAGTTGTGAATGTAGTCTGGTGCATTTATATATGTAGTGCACTAGTGTTACTTGTTCCATGAAGCGCACCACAAAAAAAAAAAAAAAAAATCTGCTACAACCTTTGAACACCCAAATTTTTTCAGTTGTGATGAAGTTCCATTATGATCTCCACTAAAAAATATGCTATCGCAAACGAATGTTTTATCGGATGTATTTTTGACAATTTTTTCCAATTTTATAACATCAAAAACCTCCGTTATACCCTCCTCTATAAGGTATTTTCCTTGTAGTGAGATAGAAATAGGCATTGGCATTCCAAGACCAATCTATTCCAACATGAGATGTTGTATGGAACCTAGAATAATATTCAAGTGGGGATACCTACCATAAAATTCCATTACACCTATTGGAGTCCCGTGTTTTGATAGTTTGGAAAATAAAAAGACAAGGCAACATCAGAACCAATCTTTAGAGTTCCAGGATCTAGTCCTCCTGTTCTCAGAGAGGGATCTCTCAAATTATTTGTTTTAGCAAAGGTTTATCTTGTGTGCTTTGGATATTGGTTTTTGGACTAGCTATTAAGTGCAGGTGTTTGATTGTTTGTTTGGTTGAATTGATACAGCAGAATATGAAAGGTCTAGGAAAGGTAGGTAGAAAGAGGAATTATTAGCTTCATTGGGCAATGGAGTCAAAAAGAGGTCATGACAGACTTATCAATGGATATGGGATATCAGAGGGAAAATCTAACTAGGCCGTAGGATCCTTTGGTTTTGGAATGAGATGGACATTAATGATTTGGAAATAGAAATTTATTTCTCAACAAAGGGAATTTGAAAACACAATTTGAACAATAAAGAGCTATTTGATAGACAAGGCTAACCATGAATTCTACAAATCACACTTTTAAGCAAATAATGACTTCAAAACAATTTTTAAAATGAAATATAAGATTTGGGTAACACCCTATTTCCTCAAAGATTTTATTTCAAATGACTTAGAAAACATAAAATTTTCACTGATAATTATGGTCATAGAAGAGGGAACACCTAAATACATCTATGATCACAACTATAATTAAAGACCTTTAAGCCAACTGTTCAAGCGAGGACAAGGGACAAGATCAGGACAAACCTCCTTGGCTCACTATAAACAAGGAAAATTCAAAGGGAGACTTCAATAACAGCCTTTAAGTGGCAGCAAACAAGCAGGGAAAACCATAAATCATGTTGAAACCAACTACTCGAGCTATAAAGGAAATAAACAAGCTTGAAGACTAAAGAGAGAGATTAAAGACTCTAAAATACTTCAATAGAAGAAACATGAAACAGTGAAGGATGAACAGGTCTAAGGTGCTTCCAGGAGTCATTTCTTAGCCTAAAACTTTCAACCTACTGTAGTAAGAAATTATGGAACAAAATTAAAACAGGAGAAAACATGAAAAGTTCAGAATACTTCACCAACAGCCAAGCTCATGGATCCAATGATAGAGCCTTCTCAAGAATAAGCATGCAGAAACATCCTCAAGGCTTCCAAGACTTCAATTTCTTCTTCAACTTCAAAAAAATATGTATTATTCCAGAGAGTTTCAATATTACAACTAGTGATCAACCAACCAAGCAACCAACAATTTCTCATCTTCTACAATAGTATTTATAGAAGAATGAGGAGGTGGGAGAGGATGAAAGATCTCCCAGGATAATTAATACAATCTTTAAGGCTTCTCGGCCTTTGAGGGGCTCAATGGAGAAGCGTACAAATATTCTCACTGTATTAATGGATTTACATTTAAGATTTAAGCTCGGTGGGAGCTTTTGTTGACTTTTAAGGTTCTGTTACGGATGTAATAACTCTGCTGATATTTTTACATTAAATTCCCTTAGAAGAATTAAATCTTTGGTTGTGCTGAGGCAAATATCTTCATTTGATCAATAACTTCGGCCTCTGTTTGAATGCTTTGAGGCACAGGTGGCTTTGTGGTAGCTAGGAGGAATCAATTTTCCTCAAATGTGGCGGTGGAGGCCTTTCTGCCTGTAGATCTTTATAATTTTCTTTAATTCTGATTTAATTTGGAGGATTAGGCTTTTGATAATCAATCTTAGTCGTAATCCCCCAAATTTTTGTTCTATCTTCAACACTGATACTCTTTTAATTGTGATTTAATAACATTGTGTCTTGTTGATGTGCAGGCCACGCAGGGATCATATGGCATCAATGCCTCATGAAGAATTGACGAGACGTGGAAATTGAACCCATGGATGGTTTCCCTTTAATGAATCGAAGGCGTGAGAATCGTCACTCTCAGCCTTTGGCTTTTTCTTCAATATAATGGAAAACCTTTAATCCCTGCAAAATACACAAATGTTATAAAATCCTGCGCAGTGGGTAAACTGCTTCATAGGTTGTGGGGAAAAAGCGTGGTCGTTGGATGGCAACATCCAACGGTGGAGATCAACTAATAGAAGGTTAAAAGAAGAGTAGAGGAAGAATAAGTCAGAACCGTCGATCGCGCAATGATCAACGGTGGTGAATACGTGCTTAAAATCCTCTTGGTGGAAGGCGAAGGGCGATGAAACCATGAGGAAAGATCTGGGATCGTCCGATATGGACACGTGGACAGTCCAGATCTAATCAGAAGATCTCAATCAACAGGGAAAAACAAATGTTAAAAACGCACCCGATGAAAAGTTCTGTTGCAATTAAATGTAGACCGTCGATCTGCAAATCAGATCGACGGTGAGAGATGCATCGGGAGATCGCAATCGGCGGTTTTGAATAGAAGCTTTTAATCGTGCCAATAGAAAAACTCCGATGCGATGATTTTGGGGCCATCGATCTGCAGATCAGATTGACGGTGGAGGATGGATCGGGGAATCGCAATCGGCGGGCACTAGGCGTGGGCTTAAACCTTTGTATTTTGTTGATGCGATGGAGGAAGGCTGATGCGATGGTGCAATCGGGTCATTGCAATCGGAGTTTTCAAAGAGGCGCAATCGGAAGGAACCTTGAAGAAGTTTCCGATGCGATGGGCGGGGAAAACGCGCTGACTTTTGATGTGTTTTAAAGGATAAACAGTGGAAAATGGTTTAAAACAATGAATGGGCGGAACCCTTTGTAACATAGGAAAAATGGATTTTTCGTGAAATAAAAAGGAAAAAGAATCGTGAAGGGCTTATATTTATAAGGTTAAGCACCCAATTGCGGACTTTGGGTTTTGCAAAAAAAAAAAAGGGCCCAGGGCTTATATAAGAGGGCCAATCGAAATCGGAGGTCGGGGTTTGGTATTTCAATCAACCCATTGGGTTTTGCGATGAGATTAGCGCCTAAATGATTTGGTGCCTAGTTCCAGGGTCGGGGCTCATGGAGGGGAAGTGGTTTAAGGTTAAGCCCAAAGGGGCTTAAGCCTTTATACAAAAATATGTGTATTTTTATGATTTTTCTAGTTTTCAAAGGGTTTTGAGGGTTTCGATAAGGCAAAGAAAGAGTCTTAAACCTTATCAAAGGGGTTTTGATGGAGGGGAAAGGGGAAAAATATGAAAATGAAGGATTTTTATGGGGAATAAAGGGGTAAAAATGAGGTTAGTTTTGGAAGTGGAAGGAGGGGGAAAATGGCCTTTGGAGCAGTATTTCCTAAATGAAATCGGTAGAATTTCAGAGTTGTTAAGATGGAAACAATAGTGAAGATTTGGACAGAGGCATGAGGCCTTCAAGAGACTTCAAGAGACAACATTTTTTAGCAATAAAACTTGTTTCTTGAACGCTCCAAAAAATGATTTAGCCAGCATTCGATATAAAATTTTGTAGCTGGCTAACAGTGGCTCCACTTGGGGATGGTGCCTTCTTGAAGGCATCAAGAACTTCAGACTTACATTCTCTGGGAGGCTGATCTGTGCCTCATCCATTGGGTTGCCTTTATTTTCTTTGAATGATCTTCTTTTACTCTGGAAAAGTCAGCAGCCATGGAAAATAATGGAACTTCATCAACAAGCTTTCTACCTACCCAATCCTACTAATCTAACATTTTTTCTTCTTTAGAGTGCACTTGGATTGGCATACTCTCTTAAAACATTTTATTCTTTTGAAAGCAAGAAACTAATCTATTTCTATCCTTATTTCTCTATGAACTCAGATTAAACAATTGAGTTCATATGTTTCTCTACCTAATATACTATCTGTTAGGATTAAACAGTCTAACACATTTTTATTCACTAATTTTTAAGACAGAAATTTAAAAGCGTACAAGTCAGGATTGAACAGTCTAACTTGTTGCTGATCTATGGCATAAAAAAACAAGCTGCACATAGATATTATTTTGCAGAAATTCAAATAAAAATGGAAGGCTTAAGGTCTGAAAGTTCAAGCACTTCCTTCATCTTTTTTTTCTTTTTTTTTTTAGCTCTGTTTTTACTTCTGTTTGAGTTGTTCTTTGCTTGTCCTCTGGTTCCGATTTTGAGCTGATTAGAACCAGTTTTACCTTTGTTTGACTCAAAAATTAACAGATTTGAGTCATCTCTCTTTGGAAACTTAGGTTCAGTTTTTAAGCATGCTTGAACCTTTAATTTCTAGCCTAATCTACCTACTGATAAGCCAAGATTAAGTTGTTTGGAAAATCTATTTCATTAACCTGTCAGCAGTGAATTGAAAACTAATTAGTCATGATTAAATTGTATGACTAACTAGAAGTGTGTTTTTTAGGAGTGGCATTTGAGCTTGCACACTTTCAGATTTTTTTTTTCTCTTTCTTGGTATCGGGCTGTACCTTTCTTGTTTTAAAATCTGCCCTCTTTTCTTTTCTATTGTTTTTTGTATTTTTCTTTTTTCTTCAAGACAAAAATCAACAACTAACTAAATGCTCAAAGGCTGAGCTTTATTGACATTCCTATCTAACCTAATCTAACTTGGAATATTTACATGTTTAGCTAATGAACTCTCCTTTCCAGTACAACCAATCCAGTAAATGATTCCATGATTGATCCTTCTTCATCCCTTTGGGCAGGCTGGACAAACAAGGCCACTCCCATTCTTTTTGTTTTTTAGCAGCAGTGCTAAATAATCCTCTTGGTTTTGGTAATATACTTCTCCTAATAACCTTTATCCTTCTTTAAATATTTTCAAGAAGTGAGCATAGGGATCTTGAAATAATGCCTGGTTAAGAGTATTTGGAAGACATGGTTCTACCAGGATCATTTCTTCTTTCTTCACTGGATCAAGGTAAAGATTCTTTTGGGAAAGAACCTTTTCTTCATCTTCATTATTATCTGAACTGGAGTACTCATCATATATTGCAGTGTTGTCCTCTTGTAGTCATGGTATGCTCTGATTCAGTGGACTGTACTTTGTGAAGATATCATCATGTTCTTGAGTAGGGGTATCTTTTATTACCTCAATCCTCTCAAGAGAAGGCCCCTTATCTTCATCCTGCTCAAGAAATTCCTCTTCCTTTTTAATCTCAACCTTACAACTAATAGATTTCTGATTCCCAATTATGTGAAAGCTATTTCTAATGGATTGGATGGGATGATTACTGCTTCCAAGTTGATGATAATGAATTTCATGACACCAATCCATTGTTGGTTTCCCTGCATGATTAGTTTCTATTTGGAGCTCATCATCATCATCAGATTGATCAGAAGTTGAAAAATCATTAGTATACACAATTTCACCAATCAAACATATTGGTTTATCATTTTGCTCCTCTTTGATCTTTTCTATAACTGTGTTTTCTGATTCAAGACAACAAGGTTCAGTAAGTAGATGAGCAGAAGTGTTTTTTTCAAATGGAGGTTTGGAGGTTGGTTGTCTGTTTAATATTAGATCAATCTCTTCTTTTGTTAAGAGAGAAGGAATTGTCTTTTTTCTTAGGAAAAAAGTACAGCGGTCTTCATGAGCCTCTTCTAATGGATCTCCATTTGAGTTTGCAGGGGAACTTTGAGGTTTCTCTTGTTTTTCCTGGTCTATCTCAGTTTTGAACAACTCCTCATGATTTTTGTGACAGTTATTTAAAATATGGGATTCGGGAGTTGTTTCTAATAGATTATCAGGATGCTATTCTTCTTTAATCATCTGAAATGAGTCATGACATAAAGGCAGAGACTCTAGTTGTCTTGTCTCTTCTCTTATTTCAAATTTTGTGGGTTCAAAATGGCTTATGTTTTCCTCAAGGAACTGCTCACTATTAGTTTTTGCAATTTGGTCATGAAGTTCTCTTAATAGCATGGTACAAGATATAGGTAGATAATCAGGAATTTCCCAACAACCTTTTTCATTTCTTTCTTTGTAATCTTGTTCATCGCACATATCTTGTAATGTTTGGGTTTGTTATTGATTTGAAAGGAGCATGGGCTGCTCTAGATCATCAATATTCAAATTAGCCTCATTCCATTCAATTCTTTTCCCAAGCATATACACCATTTTTTCCATCATGACCAGCAATTTTTCTTTATTGTTTTCTCTATAGTCTTGCTCACCTTCTTCTCTAAAGTCTTGATCATCATCTATATATTACTCATTGTCTAGGTCTTGTAATGGTTGAGTTTGTGTTTGATCTGGGAAAAACATAGGTTGCTCTGGATAATCAACATCTATATCATCCTCATGCTTTCCCAATATTTTATCAAGTATGTACACTATTTTCCCAATTAGGTCCAATAATCTGTTTAGTTTAGCTTCTCTGTCCATACTTGGATCCATGTTTATAATAAGAGGTCACTGTATCTTTCTAACCAGTTCAGAGTCCTTTACCAGTGGAGTTATTAGGTATTTTGGGATTGTGGAGTCGCCAGGTGGAAGATTTTGAAATTTTTTGTCCACCAACAGCATGATTGGGTTTGCTCAATGCATTCCCAAGGGAGTCTACAAGGACTGGAAGGGTAATAGGCCTTTTGGAGGCCAGTGGAGTCACCAGGTGGAAAATTTTTAGCTTTTGTAAAGGTAAAATGTTTTATGGTTCCACCACCATGTTTATTATGAAGCCAAACTAAATATTTTAGGTTTTTCTGAGTTTCTATGGTTGTTTGAAAGAATAATGAGTTTATAAGAGCTTTCTAGGAAACTATGAACTCAGTGGTCCCACAGTGATCGCCATTATGTTGGAGTCCCGTGTTTTGATAGTTTGGCAAATCAAAAGACAAGGCAACATCAGAACCAATCTTTAGAGTTCCAGGATCTAGTCCTCCTGTTCTCAGAGAGGGATCTCTCAAATTATTTGTTTTAGCAAAGGTTTATCTTGTGTGCTTTGGATATTGGTTTTTAGACTAGTTATTAAGTGCAGGTGTTTGATTGTTTGTTTGGTTGAATTGATACAAAAAAATATGAAAGGTATAGGAAAGGTAGGTAGAAAGAGGAAGTATTAGCTTCATTGAGCAATGGAGTCAAAAAGAAGTCATGACAGACTTATCAATGGATATGGGATATCAGAGGGCAAATCTAACTAGGTCGTAGGATCATTTGGTTTTGGAATGAGATGGATATTAATGATTTGGAAAGAGAAATTTAATTCTCAACAAAGGGAATTTGAAAACACAATTTGAACAATAAAGAGCTATTTGATAGATAGGGCTAACCATGAATTCTACACATCACACTTTTAAGCAAATAATGACTTCAAAACAACTTTTAAAATGAAATCTAAGATTCGGGGAACACCCTATTTCCTCAAATATTTTATTTCAAATGACTTAGAAAACATAAAAGTTTCACTGATTATTACGGTCATAGAAGAAGGAACACCTAAATACATCTATGATCACAACTATAAAGACCTTTAAGCCAACTGTTCAAGCGAGGATAAGGGGCAAGATCAGAACAGACCTCCTTGGCTCACTATAAACAAGGAAAATTCAAAGGGAGACTTCAATAATAGCCTTTAAGTGGCAGCAGACAAGCAGGGAAAACCATAAATCATGCTGAAACCAAATACTTGAGCTATTAAGGAAATAAAAAAGCTTGAAGACTAAAGAGAGAGATTAAAGACTCTAAAATACTTCAGCAGAAGAAAACATGAAACAGTGAAGGATGAACAGGTCTAAGGTGCTTCCAGGAGTCATTTCTTAGCCTATAGCTTTCAACCTACTGTAGTAAGAAATTATGGAACAAAATGAAAATAGGAGAAAACATGAACAGTTCAGAATACTTCACCAACAGCCAAGCTCATGGATCCAATGATAGAGCCTTCTCAAGAAAAAGCATGCAACAACATCCTCAAGGCTTCCAAGACTTCAATTTCTTCTTCAACTTCAACAAACTATGTATTATTCCAGAGAGTTTTAGTATTACAACTAGTGATCAACCAACCAAGCAACCAACAATTTCTCATCTTCTACAATAGTATTTATAGAAGAATGAGGAGGTGGGAGAGGATGAAAGATCTCCCAGGATAATTAATACAGTCTTTAAGGCTTCTCGGCCTTTCAGGGGCTCAATGGAGAAGTGTACATATATTCTCACTATATTAATGGATTTACATTTAAGATTTAAGCTCGGTGGGAGCTTTTGTTGACTTTTGAGGTTTTGTTCCAGATGTAATAACTCTGCTAATATTTTTACATTAAATTCCCTTAGCAAAATTAAATTTTTGGCTGTGCTGAGGCAAATACCTTCGTTTGATCAATAACTTTGGCCTCTGTTTGAGTGCTTTGAGGCATAGGTGGCTTTGTGGTAGCTGGGAGGAATCAATATGCCTCAGATGTGGTGGTGGAGGCCTTTCTGCCTGTAGATCTTTATGATTTTCTTTAATTCTGATTTAATTTGGAGGATTAGGCTTTTGATAATCAATCTTAGCTGTAATCCCCGAGATTTGTCTTTAATCTTCTATTATGTTGTGTTCTATCTTCAACACTGATACTCTTTTAATTGTGATTTAATAAAACTGTGTCTTGTTGATGTCCAAGTTGCACAGGGCTCGTATGGCATCAATGCCTCATGAAGCATTGACGAGACATGGAAATTGAACCCATGGATGGTTTCCCTTTAATGAATCGAAGGCGTGAGAATCGTCACTCTCAGCCTTCGGTTGTTTCTTCAATATAATGGAAAACCTTTAATCCCTGCAAAATACACAAATGTTATAAAATCCTGCGTAGTGGGTAAATTGCTTTAGAGGTTGTGGGGAAAAAGCGTGGCCATTGGATGGCAACATCCAATGGTGGAGATCAGCTAATAGAAGGTTAAAGGAAGAGCGGAGGAAGAATAAGTCAGAACCGTCGATCGCGCAATGATCAACGGTGGTGAATACATGCTTAAAATCCTCTTGGTGGAAGGTGGAGGGCGATGAAACCATGAGGAAAGATCTGGGATCGTCCGATCTGGACACGTGGATAGTCCAGATCTAATCGGAAGATTGTAATCGGTGGGGAAAAAAAAATGTTAAAAACACGCCCGATGAAAAGATCCGATGCGATTAAATGTAGATCGTCGATCTGCAGATCAGATCGACGGTGGGAGATGCATCGGGAGATCGCAATCGGCGGTTTTGAATAGAACCTTTTAATCATGCCAATAGAAAAACTCTGATGCGATGATTTTGCGGTCGTCGATCTGCAGATCAGATCGACGGTGGAGGATGGATCGGGGAATCGCAATCGGCGGGCACCAAGTGCGGGCTTAAACCTTTATATTTTTCCGATGTGATGGAGGAAGGCCAATGTGATGGTACAATCGGGTCATCGCAATTGGAGGTTTCAAAGAGGTGCAATTGGAAGGAACCCTGAAGAAGTTTTTGATGCGATGGGTGGGGAAAACACGCTGACCGTTGATGTGTTTTAAAGGATCAACGGTGGAAAATGGTTTAAAACGATGAATGGGAAGAACCCTTTGTAACATAGAAAAAATGGATTTTTCGTGACATACAAAGGAAAAATCATCGTGAAGGGCTTATATTTATAAGGTTAAAAGCCCGATTGTGGGGCTTTGGGTTTTCTGGAAAACAGAAAGGACCTGGGGCTTATATAAGAGGGCCAATCGCGATCGAAGGTCGAGGTTCGATCTTTCAATCAACCCATTGGGTTTTGCAATGCGATTAGCCCTAAATGATTTGGCGCCTGGTTCCAGGGCCGGGGCTCATGGAGGGGAAGTGGTTTAAGGTTAAGCCCAAAGGGGCTTAAGCCTTTATACAAAAGTATGTGTATTTTTATGATTTTTCTAGTTTTCAAAGGGTTTCGAGGGTTTCGATAAGGCAAAGAAACAGTCTTAAACCTTATCAAAGGGGTTTTGATGGAGGGGAAAGGGGAAAAATATGAAAATGAAGGATTTTATGGGGAATAAAGGGGTAAAAATGAGGTTAGTTTTGGAAGTGGAAGGAGGGGGAAAATGGCCTTTGGAGCAGTATTTCCTTATTGAAATCAGCAGAATTTCAGAGTTTCTAAGATGGAAACAACAGTGAAGATTTGGACAGAGGCATGAGGCCTTCAAGAGTCTTCAAGAGATAACATTTTTTAGCAATAAAACCTATTTCTTGAAGGCTCCAAAAAATGATTTAGCCAGCATTTGATATAACAAATTTTATAGCTGGCTAACAACACCCTAGATAAACCAATCTATTAAAAGGAGTATTATATTCCACCAGACACTCACGCTTGCATAAGGTAGTTTCACAAGCTATCATGTTTCCCTACATGGAGACCATTTCTTGGCTCATCGGTCAAACCAAAAATGGTCACAATCTTATCCAAGACACTAATGGGAAATCCATTATTTCATTCTAAGGGTTTACACTGGACATATGCTATAAGATTCAATTAAAAAAAGCTGACCTTGCTAATGAGTGGATGCCATAATTTCATTTGAATTGAAGAAATGTCATGAAGGGTTGGTGGTTATTAGGAAAACTATTCAAATACGAGAGAGAAGGAATCTATTTGAATAGTGTACTAAGTACCTCAATTGTAGTAGTTATTATAACCAAGTTTTATGATGAAAAGGATGTTATAGAGTTCAAGTAGTTATGGTTCTTGTAATATATTAGTCACAAAATTGACAAACTTTTCAATTGAGGGGAAATCCTCTCTATTTCCTTGGTTTATATCATTAATGTAACCAAACATAGAGATTATGGTCTGCATTCAACCTTCTACATGTCCTTGTCTCTACTAGAAACAACCTGTGTTTTAAATTCCTTCCAATGGATGGGTTGGAAATCTAGTGACTCATCAATACACATCTACTATCAACATTTATGGGAGCACAAGTATCAAATTAACTACACTAGAATTTTTTATTATTTTATAGTTCCCCTATATCAATTGTTGTTCTTTACACTAGATAATTACATGTTTGTTGAAGCAGTGTAGGATATTGGAGGGGTAGGTTATCGCACATCAATGAGAGGGGAACATACATTAGAGATTTCAAATCCATTAAATCTCCTCCTTTACTCCCAGAGTTCATATAGGACAAGCTATACCTCCAAGAGACTACATATCATACATTTGTCCATGGAGTTGGAGAAACTTTGGCATGAGGAAAGAAAACTGCATGGCCTTTACTACCCTTCTTTTGGTGTCATATAGTCTCAAGGACATCAATGAGCTACAACAAAAACAAAGACCCTAGAAACCTTCCATTTTGAGGAGGAAATATTTCAATAACATGATCCATTGGATGTTGTCAGCAAACATTGTCAAGTTGCATGAATAGATAACAATATCATAATGAGAGGTGTTATGAAGAATATATATACAAAAAAGATGTCTCTTTTGATGAATTTAGTTTTAGAATGGGAAATGGCTATAAGTAATCTAAAAATGAATGCTAGTTAATGTTGTGCTAGTTTCATATCAGATATAAACTTTTATTTTCTTTGTTTTACTTATCCTTTGTAGGTTTGTTTGTGAGCATGTGATATGAAAACAACGTCTTTAGTGAGATTACGAGTTTTTCATAAGCTTAAAAAAGCATAATTTTAAATGACAGAATAGAAGCAATGTCAAACACAGCAAACACACATAATAGAACTTAACACAGAGAATTTTGATAAAGGAGTTCACCCCTCTTGGGCTACGTCTCCTTGGTCCAACTTCATAGTGTGACCTTTGTATTAGCTTCAAGTGTGCTCAAATTTCTGTTACAAGCTTTAGAACCTCTTGGAACCTGTTCCAATGAGTTTAAAACATCATAATCTCCCAAAAATGACTATTTGTTTGCTAAATTTGGACTCTGGATGCTCTGGAAATGACCCCAACACCTGGTGGCCCTAACCTTCAAAAATATTAAAATGCACAAAAACAATTGTATATGACCTTTTCTGCCTCTGCAATCTACTCCATTGAGTTCCCAACATGCCAATGAGCCAAAAATGGCTTTTACTGAGCTCAATTTGGTCGAAAATTGAGTGAGTTATGACCAAAACCAATGTTTCCCCAATTTCTCCTCCAAAACTGGAGGAACTGCTAGTTAACATTCTAATTTTGGAATTCCCGCAAAAATTGGTGCACTTCCAAATTTTCCGCCAAATTAAGTGTCGAGATTAATTAGCACTAATTTCACTTATGGGAAAATAAACCAGGTTTAATGTTAAGCACATTTTTTTGTGCTAATGACGATTTATCGTGGGTTAACCACATTTAACTGTTCATTAATCTGCATTAACAATACGTCGATTCAACTGTCGTAACACTTCATTGCATGCTTCTAGTCACATGGGGAGGGGGCTGGCCCCCTCCAACCCCCAATGTTCGGGCATTGAAAACTTAAATACAAGTGGAGAATAGATAGGGTAAGAACTATTGGGTAGGAGAGATGGTGGAGCATGTGGTTTGTGCGCATGAGGTCAGGGTTTTGAGCCCCCACTCCGCCATAAATTTTACACGGTGTTATAAGAACCTCTTCTGCCAAAAATTTCAACACTGCCAAGTTTAAACCCTCCAAACTATCCTCCAAATTTGGTGATATCCCGCTGAAATGTGGGTTTGAAAAAAAAAAAAAAAAAAAAAATATATATATATATATATATATATATATATATATATATATATATATATATGTATGTATGTATATATGAAATAATATATATTTGAAATAATTCCACCATAACTTAAATATCCAAGCAATAATTCAACCCCCCATAAATTAGGAGATGGTCCACCAGAGAGGACACGTGGTAGCCTCTGGTTGGGTTATACACCATCCTTAAAAAAAATCAATTTCCAATTTAAGAAGAATTGGAGGTCATTGGGAAATTTCTCTCTTCACTTAACCCATCTGGCGAATCTGAAGACGACACTTGTCACAATGCCACTGGCTGCAATCTAGAGAATATTCCCTGCAATGCTGACTATACCTGCCACATAAGCACTATACCCGTTCTGCTCCTTTTTTTCCTATTTTTGAAAACCAACAATGGATGATAACTCAGTCATACGAACTAAAATTTTGATGAAACGAGTTGCACCAAAATCTTGGCAAAGAACTCTACCCAGTCGTTCAAGTTTGAAGTAATTTCTAGCACTTTCAATTTTTAGCTAAAACTTAAGCCTCAGATCATTCCTCCCTACTAGAAGCCTTTTGGACCCCAAAATATACTATCAATTGTTCAGCAAGTGAGGTACAAATCCCTCAGTTTTCCAATCTCCCACCATTTTTCCTTTGAAGGATTTTGACCTTTGAGTCCAACTCTAAGGTATTCAACATTCCCTCTTCTTGAAGTTCTGATTATTATTTCAAGTATGAGACCTTGCTAAGGTTCATCATGATATTCTGGAAAGAAATCAACTATTGATGGTAGTTGAACATGCTCTCCTTGATCATCAATCAAAGGAGGCTCAAACAATCTCAAATTCTCAACATTAACGACATAATACATTTGCATATGAGGAAAATCTAGCTTGAATGCATTTGTACCAATATTTTCCAAAATTTCAAATGGACCATAAGGGATTGGTTTGAGCTTTTTACCTTCCCCTTGCAATATTTCTTTGCTTATGTACAACCAAAATTCATCACCAACCTGGAATTTGTGATCAACTCGATGTTTGTCATGCCTTGCCTTGTAGCTGCTTTGACTCTTTTCAAGTTTCTCTTTCACTGTCTAAGGTACCAACTGAATTTGCTCAATGAACTTTCTTGCTTTATCTATGTCACTATGTCCATCTATAGCAACACATTTCTCAAAGATAAAGTCCAATGGCAATCTTGGCAAATAACCAAAACATTCCTCAAATGGCGATGTATTTGTGGAAGAATGTTTTGCCCGGTTGTATGCATGTTGTATGTAGTGTAACTGTTCATCCCATAACTTGGGATGCTTGCTGCAATATCCTCTTAGAAGATGAATAACAATCCTATTTACCACCTATGTTTGATCATATGTTTGCGGATGAAATGTTGTACTCTTCTTCAAATTTGTATCCATCATGTCCCATAATTTTGACCAAGAATTCCCAACAAATCGAGAAGCTCGATCACTTACAATAGATGTAGGAAGACCAAAATGGATCCATACATTTTGAAACAAAATATTAGTAGTTTGTACAACTACAATATTTTTATTACATGCCATCAAAATACACATTTTGCTGAACCTATCTACCACAACATACAAATAATCATAACCTTTCTGTGACATAGGAGGGCCTCCTACAAAATCCATTTAGATGCTCTCCGAAGGATGAGAAGGAACTGGAAGTGGTGTGTGCAAACCAAGATTCCTATTGCTAGGCTTACTTGTTGCACATAAAGAACATCCTCTAATAAAACTAGAAACACTTTCATTCATGTGTGGCCAATAACAATACCTTTGAAGATGTGCTACTGTCTTGCCTACACTGAAATGTCCTGCAATCAATGATGTGTGCACCTCTCTTATGATACTATTTCTTTCTCCCTGTGGTATACATAACTTTCCCAAGTGATAGCAAAATTTTATGCACGTGATAATCTAACTCTTCTCTTTGGTTTCCTTTACTCAAGTTCACATACACATCTTGAAAATCACTATCATTCACATACTGTTCAATGTAACTTTCATGCATAATAGAATTGTGCTTGAGAATAAAAGTTGAATTTACAATAGGCCTAGATAGCATATTAGCTACCTTATTGTAGATTCCTTCTTTGTATATGATAAGCAAGTGAAATTATTGTAGAAATCCCATCCACCTGAAATGTCTTGATTGCTACAACTTTGACTGTGATTCTAAGTACTGCAATGGCTGATGGTCGGGACGGATAATGGTCTCTTTTCCCATCAAGTAATACTTCCATTTCTTTAAACTTTGTACCAATGCATATAACTCTTTATCATAGGTAGGATATTTAGTCACAGCTCCATTAAAAGTTTCAGAATGAAATGAGATAGGCTTACCATCCTACATGAGCACTACTCCCATAGCATAATCACTTGCATTCGTTTGGATCTCAAATGGTTTTTTTAGATCTGGAATTGCTAGTACCATTGCTAAACTTATATTTTTCTTTAAAGCATCAAATTATTTCTGCTGCAAATATCCCCAATGGAAGACTTTCTTTATTCTTGTCAATGCATGTAACAGTGCTACAATGGAAGAAAAATTAGCAATAAATTTCCTCCAATACTATGTTGCCCCTAAAAAGCTTCTTACATTGGTATCTGTATTGGGCTTGGGCTAATTCAAAATGACCTCAACTTTGGAAGGATAAATCTTCACTTCACCTCCTCCAACAATGTGTCCCAAATATACCAATGAAGTCTTACCAAATTCACACCTTGACATCTTAAGAAACAATTTCTCTTTTCTCAAAACATCAAGTACATTGTTCACATGCATGACATGTTCTTCTCTTGATTTTCTGAATATGAGTATGTCATCTAAGTAAACAACAAAAAATTCATCTAGAAATGGTCAAGTACATCATTCATTACTCTCATGAGAGTAGCTAGTGCATTTGTTAAGCCAAACGGCATAACTAACCACTTGGCACTCATACAATCCTTGTCTAGTCTTGAAAGCAGTTTTCCAAATGTCTTATTCAGCTATTCTAACTTGATGATAAGCATTTCTCAAATCTAACTTAGTGAAATATTTTTCATGCTTTAACTGATCAAGCAAATCATCAATGCGTGGAAGTGGGTAGCGATTCTTTACCGTGATTTTGTACATTTGACGGAAATCGATACACATGCCCCAAGTCCCGCCCTTCTTTTGAACCAAAACTATTGGAGAACCACATGGCGAAGTAGATGGGCATATGATACCTCTATTCATCAACTCTTGGATTTGCTTTGTAATATTCCAAAAATGGATTACTCAGCAAGACATGCCTGAAAAACGCATTTTTTAGGGATGTTTGCTTCAGCTATCATAAAATGTGTTTAAAAAAACTCATCAATCAATTCCAAGTACTGCAACAACCTTTACTCATCTTTTATTCTAAAAAAGGTGACGAAAAACATCTTTTCATGCCCTAAAATGATTGTAGTTATAAATTTGCATAAAAATAAGGGTCATGGATCTGGGATATGTTAGCTTAGGTCAAGAGGGGTTCACATGCCAAATTTCAGCAAAACGAAAGGTGTTTTTCTATGTTAAACAAATCCTCCAATTCCGACTAGGCTTAAAATTGTTGATTTCCTATGACTTGGAGTATGCAGAAATTTGCTGAAGCTTAGAGAGCGTATTTTCTGAAGGGTTTGGTGATTTTATGCATAGATAAAAGTATTACAAGCTGAAAATATTATTCAAATATCTTTCATTAGAAAATACAGATCTATACTTGAAGAAAAAGCCTAAAACCCAAGCTTTATGACACAAGAAGTAGAGGATGAACCAGATAGCGTAATTTTTAGAAATCTAAAGCATTGTTTCATTAAGTTTCAGATCTATAATAGATCAGAGTAAAAAATGATAGATATAAATGGGATCTATATGAAAAAATGAATTTTAAGTACATTCCCCTTGGGGATCTCAGCGTATAATGAAGAACACTGAATAGATCTGAGATCTACACCATGGATCTGCAGTAAAATTCAGAAATTTTTGAAGAATAAGTCACACAATAGATCATATCTGAAATAGGACATGGATTGGTTGGCCAATCCATGGATCACCCAGTGAAGGAAAGGAACCCTTTCACCGAAGATCTCTCCTCCAAACTGCTAGAAAATAAACACTACAACTCTGCCTACAAAATAACAGAGTTTCTGAAGCTAACTACGCTAATGAAGTGATGCACACTTTGGCCTCATGCCAAGATAAGAATCTGAAGCTCAAAACAACTATTGCACTCCTGCCAGTGAATTATATGACTTTCCCACTGAGAAGATGCAACAGAACTCTTCAGATCTGAATAGATCTGATTCCACTTGTTGCAGCTCTCTAAACAATGAATCCCTAATCAAGATTTATGCTTTCAAGGGAGGTGAAGCTTGGCCAAAATTCTAGATAGTGGATCAATGCAGCACAATCTCCTCTACGAGACCCTGAAGGAAGGAAGAGGAATTCCTAAATAGGAAATTCCTCTCTCTCTAGCTAAACAGCCAAGAGAGTTTGAGTTTCTCAAGCAATCTCAAAATTGAAATATCGTCACCAACCTTTTCCTTGAGCCTTCTCCTTCCTTTTATAAGATGAGGATGTGTAAAACCCTAAACCACCTCAAACGAATTAACCCCTTTCACATGGGATCCTCCTTCTAGAACTGTGTTGGTCTTCAAAGTGATTCATTGTATCTGGTCTGCTTAGTGATTTGGTAATGTTGACCCGGTCAAGTGGCTTAATCTTATTCACACACAAGTGTCTTTTATTAAGAAAGCCCTAATTTTTCTCTACTCACATTGGGCATTGATTTATTTTTATGTTTTAGGAGTTTTTCATGTCCTCCTTTACATTTTATTCATCAATAAATAAAATTAAAACAAAATCAAATATTCCTATTAGCTTGGGCTAATTAGGAATATTATAGTCCTCCCCTCCCAAATGTTGATTTTCCTCAAGCAAATGCAAGGATAGAACTGAAGGATGTCCCCTCCTCCTAATGTAGCATCCACATATGATGATCTCCTCCAAATAATGAGATGTTGTGTCAACAATGAATCTCTATATTGCCTCTCCCAAGCATGTAAATTAGTTGAATAGCTATCATCATGAATAAGTAGAGTACTCAATAAGGCAATAAGGTGTTGCCTAGAGGCTCCTTGAGGCATGGGATCTGAAATGTATTGGGAAACAACATTCCCATGTGGATCCTCCATCCCCAAGAAATCATCCACACAAAAATGAGTCACCTCCCAACATGGCAACTCCTGAAAATGTTCCTCCACCTTGAGCTTCCGCAAAATAGGTGGTCTGAAAATATGCATATGGTAGACAAGATAGCCTACCCCATGCTGCCCTCCTCTCCACTTAACATAAGTGTAGAGTGAAAACTGATCTTGGGTTGCAAGGATATTTCCCTCAATGGGCATCATGAAGAGTATATCTGCAAAGATCCTCCCTCCAACGTTGTAAAACCAGTTAGCCCAAAATGTTTCATATGTGATGGATAGAAGAGTATCATCATAAGGTATCCCATCACGCACATGGCTCACCTCCAAGAGAAACAAGTGTTTGGTCATGGTGGCCACAACTCTTCCTATGTTCCCATTAGAACATGCACTGCAGAAAATGTGGGAACCTACTTCCCAAAAGGACACATCCAAACCATGTGCCTCGTTCAACATCATGTCTCCCATCAAGATAAAAGCAATATCAACAAATGAGAACATGATTATCACCATCATGAAGGAAATACTGAAGGTCCTATGTGATGCAAGAGAGTACCAATAGTTCCCCAAGTCTTCACAGCGAATTTTTACATACTGCGGCTTTAGAATAATACATGGCAAATTGTTTCTTGTTACATGGTTAATCATATGAATCAAATGAACATACATGTAAGAAAAACATCTTTCCCCAAGGCCACATAAGAGATGGTTGTCTCCATTATATAATTTGGCCCAATGTAGATCATGGAGCTCAATGAATAGCTTGCCCTCTTGTGGAGCAATGCACTGCCAAAAGATGGTGAGAGGATGCAAGCAAAAGCTCCCACCATATGTTGGAAGCAAGAAGATACATGGACCCATGAATGAATCCTAAGTAATAGTTTGGCACACTCCCATGAAGGGGAATGAACCAAGTGCTACATGAAAGTCCTCCTCCTCATGCTTGGAAACCCAAGTCAAGAAAATCACACCATAGTAATAGATGTCTCCATCTACCACTTCATCTTCTTCACCTCCTCTTTGTTCACCAAATGCATCGAATGAGAAGTGATCCTGGGAATACTCCATCAATAAATCCCAGCTCCAAAGTGACAACGTTGTTTTCCCATGCAAATAGGCTCCCATCAACACATAGCTCCAATCTTTGACATGCAGAATTTCAAAGGTATCTCCCATAATGTTGCTACATATGAGAAGTCCTTCCCATGAAGAAATTCCTTCTTGAACATCTAAAGCCAAGGAGTAACCCCTTTGCACTATGATAGTGCCATCTTCTACTCCTGCAACATCATGAAAACTATGAGAGAAAATCTTCCCTTGCTCTCTCAAGAACATCCCAAGCAACAAAATCTTTTTCGTCCTCCTCATACTTCCATCATCCAAATCATGTAGTGACAACATGGTACTTGACACGAAGAATGTTATGCCAACACAATATGCCCATACTCTTTGCTACCCCATGATGCAAGTATTCTGCCACATACCCTCAGAAAGAGAGTGATGACCAAACTCTTTCAAGAGCAACCAACGCAACCAAGCCTCCTACTGCCCAATGTCATAGATATGCAAGTATCTCTCCATATTCTTGCTCTCCATCCAAAACCACTCAATAAATTATGGATGTCTCCTTCCACCCTTCATCCTGGTACTCCTCCCATGAGGGCTACCATCATCCCAAATCAAATTCCTGCATTTCATGGGATCTTGCAATGCAATCTTCCCGAGGATCAATTTGACCCTATGAGGACCCAAATAGGTGGTAGGAAAAAACCTCCCATCATGATGTGCATGGCTCAAGAAATGTCCAACATAGTCATGAGAGATGTTATCCATATGAAGATGTCCTCCATCTACTATCTGCTCCTGTGATAAGGAAAGATCCTCCTCAAACTGTTGAAGAACTTTTCACTCCATGATGTGTTGCAGTGCACCTCCAATGAATTCTTCCCATGAGGTCTTCTCCTCATGCATGGCCCTCCAAAACCAAAGGGGCCTTGTATTTTCTGCAAGTAGAAGTTTCGCTTTGAGCTGGGTTGTGCTCATTGAGAAAGGGTCATCTAGAAGGGAGAAAGGGTTTCTCACTTCAAGATGTCTACCATCCATCATTCCACCCTCTATTGCTTCATGAATGCAGCTTCCATGTGAATGCTCCAATGAGGAATGGTTCCTCTCTTCTTACTTAATTCTTTGGCACAATGCAGTGCAACTCTGTTGCTCTAAATTAGCAACATGAAAAGATGTAGATCTCTTCATACAATGTGTTGAAATGAGAATAGATGGATTTTTAATCATACCTCGGTGAGATGTAGAAGCAAGATCTTCTTCTGCAACTATTTAGTCTTCCTTCATTACTGAACATGAAGGCTACTCTTCCAAGGTTGTGCCAGCGCTGGTACAAGTCTCCACCCTCTCAATCTCCTTGAGATCTTCTTCAATACCCTTCAGGGTCTGGAATAGGAGCAGGGAGATCTCATCTTCTGTCATTCTTCCAAGTGGTGGATCCATGCTCTTGTTTCTTCTATAAAATTCATCTTCTTTGTGAGGGTAGGAAGTGCATGGGTCTTCCTCTCCTTCTTGAAACCTTCTGTAGGTCTCACTGCAACTTTCTTCTCTTTGAAACCCACAGGAGTCTTGGTGCATCTTCTTTCTCTCTTCTGATTTACCTCTTTGGAGAGGCTCTTCTTAGATCTGAACACTGATGAGAGTAAATTCATCCTCTCCATAATTTTGATCTCTATTTCTTCTCTTCACTTATCTGATAGCTTTATCTCACAGGGTGGGCCAGAGATCATGCTCTGATACCACTATAATATTCCCAAAATGGATTACTCAGCAAGACATGCCTGAAAAACGCATTTTTCGGGATGTGTGATTCAGGTATCATAAAATGTGTTTAAAAAAACTCAAAAATAAATTCCAAGTACTACAAAAACCTTTACTCAACTTTTATTCTCAAAAAGGTGAGGAAAATCAGCTTTTCATGCCCTAAAATGACTGTGTTCAGAAATTTGTGTAAAAATAAGGGTCATGGCTCTAGGATATGTTATCTTAGGTCAAGAGGGGTTCACATGCCTAATTTCAGGAAAAAAAAAAAGGCGTTTTTCTATGTTAAATAGATCCTCCATTCCCGACTAGGCTTAAAATTGTTGATTTCCCATGACTTGGAGTATGTAGAAAATTTGTTGAAGCTTAGAGAGCATATTTTCTGAAGGGTTTGGTGATTTTATGCAGAGATAATAGTATTACAGGCTGATAATATGATACAAATATCTTTCATTAGAAAATACAGATCTATACTTGAAGAAAAGGCCTAAAACCCAAGCTTTATGACACAAGAAGTAGAGGATGAACCAGACAGCATAATTTTCAGAAATATGAAGCAGTGTTTCATTAAGTTTCAGATCTATAACAGATCATAGTACAAAATGATAGATCTAAATGGGATATATATGCAAAAATGACTTTTAAGTACATTCCCCTTGGGGATCTCAGCTTATAATGAAGGACATTGAATAGATCTGAGATCTACACCATGGATCTGCAGTAAAATTCAGAAATTTCTGAAGAATAAGTCACGTAGAAGATCAGATCTGAAATAGGACATGGATTTTTTGGCCAATCCACGGATCACCTCAGTGAAGGAAAGGAACCCTTTCACCGGAGATCTCTCCTCCAAACTGCTAGCAAATAAACACTGCAACTCTGCCTACAAAATAACACAGTTTATGAAGCTAAATATGCTGATGAAGTGATGCAAACTTTGGCCTCATGCCAAGATAAGAATCTGAAGCTCAAAACAACTATTGCACTCCTACCAGTGAATTACATGACTTTCCCACTGAGAAGATGCAATAGAACTCTTTAGATCTGAATAGATCTGATTCCACTTGTTGCAGCTCTCTAAACAATGAAGCCCTAATCAGGATTTATGCTATCAAGGGAGGTGAAGATTGGGCAAAATTCCAGATAGTGGATCAATGCAGCACAATATCCTCCAAGAGACCCTCAAGGAAGGAAGAGGAATTCCTAAACAGGAAATTCCTCTCTCTAGCTAAACAGCCAAGAGAGTTTGAGTTGCTCAAGCAATCTCAAAATCAAAATATCATCAACAACATTTTCCTTGAGCCTTCTCCTTCCTTTTATAAGATGAGGATGTGAAAAACCCTAAACCACCTCAAATGAATTAACCCCTTTCACATGGGATCCTCCTTCTAGAACTGCGTTGGGTCTTCAAAGTGGATCAATGTATCTGGTCTTCTTAGTGATTTGGTCCTGTTGACCCAGTCAAGTGGCTCGATCCTGTTCACACACAAGTGGCTTTTATTAAGAAAACCCTAATTTGTCTCTGTTCACATTGGGCATTGATTTGTTTTTATGTTTTAGGAGTTTTTCATGTCCTCCTTTACATTTTATTCATCAATAAATAAAATTAAAACAAAATCAAATATTCCTATTAGCTTGGGCTAATTAGGAATATTAGATGCTTCTTGATTTCCAAACTCTCCATAATTGAAATGTGATGCATACCAATATTTGGAAGTGGAACATCCTGCTGCAATTGAATCTCATGCTAAATTCCCCTCTTGGGTGGCAACCCCTTTGGTTCTTGAAACATCTTGCCATGTTGACTTACCACATCAAACAAATCAGATTTCAATTTGTCATCACATCCTTCAAAATATTCATAGTCAACATCTTCCTTTTTCTTGATCATAAGAAGCACAAAATGTTTACTTGCATTTACTAGCCTCTTCATTTTCCCTACATTAACTAAAGAGATATTCACTTTCTTGCAATGAGCTCTCACAATATACTCCACTCCATCTTTAATAAAATTATATTTTTTCTCATCACAGTAAAATACCTCTTTCGTGTCATACAAATATGGACTACCCAAGATAATCCCTAAAATTTTAAGTGGAACCACATTTAACTCAACTTCATCAACAAAGTTTGCAATGATAGCAAATCTGAAAACATATTTCCTTGTCACTTGTAAATTGGCATTATTAACTATCCAACCCAAAGGGTATGGTTTATGATGAGGTATAGTTTCAAGGTTTATTTCTTTAACTAAGTCTTTTGAAATCAAGTTTGCTTGTGACCCTGTATCAAATAAGGCATCAATCTTTGTATGATTAGAAATTACTCTAACATGGAATAATTATATCCGTGTATCTTCTTTTGAAATGTTATTGTGATTGTTTGAGGTACTAGAACTTGCAATAGCTTCCTATCCTTTGTTAACCATGACTACTATATTGGTTTCATCTCCTGAATCAGATCCAAGATTATTTTGTGTGGTGGCAATTGTCTTTTGTTTCCCTTTGTTATTTGGTTTCTTTGGTCTTATTTCGGGATGTAGTTTCCAGCAATGATCTTCATCATGCCCCTTTTTGGAACAATGTTTGCATGTTAATTTCTCCCCTTCTTTCTTAACACTTGCATTCTTCTTTCCCTTCCATTTTCCTCCTTTGTCTTTTCCCTTACCCTTGAATGGCTTCTTCTTACTACCCTCTCCAAAAATGTTTTTACCCCTTTATTCAAGATGCGTGGCTTGCACACATACTTCATCTAGGTTATTTGGGTTAAACATGAGAATAGTGTGTTTTAAGTAGGAATGTAGACCTCCTATATATGTAGAGAGTGTATCTTGTGAATTTCAGTCTACTCCAAGTAACAAAGCCCTTTTCCTAAACCCTTGTGTATACTCTTGGACACTTTTACCTTTGTTGTATAAATTTTTGCCAACTCATTATTGCTTTCTGCATATAGGCTAATGGATAAAATTGTCTTTTAATGGAAGAAATGAATTCGACCCAAGAAATGGAAATATTACCATGGATTCGCATTTCCTCTTGTGTCTTTTCCTCCCACCAAACTAATGCTACTCCTTTTAGCCTTAATGAAGCCAATTGGATTTTGATATCGTCTTCTTGCAGATTCTAAAATCTACAATAAACTTCCAATTGATAAATCCAATTATCTAGTCTTTCATCATTAACTTCTCCATTGTGTGTAGGAAGTTCAAATTTGATGTCCAACTTGAGTAATGGAGTCTTACAACTTGGGATCTTAGAATGAGTATGGGTATGAGTATTTGTAGTGGATTTGGAAGATGAAGATGCAGATGAGGATGATGATCATGGTGGTGGTGGTCAGGGAGGTGTTTTTCCTCCACTAGCTTTGGAGCTCCTCTCTTCCTCCTTTTTACTATTTGAAGATTCTTCTCTATGAGGGTGTTTTGAACCTTCTCCAGTTTCCTTTTCCATAAAATCTTCATACATAATTTTCACTGTCCTTTGAATTTCTTTTAACTCCTTGAAATCCTCTTCTTCAGAATGTTCATGAGCTCCTTCATGGCCTGACATTTTGGATTTAGATTCAAGCTCAATCTCTGCAACTTGTATCTCTTCAATAACCTCAGCCTTTTGTGCAATTAATTCCTCTTATGCTTCAAGTGTGCCTTGAGTGGTCCTTTGGGTGAGGATGATGCCTTCTCAACCTTCTTCCCTCTTTTCCTACCTTATGGACTAGCTATTAGTAGCTTCCCTTCTCCTCTTTGCAATCTCAACCTTGTAAGCATCAATAAATTTTCAATATTAAAACCATTCAAGTAAAACAAGCAAGAAACCTTGTGCTTTGATACCAACTTGATTTGAAAATGAATGCTAGTTAATGGTGTGCTAGTTTCATATCAGATATAAACTTTTCTTTGCTTTGTTTTACTTATCCTTCATAGGTTTGTTTGTGAGCATGTGATTGGCAAACAACGTCCTTAGTAAAATTATGAGTTTGTCATAAGCTTAAAAAATCATAATTTTAAATGACAAAACAGAAGCAATATCAAACATAGCAAACACACATAACATATCTTAACACAGATAATTTTGATAAAGGATTTCACCCCTCCTAAGCTACGTCTCCTTGTTTCAACCTCATAGTGTGACCTTTGTATTAGCTTCAAGTGTGCTCAAATTTATGTTACAAGCTTTAGAACCTCTTGGAACCTGTTCCATTGAGTTTAAAACATCGTAATCTCCCAAAAATGATTATTTTTTTGTTGAATTTGGACTCTGGAAATTACCCCAACACCTGGTGGCCCTGACCTTCAAAGATATTCAAATGCAAAAAAACACCTGTAGATGACCTTTTCTGCCTCTACAACCTACTCCATTGAGTTACCAGCATGCTAATGAGCCAAAAATGGCTTTTACTGAGCTCAATTTAGTAGAAAATTGAGTGAGTTATGACCAAAACCAATTGTGCCCCAATTTCTCCTCCAAAACTAGAAGAACTACCAGTTAACATTCTAATTTTGGAATTCCCACCAAAATTGGTGCACCTCCAAATTTTTCGCCAACTTAAGTGTCGGGATTAATTAGCACTAATCACACTTACGGGTGGATAAACCAAGTTTAATGTTAAGCGCATTTTTATGCGCTAATGATGATTTATTGTGGGTTAACCACATTTAACGGTTCAATAATCTGCATTAACAATACGCCGGTTTAACTGTCGTAGCACTTGGTTGCGCACTTCTGGTCACATGGGGAGGGGGTTGGCCCCCTCCAACCCCCAACGATTGGGCATTGAAAACTTAAATACAAGCAGAGAATAGATAGGGTAAGAACTACAGGGTAGGAGAGATGGTGGAGCGCGTGGTTTGTGGGCGCGAGGTCAGGGTTTGGAGCCCCCCACTCCGCCATAAATTTTACAAGGCACCATAATAACTTCTTCTGCCAAATATGTCAACACTTCCAAGTTTAAACCCCTCCATACTATCCTATAGATTTGGTGATATCCCGCTGAAATGTGGGTTTGAAAAACTATATAATATATATATTATATATATATTTGAAATAATTCCACCATAACTTAAATATCCAAGCAATAATTCGACCCCCCATAAATTAGGAGATGGCCCACCAGAGAGGACACATGGTGGCCTATGGTTGGGTTATACTCCATCCTTAAAAAATTTCAAATTCCAACTTAGGAAGAATTGGAGGTCATTGGGAAATTTCTCTCTTCTCTTAACCCATTTGGAGAATCTGAAGACGACACTTGTCACAGTGCCACTAGCTGCAATCTAGAGAATATTCTCTACAATGTTGACTGTACTTGCCACATAAGCATTATACCTGTTCTGCTCCTTTTTTGACTATTTTAGAAAATGAACAGTGGATGATAACTCAGTCATACAAACTCAAATTTTTATGATACGAGTTGCACAGAAATCCTGGCGAATAACTCTATCCGAATGTTCAAGTTTGAAGTAATTTCAAGCACTTTCAATTTTTAGCTAAAACTTGAGCCTTAGATCATTCCTCCCCACTAGAAGCCTTTTGGACCCCAAAAGATACTATCAATTGTTCAGCAAGTGAGGGTACAACTCCCTCACTTTTTCAATCTCCCACCATTTTTCCTTTGAAGGAGTTTTACGTTTGAGTCCAACTCTAAGGTATTCAACATTCCCTCTTCTTGAAGTTTTGATTCTTCTGTCAGTATGAGATCTTGTTGAGGTTCATCAAGATATTCTGGCAAGAAATCATCTATTTATGGAAGTTGAACATGCTCTCCTTGATCATCAATCAAAGGAGGCTCAAACAATCTCAAATTCTCAACATTAATGACAGAATACATTTGCATATAAGGAGGCAAATCTAGCTTGAATGCATTTGTACCAATATTTTCCAAAATTTTAAATGGACCATAACGGATTGGTTTGAGCTTTTTACCTTCCCCTTGCAATATTTCTTTGCTTATGTACAACCAAACTTCATCACCAACTTGGAATTTTTGATCAACTCTATGTTTGTCATGCCTTGCCTTGTAGCTACTTTGACTCTTTTCAAGTTGCTCTTGCACTGTCTAATGTACCAAATGAATTTTCTCAATGAAATTTCTTGCTTTATCTATGTCACTATGTCCATATATAGCAACATATTTCTCAAAGATAAATTCCAATGGCGATCTTGGCAAATAACCAAAACATTCCTCAAATGGTGTTGTATTTGTGGAAGAATGTTTTGCCCGGTTGTATGCATGTTGTATGTAGTGTAACTGTTCGTCCCACAACTTAGGATGCATGCTGCAATATCCTCTTAGAAGATGAATAACAGTCCTATTTACCACCTCTGTTTGACAATCTGTTTGCAGATGAAATGTTGTACTCTTCTTCAACTTTGTATCCATCATGTCCCTTAATTTTGACCAAAAATTCCCAACAAATCGAGAAGCTCGATCACTTACAATAGAAGTAGGAAGACCAAAATGGATCCATACTTTTTTAAGAAAATATTAGCAGTTTGTACAACTGTAATAGTTTTATTACATGCCATAAAAATACACATTTTTTTGAACCTATCTACCACAACATACAAATAATCATGACCTTTCTGTGACATAGGAAGGGCTCCTACAAAATCCATTGAGATGCTCTCCGAAGGATGAGAGGGAACTAGAAGTGGAGTGTACAAACCAAGCTTCCTATTGCTAGGCTTACTTAGTGCACATAAAGAACATCCTCTAATAAAACTAGAAACACTTTCATTCATGCATGGCCAATAACAATACCATTGAAGATGTGCTATTGTCTTGCCTACACCGAAATGTCCTGCAATCAATAACACGTGTGCCTCTCTTATGATACTATTTCTTTCTCCCTGCGGTATACATAAATTGCCCAAGTGATACAACATACTGTTATCCACATGATAATCTAACTCTTCACTTTGGTTTCCTTTACTCAAGTTCTCATACACATCTTGAAAATCAATATCATTCACATATTGTTCAATGTAACTTTCATGCATAATAGAATTGTTCTTGAGAATGATAGATGAATTTACAATAGGCCTAGATAGCATATCAGCTACCTTATTGTAGATTCTTTTTTTGTACCTGATAACCAAGTGAAATTATTGTAGAAATCCTATCCACCTGAAATGTCTTGATTGCTGCAACTTTGACTGTGATTCTAAATACTGCAATGGTTGATGGTTAGTATGGATAATGGTCTCTTTCCCATCAAGTAATGCTTCCATTTCTTTGCACTTTGTACCAATGCATATAACTCTTTATCATAGGTAGAACATTTAGTCACAACTCCATTAAAAGTTTCAGAATGAAATGAGATAGGCTTACCATGCTGCATGAGCACTGCTCCCATAGCATAATCACTTGCATCTGTTTGGATCTCAAGTGGCTATTTTAGATTTGGAATTTCTAATTCTGGTGCTGAACTTATCTTTTTCTTTAAAGCATCAAATTATTTCTGCTACAAATCTCCCCAATGGAAGACTTTCTTTATGCTTGTCAATGCATGTAACAGTGCTACAATGGAAGAAAAATTAGCAATAAATTTCCTCCAATACTGTGTTGCCCCTAAAAAGCTTCTTACCTCAATATCTGTATTGGGCTTGGGCCAATTCAAAATGACCTCAACTTTGAAAGGATCAATCTTCAATTCACCTCCTCCAACAATGTGTCCCAAATATACCAATGAAGTCTTAGCAAATTCACATTTTGACATCTTAAGAAACAATTTCTCTTTTCTCAAAACATCAAGTACCTTTTTCACATGCATGACATGTTCTTTTCTTGATTTGATGAATATGAGTATGTCATCTAAGAAAACAATAAAAAATTCATCTAGAAATGGTCTAAGTACATCATTCATTATTGTTGGAACAGGGTCTCCTAACAAGCTGTGAAACTGGTCCATTTTGAATATTTTTTATTATATTTTGTCTAGCGCAGGGGTTTTGGGGTGGCTCAAAGCCCCGAACACATTGTAATGGGTAAAAGGGTAAATCGGGGGTCCGCAAACCACGGTTTTCGGACCATAGGAAAGTCTAGGCTAGATTGTCATAAATAGAGAAGCATTTTTTGTTGTAAAGCACAAGAAATGAGGAGCTATTGATGCGATTTGTGGTTTAAGCTACATTTTTGGGTTTTGGGGAAAGGACTCCTGCTGGCTGTGTGTGTGGAGATCCAAGTCCAACTATGTGCGGACCCTGCTACTGTGTGCGCAGGTTGGGAAGGGAATTGTAAGGAAGAATTGATGAATGAATGAATAAGACAGATTGATAGAGGACTGAATCTGTGAAGTAATCTTGTGTGAATTTTTGGTAATTTTATATTGTGCATTTTCTGTATTTAAGTTGCGAAGATCTATGTAAGTCTGTTTCTGGATCTATATCTATTATGTTCTATTTATGTAATGTTGTGTTATTGTCATAAAAGCATATAATTATAGATCTACCGCACATGGATGCGAACAGAGACCTAATTAACCCTGCGTAGGACAAGGTAATCTGGGAATTATAGGACCTAGCATAGCTTTTCTTGCCTTACCCATCCTTTTTCAGGGTGCGGAAACCTGGTTCCAGCACCCACCCATACTACTTCGGGTGAGACTTTGACTTGCGCAAGCAGGTCACTGCCGAAAGGGCTGGTATTATAGGGGTTTGTTGGCAAACCTTGCACACCGAACCTGGGTTAGGACCCCTCAAGCCAACAATTACTCTCATGAAAGTAGCTGGTGCATTTTTTAAGCCAAATGGCATAACTAACCACTCATACAATCCTTGTCTAGTCTTGAAAGCAATTTTCCAAATGTCTTCTTCAGCTATCCTAACTTGATGATAACCATTTCTCAAATCTAACTTAGTGAAATAATTTGCATGCTTTAATTGATCAAGCAAATAATCAAGGCATGGAAGTGGGTAGCGATTATTTACCGTGATTTTGTTCAGTGCATGGAAATTGATACACATGCGCCAAGTCCCATCCTTCTTTGGAACCAAAACTATTAGAGAACCACATGGCGAAGTAGATGGGCATATGATACCTTTATTCAACAACTCTTGGATTTGCTTCTTGATTTCCAAACTCTCCATAATTAAAATGTGATGCATACCAATATTTGGAAGTGTAACATCCTACTGTAGCTAAATCTCATGTTGAATTCCCCTCTTGGGTGGCAACCCCATTGGTTCTTGAAACATCTCGCCATGCTGACTTACCGCATCAAACAAATCAGATTTCAATTTTTCATCACATCCTTCAAAATATTTATAGTTAACATCTTCCTTTTTCTTGATCATAAGAAGCACAAAATTTTTACTTGCATTTACTAGCCTCTTCATTTTCCCTACATTAACTAAAGAGATATTCTGTTTCTTGCAATGAGCTCTCACAATATACTCCACTCCATCTTTGATCAAATTGTATTTTTTCTCATGATGGTAAAATACCTCTTTTATGTCATACAAATATGGACTACCCAAGATAATCCCTGAAATGTCACGTGGAACCACATTTAACTCAACTTCATCAACAAAGTTTGCAGTAATAGCAAATCTGAAAATACATTTCCTTGTCACTTGTAAATTGACATTATTAACTATCCAACCCAAAGGGTATGGCTTATTATGAGGTACAGTTTCAAGGTTCAACTTTTTAACTAATTCTTTTGAAATCAAATTTTCTTGTGACCCTGTATCAATTAAGGTATCAATCTTTGTATGATTAGAAATTACTCTAACATGGAATAATTCGATTCGTGTATCTTCATTTGAAATGTTATTGTGACTTTTTCAGGTACTAGAACTTGCAATAGCTTCCTTTCCTTTGTTAACCATGGCTACTATTTTGGTTTCATCTCCTGAATCAGATCCAAGATATTTTTGTGTGGTGGCAGTTGTCTTTTGTTTCCCTTTGTTATTTGGTTTCTTTGGTCTTATTTCCGGATGTAGTTTCCAACAGTGATCTTCATCATGCCCCTCTTTGGAACAATGTTTGCATGTTAATTTCTCCCCTTCTTTCTTAACACTTGGATTCTTCTTTCCCTTCCATTTTCCTCCTTTCTCTTTTCCCTTACCCTTGAATGGCTTCTTCTTACTACCCTCTTCAAAAATGCTTTTACCCCTTTCTTCAATATGCGTGGCTTGTACACATACTTCATCTAAGTTATTTGGGTTAAACATGAGAATAGTGTGTTTTAAGTAGGAATGTAGACCTCCTATATACTTCAAGAGTGTATCTTGTGAATTTAAGTCTACTCCAAGTAACAAAGGCCTTTTCCTAAACTCTTGTGTATACTCCTGGACACTTTTACCTTTGTTGTCTAAAGTTTTTCCAACTCATTATTGATTTTTGCATATAGGCTAATGGATAAAATTGTCTTTTAATGGAAGAAATGAATTTGACCCAAGAAATGGAAATATTACCATGGATTCGCATTTCCTCTTGTGTCTTTTCCTCCCACCAAACTAATGCTGCTACTTTTAGCCTTAATGAAGCCAATTTGATTTTGATATCATCTTCTTGCAGATTCTAAAATCTATAGTAAACTTCCAATTGACGAATCCAATTATCTAGTCTTTCAACATTAACTTCTCCATTGTATGTAGGAAGTTCAAATTTAATGTCCAACTTGAGTAACAAAGTCTTACCTTTTGGGATCTTGGAATGAGTATGGGTATGAGTAATTTGTAGTGGATTTTGAAGATGAAGATGCGGATGAGGATGATCATGTTGGTGGTGGTGGAGAGGGAGGTGGCTTTCCTCCACTAGCTTTGGAGCTCCTCTCTTCCTCCTTTTTTACTATTTGAAGATTCTTCTCTATGAGGGTGTTTTGAACCTTCTCCAGTTTCATTTTCCATAAAAGCTTCATACATAAGTTTCAACATCCTTTGCATTTATTTTAACTCCTTCTTGAAATCCTCTTCATCAGAATGTTGATGAGCTCCTTCATGGCCCTACATTTTGGCTGTAGATTCAAGCTCACTCTCTGCAACTTGTATCTCTTCAATAACCTCAGCCTTTTGTGCAATTAATTCCTCTTGTGCTTCAAGTGTTTCCTTGAATGGTCCTTTGGGTGAGGATGATGCCTTCTCAACCTTCTTCCCTCTTTTCCTAACTTATGGACTAGATATCAGTAGCTTCCCTTCTCTTATCTGCAATCACAATCTTGTAAGCATCAGTAAATTTGCAATATTAAAACCCTTCAAGTAAATCAAGCAAGCAACCTTGTGCTTTGATACCAACTTGATCAGACAATGAATGCTAGTTAATGTTGTGCTAGTTTCATATCAGATATAACGTTTTCTTTGCTTTGTTTTACTTATCCTTCATAGGTTTGTTTGTGAGCATGTGATTGGAAAACAATGTCCTTAGTGAAATTATAAGTTTTTCATAAGCTTAAAAAAGCATAATTTTAAATGACATAATAAAAGAAATATCAAACACAGAAAACACCCATAACAGAGCTTAACACAGAGTATTTTGATAAAGGATTTCACCCCTCCTGGGCTACATCTCCTTTGTCCAGCTTCATAGTGTGACCTTTGTATTAGCTTCAAGTGTGCTCAAATTGTTGTTACAAGCTTTAGAACCTCTTGGAACCTGTTCCAATGAGTTTAAAACATCATAATATCCCAAAAATGGCTATTTGTTTGCTGAATTTGGACTCTGGTTTCTTTGGCAATGACCCTAACACCTAGTGGCCCTGACCTTCAAAAATATTCAAATGCACAAAAACACTTGTATATGACCTTTTCTGCCTCTTTAACTTGCTCCATTGAGTTCCTAGCATGCCAATTAGCCAAAAATCACTTTTACTTAGCTCAATTTGGTCGAAAATTGAGTGAGTTATGACCAAAACCAAATTTGCCCCAATTTCTCCTCCAAAACTAAAGGAACTATCAGTTAACATTCTAATTTTGGAATTCCCGCCAAAATTGGCACACCTCCGAATTTTTTTCCAACTTAAGTGTCGGGATTAATTAGCGCTAATCGCGCTTACGGGCGAATAAACCAGGTTTAATTTTAAGCACGTTTTTATGTGCTAATGATGGTTTATCATGGGTTAACCACGTTTAACTGTTAACTAATATGCATTAACAATTTTTCGGTTTAACTACCGTAGTACTTGGTTGTGCACTTCTGGTCACATGGGGAGGGTGTTGGGCCATGGGCCTGACCCCCTCCAAGCCCCAACAGTTGGGCATTGAAATCTTAAATACAAGCGGAGAATAGATAGGGTAAGAACTACAAGATAGGAGAGATGGTGGAGCGCGCGGTTTGTGGGCATGAGGTCAGGGGTTTGAGTCCCCCACTCTGCCATAAATTCTACAAGGCACCATAACAACTTCTTCTGCTAAATATTTCAACGCTGCCAAGTTTATACCCCTCCATATTATCCTCCATATTTGGTGATATCCCGCCAAAATGTGGGTTTGAAAAACTATAATATATATAGATATATATATATATATATATATTATATTTGAAATAAGTCCACCATAACTTAAATATCCAAGCAATAATGCGACCCCCCATAAATTAGGATATTTCCCACTAGAGAGGACATGTGGTGCCCTCTGGTTGGGTTATACTCCATCCTTAAAAAAATTCAAATTCCAACTTAGGAAGAATTGGAGGTCATTGGGCAATTTCTCTCTTCACTTAACCCATTTGGCGAATCTAAAGACAACACTTGTCACAGTGCCACTGGCTGCAATCTGGAGAATATTCCCTGCAATGCTGATTGTTCTTGCCACTCAATAGTGTACATGTTCTGCTCCTTTTTTGCTTATTTTTGGAAAATGAACATCAGACGATAACTCAGTCATACGAACTCGGATTTTGATGAAATGAGTTGCGACATAATCCTAGCGACGAAATCTATCCGATCAGTCAAGTTTGAAGCAATTTTGAGCACTTTCAATTTTTAGCTAAAACTTGAGCCTTGGATCAATAAGATAAGAGGAGACAAACTAGAGAAGAATATATATATATATATATATATATATATAGATAGATAGATAGATAGATAGATAGAGGGAGAGAGAGAGAGAGAGAGAGAGAGAGAGAGAGAGAGAGATAAACTATATCTTTTGATGAATTTATTTTCAGAGAGGGAAGTGGCTTCAAGCCAAGAGGAGACAAACAAGAGAAGAAGTACTTGGAAAAAGGGTTGGGAAAGGAAATACAACTAAAGAAACATTATAGAAGGAGACTAAGGCACCAATGCTTCAAACAACACAAGAAGAGAAGAAAAAAAGGAGAAAGAGACTAAAGTAGTGAGGCTTTACCAAGAAATATAAAAGAAGAGATAGGAGGAAGAAAATAGAAGGATAACTAGAAAGAATGATAAATGGGAAAGAAGAGAAGTTGGGAAAAGAAGAAGAAGATGGACTTAGGAAATAAATTGAGATGAAGCAAAATGAAGAAGAGGAAAGAACATAGTTTAAATGGATACACACCCTTCAAAAACCTCTCTTAGCACTCTAGGTACTATGATTTTAGGAGGCCACTTCCCACTCGAAGACCTTGGATTGAGTGCATTAACCCCTTCCAAGTAAAATGAAGTTGTAAGGATCAAATCATTTGTTTTTTTTTTTAATCAAGGGTAAATATTGTGAAACAATCCCACAAGAAGTTGAAGTTACTAGGAGTATTAATTCTCATAGTAACCATAAAAACCCCACTTGTAATAGACACCAAGAGAGATGTTATACCTATGAAAATATCTAGGGGAGTGTTCTTACAGGGCTTAGAGTTAAACATTACAAATGTGGCTCAAGATATTGAGGATTATACAACGAAGTTCTAATACCTAGATTAGGAAATGAATTGCTACAAAGGAAATAATACCATTCTCATGGAATTAAAACTTTCACTTTGAATTGCAGGAGGAGCTTGAAACAACATTGAGGCAAACATGCACAAGCTTGATAGAATTATGAGACTTGTTTACACAATTACTCGCATTATTAGACAAGGTTAAGGATAAGAAAGTGTTTTTGAATATATTCCATCTCTTTATGCACAAGCTAAAGAACTAACAATAAAATTATCAAAACATACCTATCTTTCTAAAGACCACTGAAGATGAGAACCAACTAAACTATGTATCCCTGGTAAGTTGCCAGATAGCCAAATCAATGCTTGAAAATGACATTTTTATTTCAACTTAGCAACTACAAGAATTTGTATATAGTATCTAAAAGAGTGAAAGAGTGATACCAGTTGCCACAAATCAAAGATATGGGTACAACAAGGCCCACATATGAAATTTTGATAGATTTGGTGAACCACATCAACAAGAAGAAATTGTAGTTGGGATGGATACTATAACCACTAAAGTATATACCAAGGGAAAATGTGGTTAGGCCCTCTAAAGACATAAATATGATCAATTCCTTTTTAAGCACATAAAACGAGAGATATTTCCCTTGATGAGAGATTTAGTGTCTATGAAGTCTCTTTAGAGCAACTCATGTTTAGGCGAGTATTAGAAATATCTTCCCCAAATGAGAGTTGGGTGGCCTATAATTATGACAAAGACAAGGCCAATTATAATCATTTGAAAATAATGTATAGTTTCATAAAGTTTTAGGTATATGGAAAAATAAATAAAGTTGCAATGTTGTTGCAACCTAGAGACTATACATGTTCAGAATCACAGTATATCAAGGACTCTTACTTTTCATACTCTTAAGAATTAATTCCAGAAATTTAATTAGAAGCACTTGAAGCCAATTTTGAAGAGAAGACAAAGGTGTTCTCATGGATTCCTGGTGAATTATTTGTATTCCATTATAAGGTTGTAGTGTTCATATGTTGACTATTATTGAGAAGAGTTTATATCTATTACATTCATGTTGCTCATCTATAATTTATTATATTGAAATAGTAAACATATAGTTGTGAATATTTTGTTGTTATAGATTTATTGAAATAGTAAACATATGGTTGTGAATACTTTGTTGTTATAGATTTTTGTGTTCACATACATTAGTCATATTTATATTTTTATTTTTCTCTAATTATCACTTTTTGAACTATATGTACAAATTTGCAACTATTTTTTACTTACTTATTTAATTTGGCTCTCGCTTAAGATGAATTAAAATAATTTACTGTATACCCTTTGAATACTAGCATTTTGTATATTGCATTTTACATTTCATTATCAACATCATTATTTTTTAGTAATAGTTATGGAGCCAAAATCTCATAAATTTTATATCCCAAAACCATGTTAAGTATGTTTTATTGAAACTTGAAAACTTATTATAGAAATAAAATTATAACAAATTTTTATTATATAAATAGCTATTACTTGTTTATATAAATTCTAGTTAATTCTTTATCTTCTTAAAATTAAATAAAACATATAAATTTTACTGGACATTAATCATCACCATTATATAACGATCATTTATCTTCAATAGTATAAAATTTTATATAACTATTTTGAATAAATATAATATAAAACTATCATTTTAAAAAATAAAAATAAAATTTCCTAAAATAAAATAAAAACAAAATTTATTCGATTTATTTCACTATCAAAATAATAGAATATGAGGTATTGAAATATTAGCTCATAAATTCATGTATAAGTTATTTGGTATCCCAACTACCATCATAATAAACATAAAATCACTTTCATTATTTTGAGTTGGCAAAGTCAAAAGCCAAGCATAGACAAATATCATGATGGTTTGAAATAGAAACTATAAATGTGTAATCCATTTTGATTATGTGAAATTATGAGAAAATTGTTCAATCTAAATTGTTAAATATATATAAATTAAGTGTTTTGAAATAATAGGAAGTAATTATCTAAGAAATTTTACAATTATTTTAATTAAAAAAACAAAAACATCAAATATTTAAATTTTATTTTTAAAAAATAATGTAATTTTATAAATAAAATATAATAATAAACACAAATATATTTAATTTTGATCAAATAAAGAAAAAATAAATAAAATTTAATATGAATGTTATATATGATGGGATAGAATTATTATATTATTTTTCATTTATTTTGATGTTTTAAGAGAGGAAGAAGTTGAATGAATTTATACATAGTGCTTTAGTTTGAAGAATCATTATCCAAAACCTTTTAAAACTATTTTGAGGTTTTAAATGATGTTTTTTAGGGAAGTGCATGATCCATTCAACATTCAGATATCTTTCCAATTGTGACACGAAGGAGAGTCCATATGCAAATTTTATGAAGAAGTTATCCACATGAACGTTATGAAGAAGACTATAAAAAGGTTGAAGTAGTAACTGTAGTTAAGAGTTGAAGGACTCAAACTTGACCCTTAGCTGGCTATAGGGTCGTGTTATAACCAGGTCACTAGGAAGAAAACGGTTTTGTTCATTTTGATTGTATCTTGTCGTATAATAAATCATTGGGAGTGGAAGTGAAGGATCATAAAAAAGTGGGGTTTAGTGCTTATAGCTGCCTATGAGACCAGCGACTTATGCCTATCAGAGCACAAAAGGGGTTCCATAATTTTATTTGTAACTTGTTCCACAATAAATAATTTGGAGTGGGAATGAAAGATCATAACAACGGGGTGGGAGTGGGAGATCATAACAAAAGGGGTTCCATAATTTTGTATATATCTTGTTCCACAATAAAGCATTTGGAGTGGGAGTGAGGGATCAAAACAAAATGGTGGGAGTGAGAGATCATAACCAAAGGGATTTCGTAATTCTATTTTTATTTTATTCTGTAATGAAGCATTTGGAGTGTGACTCATAGATCATAACAAAGGGGTGTTTGGTGTCTAAATATATCTTGTTGAAACCTTAGTTAAACTGAGAGGGGGGGGGTGGGGGGGTGAATCAGTTTAACACATTCATGGACTTTTAAAAATTTTCATTAAACTTTATTAACACCTTCATTTCATGATCAACATAATGTGTGAGCAATATTTATTTGTGAGCAGCAATTAATAAGCAGATTAGATAATGTACCAGCAGTCTTAATATGTGAGAAGCAAGTATTAGTAGAATAGATATACCATATCAACACATAGACATCATTCACATAGACACCAGATATAAGTGGAAACCCATAAAGGGATAAAACCACATCTTATTATTGTTGTGATGCAAAGGCAAGCTCCAACTCCCTCTCACCACTGATTTTCTGTAGGCTCCAACCCACAGGAGACTCCTACCTCAATTCTGCAAGCTACAACTTGCAAGGAAGCTCCAACTCCCATCAATTTTCTGCAGGCACCAACCTACAAGAGGCTCCAACCTCAGTCAGCTACAACTAAGATTTTATCAAGCTACAACTTGATGTGGAAACACCAACTCCCATCTATTTTATGTAGGCTACAACCTACAGGAGGCTCCTACCTAAGTCAGCTACAACTGTCATCTATCAAGCTACAACTTGATAGGGAAGCTCCAACTTCCTTACTATTTCAAAATAGAAACACTTGTTGATTTACCTTGGATATCAGCTCTATTTTGTACCTTCTCTTTTGTTGTCCATCAGTCCTCATATCTGCCTTGCATCATCTTAGCATCTTCTCAGATTCTCTATCAGCTCCTCCTTCTCCTCTGCCTTACTGCTTCATTTCTGCATTCTCTTATCTCACTCTCTAACTCCTTATGCATATCAAAGTGATATCATTTATAGAGTTTTCCTCATGACTATTTGTATTCCACAGGGAATTCAAAGGGAATAGCCCTGACTCTTTGCCTTCTGCCTTCTCATTTCTTTGTCCATCTCATTCAAAAAAATATAGCAATTTGTATACATTTCAATTTATCAGTGGAGTTTTGTTTTCCTACCAGAGACTTGCCAATGCATCACAAACAATATAAAACAATTAAAACCATTTACATTCATTTTTCCAGTTACATATATCAATTTCACTCAGTCTTCTTTCCAGCACTTGGCTTGCTAGTTTTGTCTTTTCTACTGCGGTCAGATAACTGTTCTGCCTACCTCTTCTATTCACTGCAATTGTGTATCTGCAACTGTCATGTAACTGTTCTGCATGCTCTGTTCACTGTCTTTTTCAGTTCTGCATATTCTCCAACTTTCTATGGTTGTACACCTGTCAAACCACAATTTCATTCCTGTGCATATTCATCTGTTCACTGTAATTGTGTATCTGTCTTTGGAATAATCGCACTTCAGCCAATACTTTCATTTATGTTCATAGCTTTATTAATCCAAAATTTAAACCTCAGTCAATACACTCATGAGTATTTGAATCAACTTTCGACCTTGATGGCGAGGTCCCTGCTTACCCACATATTCTTCTAACAGTGCGTATGAAATCTGCTTTCTAATTCATGCCTAATTTGATTTCAATCTGGGCAACTCACAACCTTTTAATTTCTATTCTTCTGAAAATAATGCGCTTCCAGTTTTACCCAGATAAATTTAAATCTAGTAGACTCTAACATTATGCGAAAGCTTTAATTTTTGCTTCAAACCTGGGGTTTACAACTTTATGGTTAAGAACCATATGCTAACATCCACCTCACAAAGATTTGGATCAATCAATCAAAACTTTGGAACAAGACTTAATGTATTCGGGCCCACAATATCTAACTTATCTATTTGCCGATGCGATGAATTAACTAATGGTTATAAACCCAAACAATCAACCCAGATTCAGATTTCTCTAGCGATGGTTCTGATGCGATTAATCACAATCGCAACTTTTGATGGTATGTTCTGATGTTATGCTTTAACTCCGATGCGATTGGTTCCTTTGAAAATGTTCCGATGTTCCGCTTTAACTCCGATGCGATTGGTTCCTTTGCAAATGTTTTGATGCGATTAATCGCAATTGCATCCTTCGATGGTATGTTCCGAAGTTCTGCTTTAACTCCGATGCAATTCGTGAGGATCCCACCTTATAATATTTTTCTTGTTTTAAACCCAAAGTATCTCCATTACGAATATATAACTTTATATAAAGCCACATTATGACTCTATGGTCCAGTAACATATATTATATCGGATATCAGTCTTCGTGTGGGTTAACACTTTAACAACCCACCATATGATAGTATTTCACATCCAGGCCCATAGCTCTAATCAAACATATATATCATTTAATTCCGCAACCATATATATATATATATATATATATATATATATATATATATATCGGGCCTTTCTCTGTATGGAGAATTCTCTTCCTTTTATATATGATTATGAAATCATATGTTAGAACCCACTTGTACCAAATTCCACACTTTTAATTCATTTCCAAATGAAATGCACCCTTTGTACAGTCTTACCATAAAACCCTTCATATTCTTTTCCAGCACTACTATATAGTCTCTGCCTCATCCAAGGTTCCTCTCGTAGTTCAATTCATTATTTTTATTACCAAAGTATGAACTTTGGTCCCACTACATATAATTGCATACATATCTGCCTCCTCTCGTGGGAATTGGTCACGACTTGACCATCACAACCCAGGCATCACCACTTATATATATATATATATACTCCACAACTCAACGTTAAAGAAATATCAATGAACCTTGGACTTAGAATTAAAACCCAAGTGCTAATTAATTAAAAAGCCACCAGATATGAATGTCCGCCATATATATATAACCCAAACTTCAAATAAAACCAACCACCAACATTAAACCACTACTTGGGCCCATGCAACACAACGTAAGTCTTCACGACATTAAAATTCTAGCACCCATATAGATATTTATTCGGGCCCACCAATTAACACACCACACACATCCGATGGTTGATGGAGTGTCACGTTGTCTTGGACAATCCAACGATCATCGCGCGTTATCGCTCAATTTAGTTGCACGGCCGTTAATTCTCATAAATCACGCGATGTAAGTGGTTTTTACAAACTGCATTTGGACATGCATTGTCCAGTCTATGGAATCGCGTTTTTATTTCAAAATCAGCTTACCACTTATGAATTGCACGAAACCCACAAGCTGTTTCTGAATCCCACTTTCACTATTCCTCACAATTCTACCTCTCCTTAATGGTTCCACTTCGTTTCTTAACTTCGTTCTAAACTCCAACTTCTTGCTTGTTCTGGGTAACACAGAGTTTAACTTCTCCATGGTACCTTACTATTTGACAATGCTCCAACGCCTCGACTCAAATTTCCATTCACAAGGATAAAATGCATGGATTTTATGAAATTCTTCGTGCGGGAAATTCACAACCAGAACATATATTCGACTGGTGCTTGCTGTCATAACTCAATAAAATGAATCGACTCTAATTATTTCAGTAAAGGAACAGGCTCGATTCTTATGGACTTGTGAGTGGAATTAAAATATTCTAAATAACCAAAGACTGGGCTTCAATTAACAGGATGAAGCTCTTTAGAAGCGCTTTTCTCCAAAGCACAAACTGTAGACGCCACACCAATTAACGTGTCCAATAAATAATAAATTCTGTATGATGACTCCCTATAAAATCGATACAGATTTTCCCAAATTGATACTCTTCAATATTTCCTTACCAGGCCTCACAATTATACCAAATGAATTCCTAAAAGGCTCATTTAATCAATTCTTTCCACACATAACCACTAGTTTAACCAATAGTGCAGAGTTCACAACTTGCCCACAGAACTCAACCATGCCTCCTCCAGTATCAGATCAAGAATAAATATAAAATTCACACAGAGATTTAGAACAATCCTCGAGCATACGTTTCACATATTAAGTCTTTAACACAGGGTTTTACCCATATTCTCACAATCAATAGCCCTTCTCTAACTCTACCTCTGAACAGGATATGGATTTTCTTCAATTATCTGTAGAACACCACAAAACCCTTGCCACAGAGTTTATTTATTCAACACTGTTTTTTAAAACCTGTGTTAGTCATCAGTATTTTTCACTTGTTAGTGATGACTAGTTCTCACAGCTTAGCTTTCTAGCAGCTGATCCAAAAATTTGTCATATTTGCTAGCTGGGAAAACACCCATAAAAAAATTTTTCCCTCCTACTTTTCAGTCCGCCCATGACAAGATGAAACCTCATTATCAAATCCTACCTTGCCTCAGCCATACTAGTCTACCCATCAGCCCTAAAAAGACAAACCAAATATATTCAAATAGTCCCCCCTAAGTTAGGAAGTGGCGCTTTAAGACATTTCACCCTTGGCAAACTATCCAAGAGCCAAAAAACCTCCATCTGCTATAAACCAGTCATAACAGACCTCTCACTCTGCTAATAAAGTTAGTCACTGCCCTAAGTCACGCCACTTATACACCCTTAAGTCTCAGCAATACATAGACCATAATCTCAAGCTGATTTTAGGTGTTTTACACTGTTAGATGGATTTTACAAGGACAAGAAACATGTCAGCATCTCATAAGACAATCCTTGGCTCCACATGAGAAGACATCTGCTTCTCAATGTGATCATAAGCCTGAGATGCATCTACAGGGCAAAGAGTCATTCATCAAACTCTTGTGACCTCATTCACAACCTGAAAGGACAGCAGAAGAAAAGCAACACTGTCAAGAGGTTGTTGATAATTCATGGCTAAAAACCTCCTTCATTTATAAGCAGAGGGTTAAGGCGCCTCCTTCATCTATAATCAAAGGGCGATGGCCAATTTTTGACTTGAAAAGTTGCAGCTCACTGTAAGGCAGATTTGTTTTAAATAAACAAGTGAGACAGTGACACAGTTTTTCTGAAGCAGAGTAATGATTGCAGGCAGAGGTAAAATCATTAATGTCTTCAAGTTTGTTTTCTTAACATCATATATAAGAGGAGCCCTTGTCAAGCATGCTTATCAAACAATCTTCAGACATTTTGCCAAGTAAAGGACCTCCTTCATTCACAAGCAGAAGGCCAGGGCATTGACTATTTTCAAAGTTTGATTGATCAAAGATGAAGTGGTAAGAGACCAAGAAGGAAAGCAGGGGTACCACTGCAATCCAAGGAGGTCAAGCTTCTCTCTTAAACAAATTTTCTCTCAAAGGACAGTCTGCAGCTCCAGCAAAACAAAATTTGAAGAATGGTTGATGAGGTGAGTCATTGCACAGGCGAAAGAACCAATGATGATTATTTTTTAAAAGTATTGGTCCCCTTACTCCTAAGAAGATGTCCTTCAGATCACTTATCACAAGTTGACAAGGAAAATTTGAGTTTTGCTCTTCCCAAGAAAGGTATTGAAACTAGACCCAGTGGTTCATAGCATACATGAAAGACTTTGGCATACTTTCAGATTCTGGAGAGGATCTCAAAACAGATATTGGCATGATAAAAAGGTCAATGATACCATATCAGTGCATTTTCGGTAAATATAGAGGTGTTAGAAAAAGCACCCTTTTTTGACAGAGAATCATAAAACATAGGTGAATGCCACTTCAGTTTTGCACTTATAATCAAGATTAGTTTCTCAGTGGGCATCATTTACTCCAAAACATTAAGAGCAAAGTGTTAGTTTATGTTGAAAAAAGGGAAAAAGAATCTCTGTCAAAGTGTCAAAGAATACCTCCTGCAGCATGAAAAATCCTCTACAGGTGTCCTCTTTTCATAGCAAAGCACCAGAAGTATTAAAAGGTTATTGAGATGACAGTTTACCTTCTTCCTCAGCCAAGCACATTGCAAACAGGTATACAAGCTCATGAAAGGCCAAAAAAAATACTTTGGCATATTCTTACAGGTTCTGAAACTCATTGAAGGCAGAAGTTGTCAACCAATTTGAAAAGGACAAGCCATCTCCTTTCAAAATGACAAAGCAGTTTTCAATGCTTTTTAGCAGATCTGGAGTGGATTTTCCATGACAAATGTCACCAAAAGTGTTGACAGTGGCAAAGGATGGTCCATAGTTCATTGGGGTATTATTCAAAGTGGGAGCTTCTATGTTAAAAATGTCACCAGAGAGACAACAGTGATAGAAGGCACTGTTCAAATGTGTAAATAAGATGAATAGCATTGACCCTGGGAAAGAGTCATAACCATTGCTATTGCTCGAGTAAAACACACAGCCTTTTTCTTTTACCAACAGTTTTCAAATGTAGACCCTTATTAACACATTCGCGGTCACTTTGTTTTGTTTCAAATGGACAAAAGAAATGTTTTTGAAAAAGGGTGTTTTCCCAAACCCTCACGAAATTCATGTCAACAATAGTGGGTTGTTTTGCATTCAAAGGAATAAAGACTGTTGGAATTCCTTTTAAATCTCCCAAGAAGCACGAAATATCATTCTACTCTTGCCATTCACAGGACTGAAGACGAGAAAATTTGAGAATTTTCACAATTTTGTCAAGGATTTCACTGTGCGATGCGCCTGTAGATACGCGCGGCGTGCTCAGAGGAAAAATTACACAGGCGTACAACTGCTACACGGCGCGCATGTAGGTGCGCGCGGTGCGCCTGTGCACTTGGGTCCTGTCGGCCTGACAGGTGACCCGACACCAATTTTTGCGCGACACTCTTTCTTCTAAACGCGTCGCGCGTATATTTGGCCTGCAACACGCCTTCAAATCACCTCCGAAACTACTCAAGCATGTCAAAAATGCCATCATCGAGTTCTTGAGGTATTTCTGCTGCCTCCCTTAGGTTTTTCAAGAACTGTTGAGCAGTGTAAAAGGGTTAAGAACGACAGTCTAAACCACAGTTTTGGTGTTGGGTAGAAAACGAAATTTGTTGTTTTATATTGGCTAGAGGTAAAGCTTTAAAAATGATTGAGTTTGCATTAGTGTGAATAGCCAATGAGACTTCCCACAAACTGTGATGAAGAAAAGAGAGGATCACAGAGTTTAAAGGGTGAAAAGTAGGTCAAGTTTCAACACGCAGTGATCATTAAATCAACATTTTATTCTGTTGAAAATCTCTTTTGTGTATTGTGTAAAGGACAACAGCAGTGTTTTGATCTCCCCTTATATAAAACAGACCTCAAGTAAGTAAAATAGTTGGAGGGTGTGTGGGCAAAACTGGTGTGAAAAGCAGTAAGGTGCAAAAGGGGCAGTGTTTTGTTGAAGGGGATTTTATATTGTGAAATGCTACAAGACCTTTGTTAACACATCAAACATTACATTTCAAGTTCTGTCACCATCTCTATGACACAGTAGCCTTTGACTGTGTAGAGACTTGTTGATTAACTGTGTTTATATTTTTAAATATATTTGGTGAGCTGTATACAAGGAGGGTAGTGCTTTGTTCAAAGAGAAGTTTATTGGCATTAGACTGCTACCAGACCTTTGTAGCTACATCAAGACACAATAGGCTCTGTCACCTTGTCCCTTAAACACAGTGACTTTTGACTAGATAAATGCACTGTGGTTGACTGTGTCTATATTGTGAATTTATTGGTTGAGTGGCCTAAATAGAGAGCAGTGTTTTTGAATCAAAGGCTTTGTTTTCCTTCCTCTACAAAGATAAGGGTGTCCTACTGCCTCAAACACCGAAGCTGGTGTCCTTCTACAGGAAAGATCATTTGTGCTCTTTGTCTCTTTGTAAAGCTCAGCAGTGTGAGGAAGAGCGACTTCTGAAGGAACAGGGGTCTTATATTGAAAGAGGGCTTTTCACAATACATTTGGAATCATTGTTGCCTTATCAAACAGTGAGTTGACAGGCTGGGACAGAGGTTGGTTTGAAGAACACATTTCAAAGACTGTGAGGCATTTTGGTGTTTCAAGAGCGCATCTAGCCCAAGATGCCGCCCAGGCAAGATAGCAGAAGTGGGTTACACAAGAGATATGAGCCAATTTCTACCGAGGAATTCAATGCACACCCATCTATCCTTTTCAATTTTCATGAGGTGGGGTGTTTGGATTTCTGCCAGAGGGTACAATAAGTCAAAACTTTCTCGCCCTTAACACACTTGTGCGCCCTGAGGTTCAAAGGCAAACATTTCCAAGTGGCAAACCTTGATTTCAAGTTCTCCCTGAGAACCATATCCAAGGCGACTAAAATCCCATACATCGGCGAGAAATGGTTCAAGCAGGCCTATTTAGACTTGGATGACTACAAACCCTTCCTCAAGCCTGAGCACAGAGAAGCATGCCCTGCTATTTTCCCCTTCTCTTATCTTCTAGCCAGCTATGCTCCCCTTATGAAGATCATAATGAAATATTTCACTTGTGAAGGGATATTTTCCCGAGTTTATGCATACCACATCTGACTGTTAATGCACTTCACAAGAACCAAGCAGCTCAACCTTCCTTTCTTCTTGTGCAAAAGCATTGAGAAAATGGCCTCCTCGGTCTAGAAGAAGCCTCCATCACAGCAAGTAGCTTCTCTTTTCCATCATTCTCTGATTAAAATCATCATCTTTCACCAACTGGAGAAGAAAGAGGTTTCTTGGGATGTTTTCATCAGTCACCCGGATTTCTCCACTGTCCCTCCAGTCCATACATCCCCCACATCGCCTACTCATCGCCCCTCACCTTCCTCTAGCAGACCTACTCCTAGAAGGCTCAGATTCACTACAAAACAGTCAAAGGAGCATGGAGAAGGAGAGGGAAGTGGACAGCAAGAAGAGAAAGGAGATGAACATGAAGAAAAAGATGAGGAACAGCAGGAAGAAAGTGATGGAGGGCAGCAGCATGACAGTGATGCAAGTGAACAGCAGTAAGAGCAAGAAGAGAAGAGTGCTGAGCAGCAGCAATTTAGTGAGGAAGGACAGCAGTTTGAGCAGCAGCTTGAACCACAAGATGAGCAGGAAATTGAAGCATAGAAGCAGCATGATGTTGGTGAACAGGGACAGCAGTTTGGACAACAGTTTGGGCAGCAGTTTGAGCAACAGCTTGAACCACAAGATGAGCTGGAAATTGAAGCACAGCAGCAGCATGATGTTGGTGAAAAGGGGCAGCAGTTTGAGCAGCTTCATGATGTTGAGGAATAGGTGCAGCATAAAGAAGACAAACAACACCCTCATCATGATGCACGGCACCCTCCTCAAGATACACAGCAGCTTCAAGAGGAAAGGCAAATTCAAGAAGGTGACAAGCAAGATGACCAAGGCAAAGAAATCATGCCTTCCTCTCTCGAAAAGGATAAGCGCAAGACAGCAAGAAAGAGAGTGCCCAAGGTTGTCACTCCAAATGTGACAAGAACTCTCCGAAGCAAAAGAAAGTTGCCAAACAAGCCTCTCGCTGACTTTCCTAAAAGAAAGAGCGCAAGGATAGCCTTCCAAGGCAAAGGAAAAGGCAAGGTAGGAGAAAGTCAAGAGCATGGAGGTGCATTGGCTATCATCCCAATCCAAAGTGATGACAGTGATAATGAGGCCCAGATTCTAGAAAACCTTCTAATCCATAGAGAGGGCCAAATTTATGCATTGGAGAATGACCTTCATCGGGCAAAAAACTTCAATCACTTTTTGGAGATCCAAAATAGGCAAATGAGTGTCCATATGGCTTTTTATGAGACACGAGCAATCAAATACAAGAAAGAGCCCGCCAAAGCCCAAGCAAGGATAGAAGAGCTCATAGGTGATTTTGATGAGGATGAAGAAGAGGACCAGCCTAGGCGAAAGAAGCCTAGAACCATAGGGCTTAAAAGAGCCCTTGAAAAGCAAAGGGAAGAGGAACAAGCCCTTCTTCAATCCACTCCTCTCACTGCACTACTTGAGCAAGAGATTGAAAACAATAAGGAGGCATGGCTAGAAAGAGCAAATAAACATTTGGAGATGAAGCTTGAGAAGGCCAACAGAGACTTAGAGCTGCAAAGGAGGATGACAAAGCATTATCAAAAGCTAAATCAGTTTTCCCGGCGCAAGTTAAAGGCCACTCAAGAGAAACTAAAGGAGGCAAAAGGGGAGCGCCCGGCACGAAAAGAGAAGAAAAGCACATCAGCACCTGAAATTTTGGCTTCATTTTCGGAGCGTGTTGCTGAGGACCCTTGAGGGTCATGCACACCGATTTTGGGCACTTTTTGACAATTTTTGGTTTTTTGGCATTTTTGAGTTTTTGGTCAAAACTCATGAAATTCGCCATTTCATTTTGGGGATTCTTCAAGGGAGGATAATGGTATCAGTGGATGCCATAATTTCATGAGCACAACCTCAGCGATTTTCAGGACATTTGGAGATCATTTTCTCCCCAAAAATGGCGAAAAATGCTCGCTTTTTGCACACTCTGCCCGGTCTATCAGCAAACTGTAATTTTCTGGTTTTTTACACACAGGTGTAGATTTGGAGGACTTCCGGGCATCAGATCTGGAAAAATTCAGTTGTTCCAGAAATTAGACACTCAGATCTTTCCAACGAGCTATTATGAGCCTCATTTCAACATTGGGAAGGCTTCCAAATGTTTCCTACAAGTCATGGGACCTTTTGCTGATATAAATTTTGAATATTTTTGTAATTTTTGAACCTCTAAAATTTGCTTTATCCAAATGTGTGTTTAGCTATTTTTGCACATGAAAAATGATGCAAATTCAATATATTTCCCATTTTTAGCATTTTTTAGATATTTTATGAGATATTTTTGTGCCTTGGACTTTGCAAAGTCTCAAGGACAAGATTAGATATTTTGATTAGGCCAATAGGATGGCAAGTTGAACCATGAGGTTTTCCTCACTTGAACCTATATATTCCAAAGGCTTGCATTGTAAACAAGGCTGGACTTTAGAAGAGAAGCAATATATGGTCATATGAGCTTTGGAGAAAATACTTGTGTTATGCTTTTGGATTGCCTCTTGGATGCTCTTGGATGAATGAAGAAGGATTGTTGTTGGATTCCATGACTTGGTAGAATGGTATAGTGTCTCTTGCTTTGTTGTTGTCTTCTAGTTTTTATTCATGAATACATGTTTCTTGCTTGCTATAGATCAGTAGAGAAAAAATTTGAGATATGCCCATGGAAGCACCTCAAATTTCCTGAATCTTCATAGCTTTCATGTTTTCTTCTTCCTTAGTTGCATTAAAGAATTCTTAACTGCTCTTTAACAACTTGAGGATATTGTTGCTAGTTTCATTCATAGTTCTATACATGCTAAGTATGACTTACGGTACGCCATGCTTACCTATGTCTAGCTATAGTTCCATCCATGAAATTTCTCTTTGACTGATTAGATTATCATCTTGTTGAACCAAGGAGGCCTAGTTTCGATCTAGCCCTTTGCCTAAAACTATGCAGATCTTGTTGTTCAAAGTGCCCAATAACTTGAAGTACTGTGTTTAGGCGTTCCGGCATAGTAAGTTAAGTTGTTTTTCTTCCTTAAGTGTTTTCCCCAAAGTCTGATAGCCATTTCCAAAAAGTTAGAGGGTCTTATACTTCTATGCATTGCTTGAATGTTTATTTCTATGTATTGATTAGCTTGTAGTTACATTTTGCATGATTAATGGTTTTCCCTACCATGTTTATGTTATCTATTGAACTAGTTATGCTTGAAAATCTTTTTTTTTCACAAACTTGATGTCCATTTACTCCATTTTGCCCAAAGATCCTTTCTACCTTGAATCAAATCAACCCTTCAACAGCCTTGTATCATCATCTAATAGTTTTCTTGACCTTTTGACCCCATAGCCCAGTTAATCTAACCTCTTGTTATCTATTTTATATCTTTGATCAGTTTCATCCCTCACAACTTAAAAAACCAAAAAACTTACTTCATAACTAGCCTAAAATTAGAACACAATAAGCAAACACACAGATATCCCTTACACTTATAGAGAGAGCCCTCTCTGAGTCCAGGAAGGCTAGGTCCTTGGGCTCCAAAGCTTGGTTTGATGTTACACTGTCATTTGGCTTCCCAATTGGCCAAATCACGGGAACCTAACAACCTGATCGACTCACACCACACCACATAATTTCACACTACAGCATCATAGACCCATTTAAACTTCTTCTTCACTACTCTGCAGCTTGAATAGCTCTCTGCTTCAGTTCACTGCTGCCTTCCTCTGCTAACTCTTTGTTGCCTTTGCCACCTCTCTGCCACTTTTCTTCTCTCTTTGCCATCTCATTTGCCATCAATGACAACATTTCCAACAGTCTCCCCCTTTGGCATTGATGGCAATACCTTAGTGCTCTCATTTTTCTTGGTTTTCCTCCCCCTTTGACATCAATGGCAAAGGGTTGCACATTTCTTAGTGTGCTTTATGCATTTCCTCTCTCTGAGTTGTGTTTAGGCCCTCTTCTTCTGACTTTGTACCATGCTGCTCTAGACTGGTGTACAAGACTTGTTGAGACAACACTTTGAGGATTATTGGACTTGAATATACACTGTAAATTGATACAATCCAAAGCACAGTCTCCTTTCACTAGTATAAGGCTGAAAGTGAGGATAATGACACTTCATAGAACATATTGTATCTGACTTATCTAATCATAAATGCATCATTGGATCAAACCTTAAATATTGTGAATGCTCCATGTGACATATCAAGCTTGCTTCAGCTATACTTCAGTCTATATTATAATCTTCATCTGCGATGCATATCTATTGAGGAAGGTTGTAGATGGAGTTTGTCTTCTTCTGCAATACTCATCTGCAGTACAACATCTGTTCAATTGTGATGATGCCAATATGTCTTTTATAGCTGTGGTTCACTTTTCTTTCCTGTTGGTGATGATATGAGCTAGGATGTTGATAATGATATTACACTTAATAGTTGTAGGTCCTTGTTTACTGATGTGATCATTGAATCAACCATAATTTGATCTAAGAGATCAAATGCATTTACTTCTTACATAATGCACTTTAGAAAAAAACCCTTGAGACTAGATACATTCAGTGTATTAGTCAGTCTCACTTATCAATCATGCACTTTACTTTATGACATAAGCAGGTATGTATGTCTATGATCAATCTCTCTTTTAAAGGTGAATTACTAGCAAAATCCTTTATGCTGAAGTGAGATTTGGATGAATTAATAAAATATTTTTGAGCTTCAAATGGTAATCACAACTAGTCCTTTATGCTTCAGATACTTTGAGTGTTCTATCAGGATGATATTCCACAGAAGCATATTCAATATGTTTAATTGAAAACTCAGAAAACAGTCTTCACACAGTTTTATGACTGATCTTAAGCAAGAGGCCTTGAAGTTATATATGTACTGACTTCAGGAAGGCATGAAATTATATATAGAGAAAGATACTGCTTCAAATTTCAATATAATGCTTCAAGTTTAAACAAAATACTAATCCTTTAGCTCTGCTACTGACCTTTTCATGCTGAATGCAGAATCTAGATAATGCTAGGAATACTGCCTTGATGTACTTTTTCCATAATCCTTTGATCCTAAGGACCTGTACCATGCTGCTGCTCCACTGATAATACCTAGTATTTTGTTGATAGGCATGCTGCTTGTACCAAATACCCACATTGATACCACTTTCACTTCAGCTCACACATGAACCCATAGATAAGAAAACCTTCTTAATTTCTGCTATTGAGCTCTCCACTGATTTCAACAACAATCATAAATATACTGAATCTCATCTTAGCCTCATTAATATTTTTCTCTTTCTATCATTCTGTTCAGAGGAAATTCACAGCATTTTCCTTTCTAGAACTGCTCCAGATTCATTGCTTCTTTAGATACAATTCAACTATTCTAATATAGTGATCTTAGGGAAGACATCTTCAATTTCTTTCCAAGGACTCTTCTTGGGCATATCACTCAGAGATTTATCAATTACTTAACTATAATCCTCCAAGGGGAATTTTCATAGATGAGTGATGTAATGATATTAATTATGACAGGCACCTTTCTTACTCATTCTTCTTAATGTGATTCATTTTTAATTCTAGCAGTATGATGCACAATGTGATCATCATTTAAGGTGTTGATGTCTTCTTTATATTACCATGGCTTCTTGTTGCCTTCTCTTTTTCCAACAACGTGTCAGCGATTGAATGCTTCTAATAATATTCCTCCTTTGTAGTTCTTTGTTAAAGGAATTTTCATTTCCCTTCCTGATCTTATAACTGATTTCATTCCAAGGAGCTCTTCTTAAACTACTTTCATGGGGAATATTTATGAATTGCTCTCCCCCTGGGATGTTGCTTCATATTTATTATTGGATGGATTTTTGCTTTGCTTCCTAGAGCAGCTCCCCCTGAGACTATGATGGATTCATTATGTGATTGAGATAATAGGCTCCCCCTTTCTTTTTTCCTTCCATACTTTATTGGGGTTCTTCATAATGTCTGCACTTCTTTTTTATTCATAGTTTTGATTGATTTGTTTTGATTCCATCATCTGTTTAGAGTTCTTTAATGTATATGGCAGATTACATTTTCTTTCTTTGTGACCACGCTTGAGGCATACATAACATCTTATTTGACCAAGGTACATTTCAACTGATGTATAATATTTTGTTCCCCTTTTTTAATACAATTTACATTCAACAGATTTATGTCCACAGTTATTGGATGGATAACAGTAGCCATGGAAATGATTTGTGTAACTGGTGAAATATTGTCTTTTCCATTTGCTTTCTTGAGGGGTTCTTCTCTTTTGCTGCATATTTTGCTAGTTCAAGTTGATATGCCTTGTTTTACAATGTGCTGCAATATGTCCTGTTTTATGACAGGAAAAACATGTGATATTTTTCATAGGAGAGAAGAACCTCCTTTGACATCTTCCAAATTTATTCACTTCATAATCAAGAGTGTATGAGCCTTTTTCAGCTGATTGTTTCATCCTTTCATTATCTGTACTTTCATGTTGCTGCTTGTTTTTGTTTGTTTCTTCACTGATCCTGTTCTTGCTGGTTTCTGCTTCTATAGGAATTTGTTGAGTTGTTTCACTGTCCTTTGGAGATTTTACAAAAATGACATTCTTGTTATCTTCAACCTTGGACTTACTGGTTTCACCTTCACATCCTATCCCAGCCTTTATGAGAGGTGACCTTTGAGCCTTTAGAATCTGGTCCAACTGTCCAGAGCTTTTCATTTGAGAAGTATTCATTAATAAATCTCTTTGGGCCTTTTCTAATTTCTTTCTCAAGCTCACTACTTCTTCTTCCAATTTTTCACATTCCAGACTTTTCTCTCTCATTTGCTGCAGCAGAGTGTCTTCTATTTTCCTTGCTTCTTCAAGGTGTGTCTTCAGGCCAACAATTTCTTTCTTATCTTCATATTCTCTCTCATCACATATTTGCACCACTGTCTTAAGGTCTTTGTTTTCATTCTTCAATCTTTCTATTTCAGTCAAAGCAGTGTCAAGTTTGGCTTTTTCTTCAGCTGCAATTTCTTCATGGTTCTTACTTCCATTCACACTAGCAGGTACCTCATTTGATTGAACATTTTCTTGTTGACATGAATTTTTCTTCTTCTTAATTCTCTTCTCCTTCTTGACAGTGCAGTCCTTAGTGTCTACTCCATGCATGAAATGCAATCTATCCCAGATTTCTTTTGCAGAGGTTAAATCCATTATTAACTCAAGATCCTTGTTATGAAGATTGTTGAATATCACACATTTTTCCTTGGCATTCCTATGTTGTTCTTGCACTAAGGGAGAGTCTGTGCAGTAACCATCACATACAAGTTTCCATACCTCAGGTTCATAAGCCAATAATCATGTTTTAACCTTATCTCTCCATTCAGGAAAGTTTGTTGTATTTAACACAGATACAATTTGATAGACCATGACTCAACCAGATCTCCTTCAAGCTATTAAGCTTACACCAAAGGAACCAGCTCTGATACCAATTGTTGAACCCTTAGTTAAACTGAGAGGGGGGGGGGGTGAATCAGTTTAACACATTCATGGACTTTTAAACTTTTTCATTAAACTTTATTAACACCTTCATTTCATGATCAACATAATGTGTGAGCAATATTTATTTGTGAGCAGCAATTAATAAGCAGATTAGACATTGTATTAGCAGTCTTAATATGTAAGCAGCAAGTATTAGTAGACTAGATATACCATATCAACACATAGACATCATGCACATAGACACTAGATATAAGTGGAAACCCATAAAGGGAGAAAACCACATCTTATTATTGTTGTGATGCAAAGGCAAGCTCCAACTCCCTCTCACCACTGATTTTCTGTAGGCACCAACCTACAGGAGGCTCCTACCTCAATTCTGCAAGATACAACTTGCAAGGAAGCTCCAACTCCCATTAATTTTCTGCAGGCACCAACCTACAGGAGGCTCCAACCTCAGTCAGCTACAACTGACATTTTATCAAGCTACAACTTGATGTGGAAGCACCAACTCCCATCTATTTTCTGTAGGCTACAACCTACAGGAGGCTCCTACCTTAGTTAGCTACAACTGACATCTATCAAGCTACAACTTGATAGGGAAGCTCCAACTTCCTTACTCTTTCAAAATAGAAACACTTGCTGATTTACCTTGGATATTAGCTATGTTCTGTACCTTCTCTTATGTTGTCCATCAGTCCTCATATCTGCCCTGCATCATCTCAGCATCTTCTCGAATTCTCTATCAGCTCCTCCTTCTCCTCTGCCTTACTGCTTCATTTCTGCATTATCTTACCTCACTCTCTAACACCTTATGCATATCAAAGTGATATCATTTATAGATTTTTCCTCGTGACTGTTTGTATTCCACAGGGAATTCGAAGTGAGTAGCCTTGACTCTTTGCCTTTAGCCTTCTCATTTCTTTGTCCATCTCATTCAGAAAAATATAGCAATTTGTATACATTTCAGTTTTTCAATGGAGTTTTGTTTTCCTACCGGAGACTTTCCAATGCCATCACAAACAATATAAAAAAATTAAAACCATTTACATACATTTTTCCAATTACATATATCAATTTCACTCAGTCTTCTTTCCAGCACTTGGCTTCCTGGTTTTGTCTTTTCTACTGCTGTCAGGTAATTGTTCTACCTACCTCTGTTATTCACTGCAATTGTGTATCTGCAACTGTCATGTAACTATTTTTCATACTCTGTTCACTGTCTTTTTTAGTTCTGCATATTCTCCAGCTTTCTATGCATGTACACCTGTCAAACCACAATTTCATTCCTATGCATATTCATCTGTTCACTATAATTGTGTATATGTCTTTGGAATAATCGCACTTTAGCCAATACTTTCATTTATGTTCTCTATAGTTTTATTAATCCAAACTTTAAACCTCAGTCAATACACTTATTAGTATTCGAATCAACTTTCGACCTTGATGGCAGGGTCCCTACTTACCCACATATTCTTCTGACAGTGCATATGAAATCCACTTTCTAATTCATGCCCAATTTTATTTCAATCTGGGCAACTCACAACCTTTTAATTTCTATGCTTCTGAAAATAATGCGCTTCCATTTTTACCCAGATAAATTTAAATCTAGCAGACTCTAACATTATGCAGAAGCTTTAATTTTTTATTCAAACCTGGGGTTTACAACTTTATGTTTAAGAACCATATGCTAACATCCACCTCACAAAGATTCGGATCAATCAATCAAAACTCTGGAACAAGACTTAATGTATTCGGGCCCACAATATCTAACTTATCTATTTTCCGATGCGATGAATTAACCAATGGTTATAAACCCAAACAATCAAACAAGATTCAAATTTCTCTAGCAATGGTTCTGATGCGATTAATCGCAATCGCAACTTTTAATGGTATGTTCCGATGTTCCGCTTTAACTCTGATGCGATTGGTTCCTTTGCAAATGTTCCAATGTTCTTCTTTAACTCCGATGCAATTGGTTCCTTTGCAAATGTTCCGATGCGATTAATCGCAATCGCATCCTTCGATGGTATGTTCTGATGTTCCGCTTTAACTCCGATGCGATTCGCGAGGGTCCCACCTTATAATATTTCACTTGTTTTAAACCCAAAGTATCTCCATTACGCATATATAACTTTATATAAAGCCACATTATGACTCTATGGTCTGGTAACATATATTATATCAGATATCAGTCTTCGTGTGGGTTAACACTTTAACAGCCCACCATATGATAGTATTTCACATCTGGGCCCACAGCTCTAATAAAACATATATATCATTTAATTCTGCAACCATACATACATACATATATATATATATATATATATATATATATATATATATATATATATATATATATATATATATATATATATATATATATATATATCGGGCCTTTTTCTGTATAGATAATTCTCTTCCTTTTATATATGAATATGAAATCATATGTTAGAACCCACTTTTTCCAAAGTCCACACCTTTAATTCATTTCCAAATGAAATGCGCCCTTTGAAAAGTCTTACCATAAAACCCTTCATATTATTTTCCAGCACTACTATATAGTCTCCGCCTCATCCAAGGTTCCTCTCGTAGTTCAATTCATTATGTTTATTACCAAAGTATGAACTTTGGTCCCACTATGTGTAATTGCATACATATCCACCTCCTCTCATGGGAATTAGTCACGACTTGACCATCACAACCCAGGCATCACCACTTATATATATATCAACATATATATATATATATATATATATATACTCCACAACTCAACGTTAAAGAAACATTAATGAACCTTGGACTTAGAATTAAAACCCAAGCACTAATTAATTAAAAAGCCACCAGATATGAATGTCTGCCATATATATATAACCCAGATTTCAAATAAAACCAACCACCAACATTAAACCACTACTTGGGCCCATGCAACACAACGTAAGCTTCACGACATTAAAATGCCAGCACCCATATAGATATTTATTTGGGCCCACCAATTAACACACCACACACATCCGACAGCTGATGGAGTGTCGCGTTGTCTTGGACAATCCAACGATCATCGCACGTTATCGCACAATTTAGGTGCACATCCATTAATTCTCATAAATCACGCGATGTAAGTGGTTTTTACAAACCGCCTTTGGACACACGTCGTCTAGTCTGTGGAATCACGTTTTTATTTCAAAATAAGCTTACCACTTATGAATTGCGTGAAACCCACAAGCTGGTTCTGAATCCCGCTTTCACTGTTCCTCACATTTTCGCCTCTCTTTTATGGTTTCGCTTCGTTTCTTAACTTCGTTCTAAACTCCAACTTCTTGCTTGTTCTGGGTAACACAAAGTTTAACTTCTCCACAATACCTTACTATTTGACAACGCTTCGATGCCTCGACTCAAATTGTCATTCAAAAGGATAAAATGCATGGATTCTATGAAATTCTTCATGCGGGCAATTCACCACCATAACATATATTCGACTGGTGCCTGCTGTCATAACTCAATAAAATGAATTGACTCTAATTATTTCAGTAAAGGAACAGGCTCGATTCTTATGGACTTGTGAGCGGAATTAAAATATTCTAAATAACCAAAGACTGGGCTTCAATTAACAGGATGAAGCTCTTCAGAAGCGCTTTTCTCCAAAGCACAAACTGTAGACACCACACTAATTAACGTGTCCAATAAATAATAAATTATGTATGATGACTCCCTATAAAATCGATACAAATTTGCCCAAATTTGATACTCTTCAATATTTTCTTACCAGGCCTCACAATTATACCAAATGAATTCCTAAAAGGCTCATTTAACCAATTATTTGCACACAGAACCACTAGTTTAACCAATAGTGCAGAGTTCACAACTTGCCCACAGAACTCAACCATTCCTCCTCCAGTATCAGATCAAGAATACATATAAAATTCACACAGAGATTTAGAACAGTCCTCAAGCATACGTTTCACATATTAAGTCTTTAACACAAGGTATTACCCATATTCTCGCGATCAATAGCCCTTCTCTAACTCTGCCTTTGAACAGGATATGGATTTTATTCAGTTATCTGCAGAACACCACAAAACCCTTGCCACAGAGTTTATTTATTCAACACTATTTTTTAAAACCTGATCGACTCACACCATGTTAGCACCCTGTAATCAGCAAGATTGGAAAAATTATAACTTCAGGGAGAACATCATTTCAACCACTTTGGGATTCTAGGATCTAGCCCTCCTGAATCCAGAGAGGGATCTCTCCAATAAATGCAAATATGGATTTTTCTTTGAAGTCTGGGTGATGATATTAGGCTAGTTATGAAGGCCAAGGGTTTTGTTTTTTTTTGGATGGTTGAGCATGATTACTGTTTGAGGTGGAGAGTCCTAAATGCAAAGAGTTTCAAAGGTGTGAAGTTGCAAGAAAATAGAACAATCTTTGGCCAGGAAGATAGATAATTGCAGGTTTTAGTCCATTGGGCTATGGAGTCATAATAGGGTTTAATTGAAACAACAAAGGGCAAGAGTGGTCCATGGGGCAAGTCATATATGTCTAAGGATCTCTTTAAAGTTTGATTTATGGAATGAAATGGTACAATAAGAAGGGGAATTAAACAGATGAAGAACAAAGAGCCTAAGATCTAGTAAGTACTTCTAAACTAGCCAGCTTTTGACATACACTTAAGAAAGACATGAAAGTAAACTAGGATCTGGTAAGTACTTTTAAACTAGCCAGCCTTTGATACACTTTCAATAGAAAACAATTTAACACAAAGGAAACACAAATGATAACACAGAATGGCCTAAGATCTGGTAAGTACTTTCAAACTAGCCAGCTTTCAACACATTCCAAGGGAAACTTTCAGTCAGTCTTTTGGGATAAAACTAGGACCAGGGCTCACCATATCTTCCTTAGTTCATCACTACTTAACATGAAATGAAAATAACATTTAAGAACAATATTCAGCTAAGAGAATAGGATGAGGGAACGCCAGCATTCCTAATTGCTCAATTGAATTAAATCATTCCTAAATAACACAGATTGGAAGAAAACATGAAGATAAAGATTTTTAGTCAGAGAAGGGTACTGATATATAGTAGGTCCTAACTCTATGCATGTTGTTATTTATAAGATAAGATGAATACAGTGAAAACAGAAAAAAAATAACAAGTTACAATGAGAAAAACATCACCATCAACATAGACCAGGATCCCATAAATCAGCTTGTATTGATGCTTCGAACCAATTACAGCTTCAAGTCCAATGCTTTAGTTTAGCAATCATCTACACTTCCCAAACTAACTTATCTATCACAAGCAGAGCTCCAAGAGCCAGTGAACACTATTTACAAGTAGAAGTCTCAAGCTCAATTACATTTCAAAGTTCAACAACTAACTCGAGCAACCCCTCTCTCATTTTCTGCAGTAGTATTTATAGAAGAATGAGGAGGTGAGATCTGATAAAAGATCTCTAAAGATAATTAATACAGACTTAATGGCTTCTCTGCCTTTGGGGGGCTCAATGAAGAAGCTTACATAGGTGTCCTCTGTATTAAATAATTTACATTAATAGTTAAGCTCGGTACGAGCTCTTCTTGACTTTTGAGGCTCTGTGTTGTGTTAAAGAAACTCTGCTGATATTTTGTCATTAAGTTTATTTGCAGAATTAACTTCTCTGGCTACGCTGAGGCAAATACCTGATCTTGATCAATAAATTCGGCCTCTGTTTGAATGCTTTGAGGCATAGGTGGCACTGTGGTAGCTAGGAGGAAACAATTTGCCTCAGATGTGGTGATGGAGGCTTTCTGTCTGATGAACCTTTATGATTTACCTTTAAACTGTGTTTTAGTTGGGAGGATTCAATTTGCCTCAGATGTGGCGGTGGAGGCTTTCTGTCTGATGAACCTTTATGATTTACCTTTAAACTGTGTTTTAGTTGGGAGGATTAGGCTTTTGATAATCATTCTTAGCCATAATCCCCCACAGATCTGTCTTTAATCTTCCATTCTGGTGCATTCTGTCTTCGACACTGATACTCTTTTATTTGTGCTCGATTCACTATGTTTGTTGGTGTGCAGGGTTGCACAGGGATCGAATGGCATCAATTCCTCATAAATCATTGATGAAACATGGAGTGGAATCCTGCGAATGATTCCCTTTGATGAATTGAAGGCGGGAGGATCGTCACCCTCAGCCTTTGAAATTTTCTTCAGTATAGCGAAAAAACCATTTAAACCCTGCAAAATATGAATAACATTATAAAAACCTGTATATATAGGTTTGCTGCTTCAGAAGGCACGTGGAGAGAGCATGGCCACTGGATGGCATCATCCAACAGTCGAGATTGATTAGAGGAGGTCAAAGGGAAAACGGAGGAAGAATTAAGTCAACATTGTCGATCGCGCATAGATCGAGGGTCGAGAGTGAGGGTGAAAATTCAAAGTGAATGAGTCACTCTATTTGAAAAATAAACGAAAAACGGAGAAAAAGGGGTAAAATACCTTTTTTTTGGAGAAAAATGATTAAAAAATGAGTGGGGAGCTCAGGACGAACGTGGGCCATTGATCTGCAGATCAGATCAATGGCAGAGATGTTTTTAATAACCGCGTCGTACCACGTTTATCTTACGGGCTTCTTCAGAGCGCGATCACTGTCCGATGAGCTGGCCTTAGATCGGACGGTGCACGCTAATATCAGGCCGAGCCGATATCTGACCTTTAATGCCTTGGGAAAACGGTATCGCCATACCACCCAAGGCCACGTGTCGGCCGACGAGGTTGATCGCTGCCAAACGGAGAAAACCACCTCCCTCTCAAAAGCGGTGCGATGAATTCTGCTCGGTTTCTTCTTTTTAATATAATGACAATAAAACATTAAAAACCCAAAAATTAAATATACACAAAGGTTTGTGTCGAGAGGGTTTTATATTCGCGATTTGGCTTGGCACCCGATTGCGGCGCCTTGGTCTATATGAAAAGTGCTATGACCGGGGGACATAGTACACAGGGCTAATCGGCATCGGAGATTGGTTTAAACAAAGATAGTGTGCTCGGTGAGTTGCTCCGACGCGATAAGCGCTTAAATGCTTAGCGCCTGGTTCCAGTACCAGGGCATGTGTAGTGGAAATGTTTAAGGACTTAGCCCAAGGGGGCTTAAACCTTTACACAAAAATATGTATTTTTTATGAAGTTTTCAATGTTTTTCAAGGGTTTTGAGGGTTTCGATAAGGAAATAAGGAGTCTTAAACCTTATCACAGGGGTTTTGATGGAGGGGAAAAGGGGAAAAATATGAACATGAAGAATTTTTTGGGTAATAAAGGGATAAAAATGAGGTTAGTTTTGGAAGTGGAAGGAAGGGGAAAATGGTGTTTGCAGCAGTATTTTGTCTTTGAAAACAGCAAGATTTCTGAGTGCAAAAAGGGCATAGCAGTGAAGATTTTGGACAGAGGCATGAGGCCTTCAAGAGTCTTCAAGAGCCAACACTTTTTTGCAATAAAATTTGTTCCTTGAAGGCTCAAAAAATATTTAGCCACCTTTTGTTATAACAAATTTTATAGGTGGCTAACACACCACACCACATAATTGCACACTACAGCATCATAGACCCATTTTAGCTTCTTCTTCACTACTCTGCACCTTGAATAACTCTCTGCTTCAGTTCACTGCTGCCTGCCTCTGCTACCTCTCTGCTGCCTCTGCCACCTCTCTTCCACTTTGCTTCTCTCTTTGCCATTTCCTTTGCCATCAATGACAACATTTCCAACAGTATCCCCCTTTGGCATTGATGGCAATACCTTAGTGCTCTCCTTTTGCTTGCTTTTCCTCCCCCTTTGACATCAATGGCAAAGGGTTGCACATTTCTTAGTGTGCTTTCTGCATTTCCTCTCTTTGAGTTGTGTTTAGGCCCTCTTCTTCTGACTTTGTACCATGCTGCTCCAGACTGGTGTATAAGACTTGTTGAGACAACACTTTGATGATTATTGGACTTGAATATACACTTTAAATTGATACAATTCAAAGCATAGTCTCCTTTCACTAGTATAAGGCTGAAAGTGAGGATAATGACACTTCATAGAACATATTGTATATGCCTTATCTAATCATAATGCATCATTGGATCAAACCTTAAAGATTGTGAATGCTCCATGTGACATATCAATATTACTTCAGCTATACTTCATTCTATATTATAATCTTCATCTGCGATGCATATCTATTGAGGAAGGTTGTAGATGGAGTTTGTCTTCTTCTGCAATACTCATCTGCAGTACAACATCTGTTCAATTGTGATGATGCCAATATGTCTTTTATAGCTGTGGTTCACTTTTCGTGCCTGTTGGTGATGATATGAGCTAGGATGCTGATAATGATATTACACTTAATAGCTGCAGGCCCTTTTTACTGATGTGATCAATGAATCAACCAGAATTTGATCTAAGAGATCAAATTCCTTTACTGCTTGCATAATGTACTTTCAAAACAAACCCTTGAGACTAGATACATTAAGTGTATTAGTCAGTCTCACTTATCAATCATGCACTTTCCTTTATGACATAAGGAGGTATGTATGTCTATGATCAATCTCTCTTTTAAAGGTGAATTACCAGCAAAATCATTTATGATAAAGTAAGATTTGGATGAATTAATAAAAGACTTTTGAGCTTCAAATGGCAATCACAACTAGTCCTTTATGCTTCAAATAGTTTGATTGTTCTGTCAGGATGATCTTCCACAGAAGAAAATTCAAGATGTTGAATTGAAAACTCAACAAACAGTCTTCACACAGTTTTGTGACTGATCTTAAGGAAGAGGCCTTAAAGTTATATATGTATTGACTTCAGGAAGGCATGCAATTATATATAGAGAAATATACTGCTTCAAAGTTCAATATAATGGTTCAAGTGTAAACAAAATACTGATCCTTTAGCTCTGCTACTGACCTTTTCATGATGAATGCAGAATCCAGATAACGTTGGGAATACTAACTTGATGTACTTTTGCCATAATCCTTTGATCCTGAGGACCTGTACCATGTTGCTGCTCCACTGATAATACCTGGTATTATGTTGATAGGCATGCTGTTTGTACCAAATACCCACGTTGATACCACTTTCACTTCAGCTCACACATGAACCCATAGATAAGACAACCTTCTTAATTTATGCTATTGAGCTCTCCACTGATTTCAACAACAATCATAAATATAATGAATCTGATCTTAGCTTCATTAATATTTTTCTCTTTCTGTCATTCTGTTCAGAGGAAAGTCACAGCATTTTCCTTTCTAGAACTGCTCCAGATTCATTGCTTCTTTAGATACAATTCAACTGTTCTAACATAGTGATCTTAGGGAAGACATCTTCAATTTCTTTCCTAGGACTCTTCTGGGAAGATCACTCAAAGATTTATCACTTACTTAACTATACTCCTCCAAGGGGACTTTTCATAGATGAGTGATGTAATGATATTAATGATGACAGGCACTTTTCTTACTCATTCTTCTTAATGTGATTCATTGTTAATTCTAGCAGTATGATGCACAATATGATCATCATTTAAGGTGCTGATGTCTTCTTTCTATTACCATGGCTTCTTGTTGCCTTCTCTTCTTCCAACAATCTATCAGCGATTGAATGCTTCTGATAATCTTCCTCCTCTGTAGTTCTCTGTTAGAGGAATTTTCCTTTCCCTTCCTGATCTTATAACAAATTTCATTCCAAGGATCTCTTCTTAAACTAATTTCATGGGGACTATTTATGAACTGCTCTCCCCCTGGGATGTTGCTTCATATTTATTACTGGATGGATTTTTGCTTTGCATCCTAGAGCAGCTCCCCCTGAGACTATGATGGATTCATTATGTGATTGAGATAATAGGCTCCCCCTTTCTCTTTTCCTTCCATACTTTATTGGGGTTCTTCATAATGTCTACACTTCTTTTTGATTCATATTTTTGATTGATTTGTTTTGATTCCATTATATGTTTAGAGTTCTTTAATGTATATGGCATATTACAGTATCTTGCTTTGTGACCACGCTTGAGGCATACATAACATCTTATTTGACCAAGGTACATTTCAGCTGATGTATAATAGTTTGTTCCCTTTTTTTAATACAATTTACATTCAACAGATTTATGTCCACAATTATTGCATGCATAACAGTAGCCATGGAAATGATTTGTGTACCTGGTGAAAGATTGTCTTTTCCATTTGCTTTCTTGAGGGGTTCTTCTCTTTTGCTGCATCTTTTGCTGGTTCAAGTTGATATGCCTTGTTTTACAATGTGTTGCAATATGTCTTGGTTTATGAGGAAAAACATGTGATATTTTTTATAGGAGGGAAGAACCTCTTTTGACATCTTCCAAATTTATTCACTTCATAATCAAGAGTGTATGAGCCTTTTTCAGCTGACTGTTTCATCCTTTCATTATCTGTACTTTCATGTTTCAGCTTGTTTTTGTTTGTTTCTTCACATATCCTGTTCTTGTTGGTTTCTGCTTCTGTAGGAATTTGTTGAGCTGCTTAAATGTCCTTTACAACTTTTACAAAAATGAAATTCTTGTTATCTTCAACCTTGGACTTACTGGTTTCACCTTCATATCCTATCCCAGCCTTTATGAGAGGTGACATTTGAGCCTTTATAATTTGGTCCAACTGTCCAGAGCTTTTCATTTGAGGAGTATTCATTAATAAATCTCTTTGGACTTTTTCTGATTTCTTTCTTAGGCTCACTACTTCTTCTTCCAATTTTTCACATTCCAGATTTTTCTCTCTCATTTGTTGCAGTAGAGTGTCTTATATTTTCCTTTCTTCTTCAAGGTGTGTCTTCAGGCCAACAATTTCTTTCTTATCTTCATATTCTTTCTCATCACATATTTGCACCATTGTCCTACGGTATTTGTTTTCATTCTTCAATCCTTATATTTCGGTCAAAGCAGTGTCAAGTTTAGCTTTTTCTTCAGCTGTAATTTCTTCATGGTTCTTATCTCCATTCAATATAGCAGGTACTTCATTTGATTGAACATTTTCCTATTGACATGAATTTTTCTTCTTCTTAATTCTCTTCTCCTTCTTGACAGTGCAGTCCTTAGTGTCTGCTCCATGCATGAAATGCAATCTATCCCAAATTTGTTTTGCAGAGGTTAAATCCACTATTAACTCAAGATCCTTGTTATGAAGATTGTTTAATATCACACATTTTGCCTTGCCATTCCTATGTTGTTCTTGCACCGAGGGAGAGTCTGTGTAGTAACCATCACATACAAGTTTCCATACCTCAGGTTCATAAGCCAATAATCCTGTTTTAACCTTATCTCTCCATTCAGGAAAGTTTGTTGTACTCAAAACAGGTACATTTTGATAGTCCATGACTCAACCAGATCTCCTTTAAACTATTAAACACACCAAAGGCAGAAGCTGCGATACAAATTGTTGAACCCTTAATTAGCTGAGAGGGGGGCACAAACATCGGTTTAACACATTCATGGACTTTTAAAACTTTTCATTAAACTTTATTAACACCTTCATTTCATGATCGATATAATGTGTGAGGAAATCTTTATTTGTGAGCGGCAATTAATAAGCATATTAGATAATGTACCGGCGGTCTTAATATGTGGCTTGAAGCAAGTAATGGCAGAATAGATATACCATATCAACACATAGACATCATGCACATTGACTGAGATATAAGTGGAAACCCATAAAGGGAGAAAACCACATCTTATTATTGTTGTGATGCAAAGGCAAGCTCCAACTTCCTATCACCACTGATTTTCTGTAGGCTCCAACCCACAAGAGGCTCCTACCTCAATTCTGCAAGCTACAACATGCAAGGAAGCTCCAACTCCCATCAATTTTTGTTGAGAATGCAGCAAGATGATGGAGCTTAGTGAAATGAAGTCGCCTTCACTAAGTGGGCCCGCAGGCAAATTCTGGCGCAAAGTCTATTTTTAGACTATGTCTATTTTTAGACATACGGAGCATAATTTGGGGATTCCAGTTGGAGATTCTTGAAGTATGCGACATGTTGGTAAAAATATATGAGACTCATATTTTTAGGTCTCAGGCTATTTTTAGACTGCCTCTCCTAAAAATATGGAAGTCAAATATTATTTACCCTTAATAATATTTTGTCTATAAACAGATTTATATTGGCGCCTTCGATTTGAGTCATGGGTGGCTCATGCAAGCGACAGGGCGCATTGGCGTGGTCCCTGGGTTTGATGCCATCTTCCTGGTTGAGCTTGATTGAACGGGTGCGCGGGAGTTTTGGTGGAGTTAATGAGACAGATAGTGGAGTTGTGTTCTGTTTAGTTTAGTTGAACTAGTTGAGATTAGTTTAACTAGCTAATCAATTAGTTATGAGTGGAGTGAATTAAATATTATTTAATTCATTAATTAGTAACTCATTAGTCAACTCAAGAACACTTCAGTTCACTACAGTGCATGATCAGTTCAGTGGAGACCAGTGGAAGAGGTAGATGAAAGGGTGAGTAAAGCTCTCAGTTGGAGGATTAGTTTTGCATGGGATTTGCATTACACTTGGAGGAATTGTCCATGACAATTGCGCAGTCAAGCCAAGGGGATTCGAACCTTGGATCTCTTCATATACAGACCATGATTGCGCAATAGAGGCAAGGCAGTCAGCAATGAGTTTTGAACCCGAGACTTGTTCAAAACTGAGTTAGATTGTGTGTGACTTTATGAGAAAGTACTGAGTACTTGTGAGGAGTATTGTACTTGTTTGGTTACATGATTTCTCCATTATAATATACACAATAGCTGCGGGGTTTTCAGCTATAGGCTTTCCCCATACATGCTGAGTTAATGTGTGATTGATTTGATGTGAGATTGCTTCTATATTTCCGCATGTGACAATTAATTGTAGAAGAAGGTTATGTGTTATGCATGCAATTCGAAATTGATGTATGATCGGGTTAATCTTCATTGAATAAGTGATTTATTCGGCTAATTTCTACATGGTATCGGAGCAAGATTAATTGTCGAGATCTATTACGAGTGATTACAAACTTATTTTCTGGGACAGAGTATCTGGGCAGGAGATGGCCTCAGGAATATTCATCCTTCTTTGTAAGGTGAAAGATGCGCTTTCCTTGTCCCTTGCGGTCAATCTACGATTTGGGAAATATGTTTGTTTTCAAGTGTAGATCGGAGACGGTAGAGCTTGGGTTTGGAATTCAGAATTTTGCGGGAGGTTGGTTTTCTTTGGATGTTAGAAGTGTGCTCTGTCTTTCAACGGTTTGCGACTCGAATATGCTCTTGAAGGGAGTTCGAATTATGTTGCATGGAAGGATCGCATGGAAGCAGTGTTAGAAGATAATGGTCTGAAGGAGTTCGTGGATGCGGATGTCCCAAAGCCCACTGATGCGGCTTTGGTCGATGCATGGCAAAAGAAGATCGCGAAATGTCGAAGGATCCTGTTGGAGGGCGTCAAGGATCATATTGTATCCAGCCTGCATGGAAAGGCTACTCCATATTTAATGTGGAAAGCTTTGACGGATCTATTCCAGAGTAAGAGCGACCAAAGGAAGCTGGCGCTCAAAGATAAGCTCGGGAACATCAAGATGGAGAAAGGCGACAGTATCGCCAAATACCTCACGAAGTTCACTCAATGCAGAGATGAGCTGGGAAGTGTGGGGGTGACTGTCGAAGACGAGGACATGGTCGACCTGGCTCTCCTTGGTCTTTAGAAGGCTTGGCACTCATATCAAGATAGTGTCAATGGTCGGGAGAAGCTGCCGGGATGGGAGCGCCTTTGGGCGGATCTCATGCAGGAGGAGATAAGGAGGAATACTCGAGATGGATCTTCATCAAAGGGAGCTGATGAAGAAAACTGCGCTTTGGTGTCCAAAGCTAAGAAAGGGAAGGGTAAGAAAACCTCTCATTCTGGAGCTAAGGGCAAGAAGCATGATATGGCGAAAGTGAAATGTTTTCACTGCCATGATCACGGACATTATGCTACCAATTGTCCAAAGAAGAAGAAGAACAAGCAAGCGGGAAGATCTGCAGATGGAGAAGCTTTGGCTTCACAGTTCGAGCTTGACTTTTCACTGATTGCATGCTTGGTTTCAAGTGTGATGGGATCGGTGTGGTTCCTGGACAGCGGTGCATAATTTCATATGACGGGAGATCGGGAGTTGTTCTCAGATATGGAAGACAAGGATTTGGGCATGCACATCGAGATGGGCGATGACGGTAGATACAGTGCGACTGGTATCGGTACCGTATCCTTTCAGAGGGAGTCTGGTAAACCCTTTATCTTAAAGGATGTCATGCATGTACCTGGATTGAAGAAGAACCTGATTTCAGTAGCGATGTTGGAGGATAAGGGGTATGATGTGGTCTTCAGCGAAGGAAAAGCCTTCCTGCGCAGTAAGACTACTGGAGAGACCCGGAAGATAGGGGTTCGAACTCGGAACCTTTATCAGTTGCAGGTAGATGACTGCGCAGCTATGGCATGCAAGGCTGGAGATGTGGTGAGCCGGGATGATGAGGGCGAACTATGGCACAGGAGATTGGGCCATCTTCACCATGGAGCTTTGAAGATTCTGCAGCAGATTTCTACTGGACTTTCTAAGGGCACCCTTGCGCAGTCAGATCAGTGCAAGGGGTGTACTTTAGGGAAGTATGTGAAAGCCACCTTTCACGAGAAGGATAGTCGCGCCACGACGATCCTTGAGAGAGTTCACACAGATGTGTGTGGTCCTTTCTCAGTTGCTTCGACAGCAAAGCGCAATTATTATGTGATCTTTGTTGATGATTTCTCTCGAAAGTGCTGGATCTTCTTCATGCCGAAGAAGAGCGATACATTCGCGAAGTTCTGTGAGTTTAAAGCACTGGTCGAGAAGGAGTCGGGGAAGAAGCTGATTGCTCTAAGGAGTGATAACGGTGGTGAATTCATCTCGGCTGAATTCAAGGAGTTCTGCAGCGCAGAAGGGATTCGGAGAGAGCTCATCGCACCCCATAACCCACGGCAGAACGGGGTGGCTGAGCGGAAGAACAGAACGATCGTGGGTGCTGCACGGGCGATGTTGCATGATCAGGGCCTACCCCTTCACTTGTGGGCTGAGGCATGCAATACAGCAGTGTGTGTGCAGAACCGTTGTCCTCACAAGGTTCTTGGCATGAGTACACCAGAGGAGGCTTATTCTGGCAAGAGGCCTGATATTTCCCATTTGCGGATTTTTGGTTCTCCTGTCTACATGCATGTGACGAAGGATGCGAGAAGGAAACTGGATCCAACTGCTGAGGTTGGAATATTTGTGGGGTACACTGATACACCTCATAACTATCGAGTGTATGTGCCAGACAGTCGTAAGACTGTTGTGCGACGGGATATAAAATTTCAGGAGGAGAAATCCATGCAGTGTTCGCTTGAGAGGGAGCTACACTTGCATGCAGATGAGGAGCTGTTAGTTCCTAAGGAGGAGCTTCCGGATGTGGATCAGCCACAAGAGGAGGTTCGGGAGGTGGAAGAAACCACCCAGGCAGCGCCAACCATCAGAGGGCGCATGCGCACTACAGAAGCTGAGCGACTGGCTCGGGATGCAGAGAAGGTTGTAGGACCACCTACAGCACAGCGCAGACAGAGACAGTCACCGGATCGGTACACTGGATACATAGCTCTTATGAGTCAATGTGTTGTGACAGAGCCATCCTCTTTTGAGGAAGCTGTGGAGGAACCCGCATGGGTTGATGCCATGATCGAAGAATATGATTCGATCATCAGGAACGGTGCATGGGAGATTGTCCCAAGACCGGTTGGGAAATCAGTTGTAGGTTCGCGATGGATCTACAAGGTGAAGCAGGCGGCTGACGGGAGTGTGGAGAAGTACAAGGCGAGATTTGTCGCACGTGGCTTCTCACAGATCGAGGGGATTGACTATGAGGAGACTTTTGCACCTGTCGCAAGGTACTCTTCCATACGGACGATCCTTGCTCTCTCAGCGCAGATGGGGTGGCACATTCATCAGATGGATGTGAAGACTGCGTTCCTCAATGGAGTTATTGAGGAGGAGGTGTACATAGAGCAGCATGAAGGTTTCGAGATCTTCAGCAGTGAGTCGCATGTGTGCCGACTCAAGAGAGCACTGTACGGGCTGAAGCAAGCACCTCGTGCTTGGTACACTCGCATAGACAGCTACTTCACCGGGCTTAGATTCTCCAAGAGTGAGGCGGATCCTAACCTGTACCAGATTGTGGTGGAGGGGAAGCTGTTGATCATTGTACTGTATGTAGATGATCTGATTTTGACGGGTGATGAGCGATTGATACTTTCATGCAAGGAGGATCTTGCACGAGAGTTTGAGATGAAGGACTTGGGCATCCTTCATTATTTCCTGGGATTGGAGATTTGGCAGCGCAGTGGAGGACTGTTTGTTTCTCAGGGCAAGTATGCCCGGGAGATTCTGGAGAGGTTCAACATGCAAGGCTGCAAGCCTGTTGATACCCCTCTTCCTGGTGGATGGAGGAAGGGAGATGCTACTTCGGAGGAGGTAGTGGATGCCACTGTCTATCGACAGTTGGTGGGGTCGTTGATGTATCTGGTCAATACTCGACTCGATATATGCTATGCAGTTAACCAGCTTTCGCAAGCTATGGTTAAGCCTACCAAGCTCTTTTGGAAGGCGGGCAAGCATGTATTGCGCTATATCAGAGGCACATCGGGATATGGTCTATGGTACAGACAGGAGGATGGAGTGAAGCTTTATGGCTTCACTGATGCAGATTGGGCAGGGAGTCCAACGGACCGGAAGAGCACTTCTGGAGGAGTTTTCAGCATTGGGTCGACAGCAGTTTCCTGGTACAGCAGGAAGCAGAGATCCGTGGCACTCAGTTCAGCAGAGGCCGAGTACATGGCAGCTAGCTTGGCTACATGCGAGGCTATTTGGATGAGGAAGATCCTCGCAGGTTTGTTCAGGTTGCATTTGGAGCCTACAGTGATCTACTGTGATAACCAGAGCTGCATCAAGCTCTCGGCTAATCCAGTTTTTCATGATAGGTCCAAACATATCGACATCAGGTACCATCACATCAGAGATTGTGTTCGGCGGAGGATCATGATGCTTTCATATGTTCCCACGGAGGATCAGGATGCCGACATCCTGACGAAGGCGCTCACCAGGAGCAAGTTCGAATTCCACAGAGGCAGGATAGGGATTGCAGATAATCCATATCTTGCTGAGAGGGAGTGTTGAGAATGCGGCAAGATGATGGAGCTTAGTGAAATGAAGTCGCCTTCACTAAGTGGGCCCGCAGGCAAATTCTGGCGCAAAGTCTATTTTTAGACTATGTCTATTTTTAGACATACGGAGCATAATTTAGGAATTCTACTTGGAGATTCTTGATGGATGCGACATGTTGGTAAAAATAGATGAGACCCTAATTTTTAGGACCCAGGCTATTTTTAGACTGATCTCCTAAAAATATGGAAGTCAAATATTATTTACCCTTAATAATATTTTGACTATAAACGGCAGTTTACTCTCTTGGCGCACTTCAGTTTGAGTCATGGAGGTGACTCATGCAACTGACACAAGGAATCACGTGGTTCCTAGGGTTTGATGGCATCTTGCATAGTTGGCTTCAGTTAGACTTCAGTGGCAGGAGTTTTGGAGGAGTTAACGGGACAAGTAGTGGAGTTGTGTTCTGTTTGTTTTAGTTGAACTAGTTGGGATTAGTTAACTAACTAATCAACTAGATATGAGTGGAGTGAATTAAATAATATTTAATTCACTAAATATTAACTCATTAGTCAACTCAAGAACAATTCAGTTCACTACAGTGCATGATCAGTTCAGTGGAGACCAGTGGAAGAGGTAGATGAAAGGGTGAGTAAAGCTATCAGTTGGTAGATTGGTTTTGCATGAGATTTGCATTACACTTGGAGGAATTGTCCATGACAATTGTGCAGTCAAGGAAAGGGGATTCGAACCTTGAACCTCTTCATATACAGGCCATGATTGCGCAATAGAGGCAAGGCAGTCAGCAGTGAGTTTTGAACCCGAGACTTGTTCAAAACTGAGTTAGATTGTGTGTGACTTTATGAGAAAGTACTGAGTACTTGTGAGGAGTATTGTACTTTGTTGGTTACATGATTTCTCCATTATCATATACACAATAGCTGCGGGGTTTTCAGCTATAGGCTTTCCCCATACATACTGAGTTAATGTGTGATTGATTTGATGTGAGATTACTTCTGTTATTTCCGCATGTGACAATTAATTGTAGAAGAAGGTTATGTGTTATGCATGCAATTCGAAATTGATGTATGATCGGGTTAATCTTCATTGAATAAGTGATTTATTCAGCTAATTTCTACAATTTTCTGCAGGCACCAACCTACAAGAGGCTCCAACCTCAGTCAGCTACAACTGATATTTTATCAAGCTACAACTTGTTCTGGAAGCACCAACTCCCATCTATTTTCTGCAGGCTACAACCTACATGAGGCTCCTACCTCAGTCAGCTACAACTAACATCTATCAAGCTACAACTTGACAGGGAAGCTCCAACTTCCTTACTCTTTCAAAAGAAAAACACTTGTTGATTTATCTTTGATATCAGCTCTGTTCTGTACCTTCTCTTCTGCTGTCCATCAGTCCTCATATCTGCCCTGCATCATCTCAGCATCTTCTCAGATTCTCTATCAGCTCCTCCTTCTCCTCTGCCTTATTGCTTCATTTCTGCATTCTCTTACCTCACTCTCTAACTCCTTATGCATATCAAAGTGATATCATTTATAGAGTTTGCCTCATGACTGTTTGTATTCCACAAGAAATTCGAAGTGAATAGCCCTGACTCTTTGCCTTCTGCCTTCTCATTTCTCTATCCAGCTCATTCAGAAAAATATAGCAATTTGTATACATTTCAGTTTTTTAGTGGAGTTTTGTTTTCTTACCGAAGAATTCCCAATGCATCACAAACAATATAAAACAATTAAAACCATTTACATTCATTTTTCCAATTACATATATCAATTTCACTCAGTCTTCTTTCCAGCACTTGGCTTGCTAGTTTTGTCTTTTCCGCTGTTGTTAGGTAATTGTTATGCCTACCTCTGTTATTCACTACAATTGTGTATCTGCAGCTATCATGTAACTGTTTTGCATGCTATGTTCATTGTCTTTTTCAGTTCTGCATATTTTCCAGCTTTCTATGCTTGTACACCTATCAAACCACAATTTCATTCCTGTGCATATTCATCTGTTCACTGTAATTGTCTATCTATCTTTGGAATAATTTCACTTCAGCCAATACTTTCATTTATGTTCTCTACAGTTTTATTAATCCAAACTTTAAACCTCAGTCAATACACTTATGAGTATTCGAATCAACTTTCGACCTTGATGGTGGGGTCCCTACTTACCCACATATTCTTCTGACAGTGCATATGAAATCCGCTTTCTAATTCATGCCCAATTTTATTTCAATCTGGGCAACTCACAACCTTTTAATTTCTATGCTTCTTAAAATAATGCGCTTCTAGTTTTGCCCAGATAAATTTAAATCTGGCAGACTCTAACATTATGTGAAAGCTTTAATTTTTGCTTCAAACCTGAGGTTTACAACTTTATGGTTAAGAACCATATGCTAACATCCACCGCACAAAGATTCGGATCAATCAATCAAAACTTTGGAACAAGACTTAATGTATTCAGGCCCACAATATCTAACTTATCTATTTGCCGATGCAATGAATTCACCAATGGTTATAATCCCAAACAATCAACCTAGATTCAAATTTCTCTAGCGATGGTTCCGATGCGATTAATCGCAATCACAACTTTTGATGGTATGTTCCAATGTTCCGCTTTAACTCCGATGCGATTAATCACAATTGCATCCTTCGATGGTATGTTCCAATGTTTCGCTTTAACTCCGATGTGATTCCTGAGGGTCCCACCTTATAATATTTCGCTTGTTTTAAACCCAAAGTATCTCCATTACGTATATATAACTTTATATAAAGCCACATTATGACTCTATGGTCCGGTAACATATATTAGATCGGATATCAGTCTTCGTGTGGGTTAACACTTCAACAGCCCACCATATGATATTATTTCACATCCGGGCCCACATCTCTAATCAAACATATATATTGTTTAATTCCGCAACCATGCATATATATATTAGGCCTTTCTCTGTATGGAGAATTCTCTTCCTTTTATATATGATTATGAAATCATATGTTAGAACCCACTTGTTCCAAATTCCACACCTTTAATTCATTTCCAAATGAAATGTTCCCTTTGAACAGTCTTACCATAAAACCATTCATATTCTTTTCCAGCACTACTATATAGTCTCTGCCTCATCCAAGGTTCCTCTCGTAGTTCAATTCATTATTTTTATTACCAAAGTATGAACTTTGGTCCCACTATGTGTAATTGCATACATATCTGCCTCCTCTCATGGGAATTAGTCACGACTTGACCATCACAACCGAGGCATCACCACTTATATATATATATCAACACACACACACACTCACACACACATATATATATATATACTCCACAACTCAATGTTAAAGAAACATAAATGAACCTTGGACTTAGAATTAAAACCCAAGCGCTAATTAATTAAAAAGCCACCAAATATGAATGTTCGCCATATATATATAACCCAGACTTCAAATAAAACCAACCACCAACATTAAACCATTACTTGGGCCCACGCAACACAACGTAAGTCTTCACGACATTAAAATGCTAGCACCCATATAGATATTTATTCGGGCCCACCAATTAACACACCACACACATCCAACAGCTAATGGAGTGTCACGTTGTCTTGGACAATCCAACGATCATTGCGCGTTATCGCGTAATTTAGGTGCACAACTGTTAATTCTCAGAAATCATGCGATGTAAGTGGTTTTTACAAACCGCCTTTGGACATGCATCGTCTAGTCTATGGAATCGCGTTTTTATTTCAAAATTAGCTTACTGCTTATGAATTGCGCGAAACCCACAAGCTGGTTTTGAATCCCGCTTTCACTGTTCCTCACAGTTCTGCCTCTCCTTTATGGTTCCGCTTCGTTTCTTAACTTCGTTCTAAAATCCAACTTCTTGCTTGTTCTAGGTAATACAGAGTTTAACTTCTCCATGGTACCTTACTATTTGACAACGCTTAGATGCCTCGACTCAAATTGTTGTTCACAAGGATAAAATGCATGGATTCTATGAAATTCTTCGTGCAGGAAATTCACCACCGAAACATATATTCAACTGGTGCCTGCTGTCATAACTCAATAAAATCAATCGACTCTAATTATTTTAGTAAAGGAAAAGGCTCGATTCTTATGGACTTGTGAGCGGAGTTAAAAGATTCTAAATAACCAAAGACTAGGCTTCAATTAACAGGATGAAGCTCTTCAGAAGCGCTTTCCTCCAAAGCACAAACTGTAGACTCCACATCAATTAACACGTCCAATAACCAATAAATTATGTATGATGACTCCCTATAAAATTGATACATATTTGGCCAAATTGATACTCTTCAAGATTTCCTTACCAGGCCTCACAATTATAACAAATGAATTCCTAAAAGGCTCATTTAACCAATTATTTCCACACAGAACCACTAGTTTAACCAATAGCGCAGAGTTCACAACTTGCCCACAGAACTCAACCATTCCTCCTCTAGTATCAGATCAAGAATACATATAAAATTCACACAGAGATTTAGAACAATCCTCAAGCATACGTTTCACATATTAAGTCTTTAACACAAGGTTTTACCCATATTCTCACAATCAATAGCCCTTCTCTAACTCTGCCTCTGAACAGGATATGGATTTTCTTCAATTATCTACAGAACACCACAAAATCCTTGCCACAGAGTTTATTTATTCAACACTGTTTTTTAAAACCTGATCGACTCACATCACACCACATAATTGCACACTACATCATCATAGACCCATTTAAAATTCTTCTTCATTGCTCTGCACCTTGAATAGCTCTCTGCTTCAGTTCATTGCTGCCTGCCTCTGCTACCTCTCTGCTACCTTTGCCACCTCTCTGCCACTTTGCTTCTCTCTTTACCATCTCCTTTTCCATCAATGACAACATTTCCAACATATCTATGAGGTTGTGCCTATAGAACTGCCACTTTTCTTCTCTCTTTACCATCTCCTTTGCCATCAATGACAACATTTCCAACATATCTATGAGGTTGTGCCTATAGAACATTTTCACCTAGGAGTGGGAGTAAGAGATCATAACAAAGGGGTGGGAGTGAGAGATCATAACAAAATGGGTTCCATAATTTTGTTTGAATCTTGTTCCATAATAAAGTGTTTGGAGTGGGAGTTAGATATCATAACAAAGGGGTGTTTCGTGTCAATAGTTATCTATGAGATTTCACCCATAGAACATTTTCACCTAGCTTGGATGCCCATGAGATAGTTTAATTCCCGCAAAAGTAGCTCCCATGGGATTTGAACCAATGACCTTTTGGGGACTAAATCCCACACAAATCAATTAGCCTACAACTCATGAATGCATAAGGTTTGGAATTAAAACACACACAAAACAATTATTCTACACCTCATGGATGCATAAGTTTAGATTTATTATGTATTGAAAGTGTTAAAATAGAATTAATCTATATTAAACATTGAAAAAAAATAGTTAAACTTTATACATAAAAATAAATATTCTCCTACCAAATCGTGTAAAACTTTATAAATAAAAAAATATTCTCGCACCATCTCCCTAAAAATTTTCTAAACAACTTAAAATTTGACTGTGAAGCTTTTATACTGTTAAAAAAATGAAAAGATGAAATTGGAATGAAACTTGCAAATTGAAACCAGTAACTCACAGATGAGAAACCTATACCTGGAGACTTCCCAAGCAGTACCACTCTATCGATTAATTATTAAATAAAAAATATATAAGTTTAAATTAAATTTAGGGAGGTCAAAACTATCTCCTAGAAAATAGGAACTAACTCTAATCTAGGACACACACACAACCGTGAAACAAATTTTCTCCATTATTTCCAACACTCCCCCTTAATGGAGAAATGATTCACTTACACACCTAGCATCTCCCTAAACAATTCAAATTTAATCTTCCCAAGAGGCTTGGTGAAGATATCAGCTGCATTTTTACAGGTGTTAAATATTCAAGAAAAATCTCTTTGGACTAAACCGTTTCTCTAACAAAATTAAATTGAGTATCAATATGTTTTGTCTTTTTTTGAAAAACAATATTATTTGCAAGCTTGATTGAACTTTTTTTGTCGCATTAAATCATTATAGCATCCTTTTGGTATTATCATGCATCATGAAGAAGTCTTCTCAACCAAATTTCTTCACAATTGGCTACACATACAGCTTGATAAACTGCTTCTCTTGATGATAAAGATACAATACTTTGCATTTTACTGCACCAAGAAATAACCTTGGACCCAATATTGAAAGCATAACAAGTTAAAGATCTTCTATCGTCTAGATCACCAACCCAATCTGAATTTGAATAACCTGTCAATTTAACATCAAAAGAATCAATATATTTAATGCCAAAATTTATGGTTGTTTAAAGATACCTTAGGACACCGTTTGCTACCACCCAATTATTTTCAAGAGGTTTTGTCATAAACTGAATGAACACACTGAGTGAATATGCTAATTGAGGTCTGGTCGTGCTTAATAAACTTCCAACCAGTTGTCTGTACAATGTAGCATACACCTCTTTATAACCATCATCACTTTGAAATTTAATATTTTGTTGGATAGGTGCTAAAGCAACTTTACACTGATCCATTCTAAATTTCTTCAACAATTCCCTAACATACTTTCCTTCAGTAACAAAATTCTGGCCATAATCTCTCAAGACTTCAGACCCAAACAATAATGTAGTTCTCCAAGGTATTTCATTTCAAATACCTGTGAAATATGCATTTTAATTTCTTCAACCAATTCATCAGAATTTCCAGTAACAATTAAATCATCAACATATCAGGAAATTGGCACAATATTCCCCTTTGAATCAAATATGGTATAAAAATTTGGATCATTTTACTTCTCTTATAACCATGTTGTAAGAAGAAAGAGTCTATTTTCTCATACCAAGATCTAGGAGCCTGTTTCAATCCATACAATGCATTCTTTAATTTACAAATCAAATGTTCCTTCCCCTTTCTAATGAACCCTTTAGGTTGTGTTAAATATACCTCTTCCTTCAATTCTCCATTTAGAAAATCAAACTTTACATCTAGCTTGTGTAATCTCTAATGGTACTTTGTAGCTAGAGCTATTAACATCCTAATAGTATTTAATTTAGCCATAGGAGAAAAAGTCTCCTCATAATCAATTCCTTCTTTATGTGAGTACCCTTTGGCCACCAACTTAAATTTATATTTGTCTACACTACCATATGCTTTGAATTTAGGTTTATAAAGCCATTTACAACATATGAGATCTTTTTCTTTTTGCAGTTCAACTAATTCCCAAGTCTTATTTTTAATTATGGACTCATACTCTTCTTTCATAGCTGACCTTGTAGGTTTTAACCCTGTACATAAATTATCTGCAAATGAATTCTTAAAGCCAGAAAATAAACAATAGCGAGAGCATAAAACATAAAACATATATACATAGAGATTTTTCCCCTGGATCCCAAAACCAGGACTACGAGCTTGATTTTTCATTATATTCCATTTAGTGTTACAACACATATAATATACATGTCGAAGCATTCATAAACCTCAATCCATTAACCCTGGATTAGAACATAACTGTAGTTCCCTTGACTGGATCTATAAAATACCAGGGGAAAAAACCATCATGCCCTAGAACCATGTGCACACCCATGCACAAAACCATAGGCGGGTCCACCCACCTAAAATAGGGTCCAAAAAAATTTCCTGGGGCGCTGCCTCAGACCCCACGCAAGGGGTTATTCGCCCCCTGCGAACCCTTGGATAGGGGAGCTGCCTCCCCCCACGCGTGCGACTATTCATGGAAATAATATAACACACACCCAACATTCTCCCACTTTTTGTTTTCTTTCCAGAGGGGGGCACAGGAAATCTTAGTCATTACTTCAGCCCTGCAATACCCATTGTTTCTCTACACTAAGAGAACTTTTGAGTCCTCACATACTTTGTCAATGCATCTGCAACATTCTTCAAAGTGTCCACCTTTACCAACAACACCTTTTTATACTCAACCATATCTCTCACAAATTGATATTGAACATCAATGTGATTTGTCTTTGAATGATAAGCAGGGTTCTTAGCCAAGAAAATTGCACTTTGCCTATCATAATATATCCTTATAGCTCACTACATGAACCCTATACTTGAACACAATCTCTGCAATAAACTGCTTCCTTGCTTGCATGAGTGGCTGCCATGTATTTTACCTCTGTAGTTGAATGAGCCACCACAGATTGTCTTTTACTCATCCAACTGACTGCACCCCCAAATAGGCTAAACATATACCCACTTGTAGATCTTCTTTGGTCCGGATCTCTTGCCCAGTCTGCATCAACAAAACCACGGATGTCCAAAACTCTGTCCAACCCTGGTCTTGTCTGGTAGCACAACCCATAATCACTCGTACCACAAAAATATATGAAAACCCGCTTCATTTATGTCCAATGCTCCTTCCATGGTTTTGACATAAACTTGCTTAATACTCCCACTGCATGTGCAATGTCTGGTATAGTACAAACCACTTCATATATCAGGCTACTCATTGCACTTGCATTTGGAACATTGTTCAACAGATAGCTTTACACCTACAGGAATAGGAACCTTCACCGATTTACTATTCTACATATTGAACCTATGCAATATTGTATCAACATACTTCATTTGGTTTAAATAGAGCTTCCTCTTTGCCTAATCTCTCTTAATTTCCATGCCCGAAATATAGTTTGCGGCACCAAGATCCTTTATGTCGAATTTGGAGAACAATTGGGTCTTCAAATCTTGAATAGTTTCTTTGTCATTTCCAATCAGCAACATATCATCCACATACAAGACCAAATAAATAACACGATCACCAATTAATTTAAAATACACACAGTGATCCTCTTTGCTTCTGGTGAAGCCAAGTCCCTGTATATAGGTATCAAATTTCTGATACCAAATCCTTAGTGATTGTTTCAACCTATACAAATACTTTTCTAACCTGCATACCAATTCTTTCTTACCCTTCACCGTAAACCCTTCTTGTTGCTTCATGTAGATCTGCTCTTCCAGATCCCCATGAAGAAATGTTGTCTTCACATCCATCTGTTCTACCTCAAAATCAAATGTAGTAGCAATAGATAAAATAATCAAATAGATGTTGAGTATGTGTTATATTCTTTCCACGACTAAGCACATGTGGGGGGGGTAAGAGGGGGGGCGATAGCCCCCCCTTTGCGCTGGGCACAACGGGGGGGTCACAGGGGGGGGCGGTAGCCCCCCCTGTCGGGGTCCGGGGCAGCGCCCCGACGAAAATTTTTGGTCCTTAATTTCCGGCGGGTAGTCCGCGTCCATGGTTTTGTGCATGGTTTTGCACATGGTATTGGGCAGTCATGGTTTTCGCCTCGGTATTTTTGTAGATCCGTCATATGGGAACTGGCTGTTATGTTCTAATCCAGGGTTAATGGATTGGGGCTTATGTATGCTTCGGCATGTATATATATGTGTTGTAACACTAAAATGAATATAATGAAAAATCAAGCTGATCGTCCCAATTTGGGATCCAGGGGAAAATCTCTGTGTTTATCTGTTTTATGTTTTATGCTCTCGCTATTGTTTATTTTCTGTTATAAGATTCGTGTGTAGATAATTTCTGTTCAGGGTTAAAACCTACAATAGAAATACTAACCTTGGAAATAGGTGAAAAATATCACCAAAATCAATTTCCAACACCTAGGAATAACATTTTGCTACCAACCAAGCTTTGTATTTCTCCACCTTGCCTTCTACATTCATCTTCTTCTTAAACACGCATTTTCTCCTGATGGGCTTCCTTCCAGCCGCAACTCCACTAGATCCCATGCCTTATTTTTGTGCAAGGATGCCATTTCATCAACCATGGCCTCCTTCCAGAGTTTTCCATCCTCTGAATCCACTGCCTCCCTGACAATTATGGGATCATCATCAGTGATAGTTAAAGAAAAAATTGAACGGAAAGCAGATGGACTATACCTTTCTGGCTACCTTTCTTCCTGAACTGATCTTCTCACAGCTAGAGTTTTTGGCTCTTCCTCTTCTAAATCTTGTTTCGTTGTAGAGTTTGATTCATCCTCCTTTAGCTCAAACTCTATCTTCTCAGGTTCCTTTGGTAGGAATTCATTTTTAACAACATATTTCACCTCTCTAAGCACCACATCTCGGTTGTACACAACATTCCTTGTTTCTGGGTTCCAAATCTTGTAACCTTTTAAACCATCTGATATACCCAATAAATATGCACCTTTCAAATTTATTATCCAACTTGGTCCTTTTCTCCTTTGGAACATGTACATATGCATCACATCCAAATACCCTCAGATGTGAAAGAGAGGGTTTCTTACCAGTCCATACATCATGTGGAGTCTTATCCTATAACGCTGCTGAAGGTGATTTATTAACCAGGTGACATACAGTCTTCACTACCTCTGCCCAGAATTCATGTCCTAACCCGGTACCACTGAGCATGCTTCTTTCCTTTTCCATCAATGTTATGTTAATTATTTCTGCAACTCTGTTTTGCTGAGGCATGTATGAAGTATTCTTCTGTCATGCTATACCACACTTCTTACAGAACTCTTCAAATTGCTTCTTGCAGAACTCTCCACCATTATTTGTCCTCAGAACCTTTATCGTCTTCTCTGTCTGGTTTTCCGCCAGAGCCTTAATTCTTTGAATCTGTCAAAGACTTCAGATTTATTCCTCAAGAAATATATCCATTTATTCCTTGAGAAGTCGTCTATGAATGAAACATAGTACATAGTCTTACCTAGTGATGGAACCGACACAGGTCCAAACACATCACTGTGCACAAGCTCTAATATCTTGTTCGCCCTCTTAGCACAAAAAAGAAAACTCACCTGATTCTGCTTCCCATATACAGAATGTTCACAAAAATCGAAATCTAGAGAGAAATTATACATACATTCTACCATACCATTACCATGCAGTATCCAAAGGCCCTTCTCTCCAATATGTCCAAGCCTTTGATGCCATAGCATGGTATTTTCTCTAGAGACCACTAGGCTTTCCGCTCCACTTTCCATAACCACAGAACTATTGAACCCATCCATCACAGTGGTACCCTGAAGCTTGTACAGAGTTATAATCTGAACTCCCCACATTAATACCAGTTCTCTCTGAACCATCTCGTAGGTATCTTTCATGAACATTGTTTTTACACCTCTATCATCCATCTTACTTATAGAAATCAGATTTTTGTTCTATGCAGAACATCAGGAAGTGTTCTAATCCTTCCACCTTACATCTTCAGCTTGAATTTTCCACGTCTGATGATTTTGGCCTTGCTATCATCCCCTAAGAAGACATCACCACCATCATACTTCTCATACTCGCATAACAACTCCCTATGGGGAGTGAAGTGAAAGGATGCACCTGATTCAATCAATGATGCCTCATGATCTACATGTGTATTTAAAGAAGAAGACAAATACACATCCCCACCTGCATCTAAGGTGGTTTTTTCTTCTGCAGACGGAGCATCGTTAGATATATTTCCTTTCTTAGGAGCTTTAGATCTACAGTCCTTTTTATAGTGCCCTTCCTTTCCGCATTTCCAGCATACCTTTACAGGCTTTCCTAGAGATTTAGATCTCCCACTCGAAAACTTATTTTTGTTTCTATTTTGGGATCTTCCTCATACAAATAAGGCATCTCCATTATGGCCCTCCATATTTCTCCATCTCATTTCCTTTGATAGTAAGGCTGAGATAATTTCATCAAAATTCAAGGTAGTTGTATTGCTACTTATTGCAATAACCAGACTGTCCCACGAATCTGGTAGAGAACACAAAAAATTGATGCGCATATCTTCGTCTAATATTTTAATATCAACATATGACAATTGAATTACCACAATATTGAAGGCATTCAAATGTTTTGTCACCAAGTCTCCATCCTTCATCCTTAGGTTATACAACTTTTTCCGCAGGAACGATTTATTCACCAGAGACTTAGATTGGTACATAGTCCCTTACTTGACCCACAGATTCTTCGTCGTAGCTTCCCCAGATACATTCAGCAATACTGAATTTGGGATACACAACCATATTGTGTTGTTTGCCTTCTGATCCAACTTCACCCAGTGTTCATTTGACATTGTCGTTGGTTTAGTACACGGATCTACCGCGATCCACTAATCTTTATCCACCAAAAGATCCTCCATCCTGAGTTTCCACAAATCAAAACTTTGACCATTAAATTTCTCGATCTCTATCTTTCCACTGCTCGCCATCTTATTTCACCGCAAGAATCAATCCCACATATCTCCCACTGAACAGGGTCTACCACAGGCCCGAGCAAAAAACCCCTCAACAACAAAGGCGTCCCCTTGAAGCTGAAACAACTCTGATAACAAATGTAGGTTTTAACCTTGTACATAAATTATCTGCAAACGAATTCTTAAAGACAAAAAATAAACAATAGCGAGAGCATAAAACTTAAAATAGATTTACACAGAGATTTTTCCCTTAGATCCCAAAACCGGGACTACCAGCTTGATTTTTCAGTATATTCCTTTTAGTGTTACAACACATATATACTCATGTCGAAGCATTCATAAACCCCAATCCATTAACCCTAGAACTAAACATAACCGTAGTTCCCTTGACCGGATCTACAAAATACCAGGAGCCGAAAAACATCATGACCTAAACCCATGTGCAAAACCATGCACAAAACCATAGGCAAGTCTGCGACTATTCGTGGAAAGAATATAACACACACCCAAAAGACCTTCATTCATCATATTGATTTGCTTCATTATAATTCATGGGCTCAACAACATTTAAAATACTAGTCATAAGAGCATAATATTTGTACTGTGCAGGTAAGTGAGTCTGCTTACTTGATCTCCTTGGTAGTGGACTTGCCTCAATTTTGTCCTGTGTGATTTCTTGCTCTCCTATGAGTGGAGTTCGATTGTTGAATGTATCCACATCATTGGATTCCTCTTTTCATTGTTACTACTGCAAATGACTGTCTTTGGCTTCATTATTGATGTCATCAATCAGTAAAGTCATATGCCACTTATCATAACTTCTGTCCTTATTCCCTTCATCAACCCATTCATGGAAGATAACATCTCTACTCACAAATACCTTGTGAGTAGATAGATTGAACATATTATATGCTTTAAAATTAGAACAATACCCTACAAATATGCACTTAATAATTTTAGCATCCAATTTCTTCATATCTCCCTTAGGAATGTGTGCAGAAGCTCTAGAACCAAATACTCTTAAGTGATGGACTACAGGTTTACAACCATATAAAGCCTCAAATGGAGTCTTGAGATCAATACACCTATTTGGAATTCTGATCTTTAAATAAATTGCAGTACTAATAACTTTTGCCCAAAAACCATTGGATAGGTTCTTACCTTTCATCATGTTGCATGCACATTCCACCAAAGTTTTGTTCTTTCTTCCTACAACCCCATTATGTTGTGGAGTGTGGGGTACTGTAAATTGTTCTTCTATCCCATGATCTTTGCAATATTTGATGAAGTTTCCAAACCTATATTCCCCCCCTTGATCTGAGCGGAAAATTTTGATAACTTTCCTTGTTTTTTTTCAACCATATTTTTGAATTCTTTAACATACTCGAAAACATCACTTTTTCTTCTAACAAAGTATACCCAGGTATATCTTATGCAGTCATCAATAAATAACAAGAAATAATAAGCTCCACCTAAGGACCTTGTCTGCATGGGTCCACATATATCAGTGTGCACAAGTTCAAGTATATCTCTTTTCCTCCTATTTAAGCTATAGGGAAATTCATCCGTGTGCATTTTTCCAAGTGCATATCTTTCACAATCAATATGTTCATTTCTTAAAATAGGAAGTCCATCGACCATACCTTGTTTCTGTAGCAACAATAAGTCATGAATATTGATGTGACCAAGCCTTTGATGCCAAAGATCCATTGTTGTCATAATCGTTGAAGTTAAAGCTTGATGTGGCACGCTTGTAACATTCAACTTATATAGGCTTCCAACTCATACTCCTAATGCGACCGACTTCTAATGAATCAACAAATCATTTATAACACAGTGAACTTTGAAACATTCTACCTTTAAATTCTAATCCGCAATCATGGAGACACAGATCAAATTCTCTTTAATACCAGGTACATGCATGCCATTCTAGATGTGCCCGATATTACCATTATGCAATATCACAAGAATATCTCCATACCCTTTAATTTGTTATGCTTTGTCATCTCCAACGTAGATGTTAGCACCATTGTTGGTCTCCTTAAAATTTTCATGCCAATTTTTATTACCTGTCATATGAGTGGATGCTCTAGAATCCACAAACCAAATTCCAACCTCATCAGTTTTAGTAGAGAGAGCAACATCCTACACAAATAATTTAAGATCATGATTCTGATCTTCGCCAGAAAAATGCCTTATATGCCTCTTGTGTCTATGTCTAGTTTCATCGGTCTTGTTTTTATAACAATCTCTAGCAATATGACTAGTTCTAGCGCAGTGAAAACACTTAATTCTTTAATCATTTCTAGTGGATGACATACCTTGAAATGGCTTTTTCTGAGATGGACCACCGCTTTTCTGTCCTCCTCCTAGTTTCCCTTTGAAGAATTTTTTCTTCACCACCAATGCCATATCTGTATTATGAGGCTTGAGGTTCATACACCTTTCTTCTTCCTGCATCAAAATCCTTGTCAATTTTTCAAAGGTGGGAGCTTTCTCCCTCGCCGCAAGCCCTGTAATGAACATATGATAATCCTTTGTCATACCATTTAAGGTAATCGTGACGAGATCAATGTTGGACACTTTCTCCCCTATGTCATCCAACTTGTCTCTCAGTTCTTTGATCCATGAGATGAATGCAACAACATATTCATTCTCCTCCATTCTAATGGAGATATTCTTACTCTTCAGAAATAACAATCGATTTGTATTCCTTATTTCATACAACTCCTTGAGTGTAACCCAAATATCGTTAGTGGTTTTACATTATCGGATGTGAGGGATTATGTTGTCTTTTACGGACATCTTCAACAAAACCTTCACTTTATTTTCTCTCTTTTCCCAATCTTGAATTGATGCAGTTGTTCCACCTCCGGTTGTAATCGGATTTGCTTCGTCCCTATTTGCAATTTCCCACGCACTCGAACCCTCGAGCAATGTCTGCAACTTGAACTTCCAATTGGTGTAATTTGACTCATCGAGTTTATTGCTCTCATTAAGATATGTCTTTGCAATGTGACTATTCATTGTGACAAGATCAATCTATGGATCCACCTCAAGATCCTCCAATAATCGATTTGCAACTCCAACACTAAATCCTTCACTAGTCAATCTATGGATCTATCTCCAGATCCTTCAACAGCTCCATATTCGGATACTACGGATCCAATTCCAGTCGACAACCTTCAAAAAACTTAAACAAAATCACCAACAGAGATATTTTCGATCTCGGCCACTTTTAAAAAACCAACAAAAGTGCACCAGCGTGGGTATCCCTTGTCGGACGCGCATTTATGGGTCGCATTGGGGGAAGACTGTGTAAGTTTTTAATGAAAAGTGCAGGATTTGGCTCAAAAAAACTGCGCTAGTCCCTTTGCTAATCCACAAGATTTGGCTCAAAAAACCATGCTTAACCTCAAAACAAGCGTGATTTTGATCGTGGACTCCTCACACTGTACAGGGTTCATAAGCGCGCTTTTCCTTTGTCGGGGTCATGCTGGTCTGACTCTTGACCCTACACCAGCGTTCTGTCAAGACAAAAAAATGAGCCACCCACCAAGGCTCTCATATGAACCAGCCACCAAAGCTCTCAAATGAACTAGTCACCAAGGCTCTCACACTCTCCAATCTCAGCCACAAGGGCTATCAGCCACCAAGGGTCAACTAAGCCACTAAGGCTCACCACAAACCCAACATAGCCACCAAGGTTCACCAACTCTGAGACCATGTTAAAAAAAATGGAAAAATGAAATTGGAATGAAACTTACAAACTGAAACCAACAACTCACATGTGAACAAGCTACACCTTGAGACTGCCCAAACAATCTCATTTTATCAATTAATCATTAAATCATAAATATATAAGTTTACAACCATAAAACAAACTTTCTCCATTATTTTTATCTCAAAGAATTTCTAAAACCGGCTATCCGGCTATGATGTTAAAGAAGAATTTGCTAAATATTCAATAACAACAATGAGTAGTAAGCCCACCCTTTAAATTATGACATTGTTTATTAGAAAAGATTGTAGAAAACCAAATCCGTTAATGCAAGCCACTAATTCTCAACCGGAAATGCATTTAGATTGTTGCAGAGCATGTGTGGTTTCTCAGAGCTATGTTATATGTAAAACAAGAAGAGTAATTGATTGAATTTTAGGGAAAAGAAGATCAATGCACAGCACACCTATACAGATTACAGACTGCAACTAGATTAATGTAATGCAGGTAGCCCCTGTTCCAGCTGGTCTGTATTGAATATTGATGCTAGCAAAACTGTTCAATATTCGACTGCAAGAGATCCCGAAGCTTTGGCCGGAACTCGGTAATGGTCTCTAACTTTGGCTTCCAGGATCTGAACGCGCTCAATCTCAGCTGTTGAACAGCCATGGACAACTCTGGAACGTCCTCCAAATTTAGCTTCGGCACGGCACGCTCCTTCTCCGGCATCAAGACATCCTCCAGATCATCGTCCCTTTTCATTTCTAGCGGCAGGGGACGCATGAGGAGGTCCCCAAATGCGGGGAGTACTCTGGCGCCAGAGCTGCGTCTGCTTGCAGGTTTCATGGCGGAATTGGCTTTGAATGCGAGGGAGGCCATGTCTGTCCCAGAGAGCACAGAATGAAGCTTCGACATTGGCACAAGAAAATACAGATACCCCAAATCCAGCTCTTCGTCTGCCGTCAGAGGATTGATGCGGCGCCCAATCTGCAGGCCGTTGGCGTGACAGACGAAATGTTGAGGATTGTCCAGCATCAGCTCTGCGGCCTTTATCCGCCGCTGAAACTCCTGAACGCCGCCGTTCCAGCTTACAACTTTCACAGTGTTGCAAGGTACAGACTTGGAGGCGCAGGAAATGTAATTGCCCATTATGAAAACTGATTGCCTTTGGTTTTTTCTGTCGTTCTGCTGCCCCTGTTGCGAGACGGGAAGTAAAAACGGACTGTAAGTGCGAACAGGGTGGGCATTGGGCAACACATATGAAGGCTAACGTTCATCGCTGGCTACAGCGCGTGAGTGAGGCATCGTGAGTGTGACAGGAAACTGACGCAGGCATCGGAGAAAAACAGATGTTTATGTGAGGCGGCATGGGCCCACACGCATTCACGGCCTCTTAATCTCATCCCCTATCACATAAATGAATGTACGCGGAGAAGCATGTAATAGCTGTCTTCGACTATGCTCTTAAAAATATATATTTCGCACTTTGAGTTTGATGAAGTTTGGGAAGTCTTGAAAAAAAAAAAATCAAATTTTGGTGATATCATGATACAATGTGATTGGTTTATAATGAAATTTTTTGAAAAGTTTTTTATTTATTTTTTCAATATAATTTATTTTAAATTTTGCTGGAATTCATTGAAATCACAAGTTTGATAAGAGAAATTTTGCATAATCTAAATGCTCTAAGGTTTTTTAGAGTGTTGAATCCAGATATATGTTCTCAAAAAACCAATTTAAATGACACAAATCAAGATTTCATCTCAATTTCTTTCAGAAAATCCACGAGGTACTCCAAAAAATAACATTTAAGACAACTCTGTAAAAATAACATTTAAGACAACTCTGATAAAATGTTACAGAAATTTTTGAAAATCAGAGTTTGTCAAATTTTAGGATTTCTAGTGCCCTAGGTGTTCTTGATGGCGCTGAATCCATTTTCACCATTAAAAAAAACCATTTAAACAGTAGCATTCTGATTTTTAAGGGGAAAAAAAAAAAGTTGATTCCAACAAGAAAATTGTGATCGGGGCGCTATTCTGTGACGTTGGTAGACAATGTCATTTTTTGGCATTAGTACTTATTTTCTGATGAGTAGAACTTGCACAAAAATTAAATGTTAAGTGGTATTGAAAGAAACTCTTTAGAATTTTTCTATATATTATTGAAGCCCATAGTTTAATTAGGCTTCAAATTTTTCTTGAAAATAATGGAAATTCCTCTAAAATTTTCATAAAATTTAATAGAAATTTTAGGAAATCTGAGTTATCTCTGTCAAAGTTTCAAGATTTTGGGTGCTACATGGGTTTTTGATGGTGCTGAATCTGTTTCCACCATCAAAAACATGATTCAATGACTCCTGCTATCAGATTTTTTTAAGAAAAAATGCCCAAACAGTGACATGTTTTTACACCGAGAACAAATATTTAAACACAAAATGATATTGAAGAGTGTAAACTTCTGTAATCCAAATTCATTTTCAATAAACACAAAATGATATTGAAGAGTGTAAACGAAGAGTGTAAACTTCTATGATCCAAATTCATTTTCAAATAAATTCTTCTGGAAAATCACATCATACTTCTATGATCCAAATTCATTTTCAAATAAATTCTTTTGAGAAATCACATCTTAGATAATAGAGTTCTAACTAACAAGTATAGTTCATCATCAAGAAAATGATGATTCGCTAATCAATTCCATCAATAAATAACTTGAAAAAAACAACTATCAAAACTAAAATTAATAGTAAAATAATAGAAATAATAAAAATAACAATTTTAATTAAATTTAATAAAATCAAAAGAAAATTAATTAAAATTCTCATACAAACTAAATAAAAATTAATAAATTGTATTATAATCTTGGTAGCTGGAAACGCTAGCTGGAAACGCCGACTCTATGAACTATGATATGAATTCCCAAAAAAATATTTAAAAATACAAAATGATAATCGAAATAAAATAACTTATAATGTTTCTTAATTAAATTGCATTAGGATTTGAAGAGTTTCAATTTCCATGTACAACAACAACTTGCATTCATTTTTTAAGCTTTAGCGTGTACTTTCTGAGCAGTTTTGTTGCGTAAAATTTCTACAAAACTTAAAGTCTTAACTAAATGAAAGAAATTCTTTCTAAATCTTCTATCTATTACTGAAGAATCTTGTTATTAAATATAATATGGTAATCACATTTCTTGATATAATAAAATTTATATATTTTTAAATTAACTACATTCATTATTTAGATTGGAAGAATTCCATTTAAAAGTACATCTATGACTTCCTACCTATCAGATATTGCCAATGTCTTTTCATAACCCAAGTAACCCTGTATATGATGTTACATCTTGGAAAGTGCTCCTGCTTTTCTTTATCTTTAACTCAGCAGATTCTTGAGATTGGCATTATTTGACTTCACATCTAGAACTTTCTGGGATATTGCTCTTCTTCTCCATGTATTATATGATTCTAAGTATAGTATAAACTTTTATGTTTTTATTTTTTTCATATAAAAATTGATATTTGAAATTTAATTAACGTTTGATAAAATTATAAATTAAGTGTTTATGATGGAATTATGTATTAAAATGTAAAAAAAAACATCTATATTATTACTTGAAAACAAAATTAGGATTTGAAAATAATAGTTAATATATGTGATATCATTTGTTGAGATTTAATTGAGTTAAGTAAGTCATTCATATATGACTATTTCCATGATCTCATGATTTTTTTAATGGTTCATTTAGCATAAATTGGGTAGCAAGTTAAGTGGCCTTGGTTGTAGGGAAAACTCTTGGCTACAGGGTGCAAGCCCCGAAAGGGATGATTGACACTATGTGATTCATTTTACTAGTTTCAATCCCATTTCTTCACCTCAACATCACCCAATGCAATAAGTGCTAAATAAACTATTAAAAAATTATGAGAAATTAATTAGTTATAACTACCTTTCATGGAAATAATCATATATAAATAACTTACTTAATCTCAAAAAATAATATCTAATATAATACATAGCTAAATATATAATTTTCTTTTCTATAAATACAAACTATAAATCACATTAATTAATTTGGTCTATTTGAAAAAACTTACAAATTCAAAATATAATACTGACCCATAACTATCAACATTAATGCTTAGTGAATTATCGTTGGGATACTAAATTAGCTTTATGAGAAAGGGAAATGTATGCAGGTTTGTCAATGACAATGCCCCCTTTATTTCTCAGATCCGATGGTCTGTGATACAGTATCGACTTTCGAAATCGAAATTACCGAATCATTGACATCTTCACCAACATATTGACTATTTTTGCAATCACTCCCTATCATATTAATTAAATTGACTACTATTGCAATCACTCCCCATCATATTAATTAAATTCCTCGTATACCATTTTGAAAGTGGACATGTATCACATTCAACCTCCAAGCTTAGCTTAATCAATTTGTACGTTGCACTGGAGGTGGGTGTAGTGGGACACGTTTATATTTTAAAAATAAATGGATAAATATTTATATAAAGGTTTTGATTTGTAATAGGATACGTTTATATTTTAGAAATAAATAAATAAATATTTATATAAAAAATTTGCTTAGTAAAATAATTTTTTTATTTATTGAAATTAGTGAGTGTATGTGTATTGAAGTACATAAAACAAAATGTCCACTTTCATCTAACAAGTCGATAAATAATGAAAATTTGTTTATTCAACCCTGGGTGTATTTTGTCCCTTTTGATTGTTTTTTTGGTTTTATTATGTTAATTTCTTTATTATCTTGTCAAATAAGGAAGAATTGAAGGTCAATTCATCACATTTTCATATTTCTAGCGGCAAAGGCATTTCTTGTAATTCACGATAGGTATCTTTTCGCATTTAATGTTTATAAAAACTTATAAAGTCATATCGACAGGTATCTTTTTACATTTAATGTTTATAAAAACTTATAAAATTATATCTTTCTCCAAAGTTAATAATTAAAAGACTATAATTTTAGTTTATTTTTTTGATGAAAAATGCAGCAAGAAATTATCAATTTGATTTTGCTTTGATTAAATTGAGAAAATTCAAATTTCAACATCAAAAAACAATTTGGATGTAGTTAACTGAGGTGACATGGCTCTTGTCACTCAATTAGATCAATAAATTCGGATTAGAGGAGTTAGAGTTCAGTTAAGCATGTGCGATTTCTAATTTGTAGCAATCAAGGTCATTTATTTCAAGTTGTTTTTAGTTAAACTAGTTCTAAATGTTGGAGGAACTAGTGGAAGGTTAGTTGTGCTGTGGGACTTCAGGAAAACTCAGTGACCATCTAGTTCACTGATCAATTAGCTCAAAATAGCTAGTGCATGCAGAGAATTCGAGTTCTCCAACTGTGATTGAGATTCCAAGAAAGTTTAACATAATTTGTAGACTAGTCTTGAGTGTACAGGTGTTGCATGTAGTCAGTTGATCAACCCTGGGAGTTGTGGAATCAATTTGAGGAATTTCCTAAATAATTTGAGAAAGTGCAGACCTGCGACGTCGATGAACTTTGGCACAAAACTCTGGGTCATTTGCATCATGGTGCCTTGAAGATTATGTAGGAAATAGCCACAGGCCTCCCCAAAGGATCACTTGAGCAGCAAGATATATGGAAAGGATGTATCTTGGGGAAGTACACAAAATCCACATTCCATGATCAGGACAACAAACCACATGCAGTCCTAGAAAGGATACACTATGATGTCTGTGGACCTTTCTCGACAACCTCCACTACTAGACACAAATATTTTATCATTTTTATTGTTGACTTCTCACAGAAGTGTTGGATATTATTCATGCGAAAGGAGGAGGAGACATTCTCCAAGTTTGTAGAGTTCAAGGCACTGGTTGAGAAAGAAACCGACAAGAAGGTGAAGGCTCTCGGGAGTGATAATGGGTGTGAGTATGTGTTGAATGAATTCAAAAATTTATGTGTGAAAGAAGGCATTGAATGAGAGTTGACAACACCCCACAACCCATAGAAGAATGGGGTGACTGATAGAAAAAACTGTAGAATTGTGAGAGAAACGAGAGCGATTTTGCATGACCAAGGCCTACCACTGCACTTGTGGATAGAGGCATGAAACAAAAAAGTATATTTGCAGAACCAGAGTCCTCATCGAATTAGGGGCATGATTACACCAGAGGAGGATTTCTCTGGGAGAAAGTTGGATGTTTCACACTTCAGGATTTTTGGAGCCTTTGTATACTGCCATGTCTCCAAAGAATCAAGGAATAAGCTTCATTCGACAACATAATTGGGGGTACTTATGGGTTACGCCAAAAATCCTCACAACTGCCATGTGTACTTACCATCCCTTAGAATGACAGTTGTGTGAAGGGATGTAAAATTTGATGAGGAGAAAGTGATGTGGTACTCTCTTGAGAGGGAGCTTCAAATACCACAAGAGGAGGAGCTTTTAGCTCCAAAGGAGGAGCCTTGGGAAGTTGTGGAGTAACCACAAATTGAGGAGCAGAGAGTGGAGACAACCACTCAAGCAGAACCATCCAAAGGAGGAAAAAAATCAACCAGGGAAATTAAGATATTTGTGCAATATGTGAGGGAGAATGTGGGTGCTCCCTAAAATTTGCGTAGGAAGAGAAAGTCACATGATTGGTACACTAGCTACATGGCTTAATGACTTAACTTGTAGAGGCTGAGCCATATTCTTTCGAGGAATTAGTAGAACAACTTGTATGGGTTGATGCAATGGTGGAGGAATACAAATCCATTGAAAAGAAAATTGTTTGGGAAGTGGTCCCAAAACAAGCAGATAAATTAGTTGTGGGTTCAAGATGGATCTCCAAGGCTAAGAAGGAAGCATACGAAATCATAGAGAAATATAAGGCTAGATTTGTGGCCAAGGGGTACTCTCAAGTTGAGGGAATTGACTATGAGGATACCTTTTCTCCTGTAGCAAGGTACTCAACCATTAGATAAATTATTTCTCTAGTTGTGCAGATGGGGTGGAAGATCCACCATATGAATGTAAAAACAACATTTCTCAATGGGGTTATTGAGGAGGAGGTTTACATCGAGAAACCATAAGGTTTTGAGTCATTTTATCAGGAGTCTCATGTGTGCAGACTCAAGTGAGCATTGTATGATCTCAAGCAAGCACCCCATGCTTGGTACACCATGATAGATAGTTATCTCACCATTTGGGCTTCACCAAAACTGAAGCAGATGTAAACCTCTACCATATCTTGGCAGAAGGTAAATTACTCATAATTTTCTTACATGTTGATGATTTTATTTTAACTGGTTATGAGAAGTTGACCAGATCTTTCAAGAGGGACCTTTCAAGAGAATTTGAAATGAAGGACATGGGTCTGATGAACTACATCCTCGGCTTGGAAGTATAGCAAGGTGAGGGGGAATTTTTTTTATATCAAGGAAAGTATGCAAATGAGATAGTGTAGATATTATGCATGGAGAGATGCAAAACCATGGAGACACCTCTAGCGACCAACTGGAGGAAGGAGGATGCCACTTGAGGTGAGGAAGTGGAAGTTACCATTAATCGACAACCAGTGGGTTTAGTGGTGTATCTTGTGAACACACGACCATATATGTGCTACACAATCAAATAACTGAACCAAGTTATGGTTATGCCATCCAAATTATTATGGAAGGCAGCTAATCATGTCTTATGGTACCTCAAAGGCACTACCTAGTTTGGACTATGGTACATACGGACAGAGGGAGTGAACATGTGTGACTTCAAAGATGTAGATTAGGCAGGGAGTCCATCAAATCAAAAGAGTACATCAGGTGGAATTTTCAATGTTGGGTCTGCAGTGATTTCTTAGTACAAAGGGAAGCAAATATATGTGGCATTCAGCTTAGCAGAAGCAAAATACATGGCTGCAAGTCAAGCAACATGTGAGGTGATCTGGATGAGAAAGATATTTGTGGGACTGTTTGGTCAGATGATGGATCCAACTGTGATCTACTATGATAGTCATATTTGCATCAATCAATATGAGAATCATGCATTTCACGATAAATCCAAGCATATTGATATCCGACATCACCATTTATGAGATTGTGTGCAAAGGTAGATAATGTTACAACAATACATTCTGATAGAGGAATAAGATGCTGACATTTTAACAAAGGAATTGTCAAGAGTGAAGTTAGAGTTCCATAGGTGCAGGATAGGGGAGGTTGATGATCCATTTCTTGATGAGAGGGAGTGTTGAAAAATAAAGCAAGAAATTCTCAATTTGATTTTTCCTTGATTAATTGAGAAAATTTGAATTTCCACATCAGCAGATAGCTTGGATGTAGTTAATTGAAGTGACATAGTTCTTTTCACTCGGGTATCTCAGTAAATTCGAGTTAGAAGAGTTAGGGTTCAATTAAGCATGCGTATTTGCTAATTTGTATCAATCAAGGTCAGTTATTTCAAGTTGTTTTCAGTTAAACTAGTTCTAACTGTTGGAGGAACTAGTGGAAGGTTAGTTGTGCAGTGGGACTTCGGTCAAGCTCGGTGACCATCCAGTTAACTGATTAATCAACCCAAAATAGCTAGTGCATGTAGAGAATTAGAGATCCCCAGTTGTGGTGGATATTCCAAGGTAGTGTAGCATCAATTGTAGACTAGTTTTGAGTGTATGGGTATTGCATGTAGTCAGATGATCAACCCTTGGGAATTTCCTAAATAATAGGGGAACAATTTCTCAAGGAATTGCACAAGGAATTAGGGTCTCAAGAAGAGGAAAAAATTGACTAAGTCTAGGTCAGAGCTTCTCAGTGAGTACATAGATAGATTATTCACTTGCAGGTTGTGCCTAGTTGAGAAAAAAAATTGTAATACATCTCTATTCATCATATTTATGCAAGTAGGTAAGTTTATTTTATCATATTTCTTTCCCTAGAAAAATGTTGTGTGCATGTATGTTATTTCTCATTTCCTATTTGTGATTGATGTTCTCATTTTTTTGAATTCCTTGGTTTCTTTTCTTTGTAAGTCTTGTTTGTTTCTCGATTTCATCTTTCATCTTTCATATTTGTCTAAGCTATCATATATACTAGATCTAACATCTTTGATCTAGATCTGAAAAAAAATTACTTGTTACCTTCATCACCTTGTATAATCTAATACATAGCAATTCACATTTTTTTGCAGGCACAACAAGGAGAAATCATCACCTTCTTTTGGAAATTTTGTCAATGTTTCATCTTGATTCTTCTTTTAACTGGGTCCATGGTATCTTGGTGGTTAGATCTCTATGTATACACTTTTAGACAAGTATCTTGTACAAGATTTTGATTAGATATAACGATTTATGGGTTCTTTGGTATGCCTTTGGTTGCATCTTTCATGTCTCAATTTGCATGATTGTGTTGCCTCATGATTATTAACCTAGGAAAAGTATAGATTTTCTTTGTTTAATATGGGTATGTGTTACTTGTGGTTTTTCATTGACATCAATTTGGAATTGGGAAGTTGGATACCATATCTAGATATTTAATAAGGGTTCAGGTTTTTGCCTCTTTGTAGAGACATTGGAGTACTATCTTCGAATTGATACCATTTCTTTATAGCCTTGAAATTTTTTTCATTGGTTTGGTGTGTCTTTACTTACCTTATTAGACTAGGTAACAAGTGACATATCTTTGCAAAAAGGATGTTGTGTTTTTATGTGTTTTTTATCAAATATTTTCTTTGGTGTGATGAGTATTTACTTGGATCATGATTAATTTATTACTTTGGGTTTTAAAGTGAATATTTAGAGTGTGCGACATTTTTTTGACTCATTTAAAATTAAATGGATTAGATCTGTTCCCTTACCTTAAATAAAATTCATTGAAGCTAAAGTTTTCATTTGGAATTTTCATTTGCATATCTTTTGGATTATGGACATTCTATTAAACACCATACAAGTTTCATCTTGTATCCCTTATCGAGTAATAAATAACCATAAAACAAATTCACTAATTAGAATTTATCAACAAATTTTGTATGTGTAGAAAAGAACTTTAGGTAGGATCTACGGCCTAGGTTAGGGTAGGTTGAAGAGTAAACCCTCTAGGCTCTGAAAATGAAACTAGAAATCATTAGAGAGTGATAAATCCATTAGTAGCATACAATTCTTGTCGAGAAAGCTCCTATAACATGGGAGTCAAATGTGAAGTCACATAAAAACAAGTGGGGTGATATCCCATCTACACTTGTTTAGGTGTATATTAAACTATGACAATTACCAAAATATCTTAGGGGCATGGTTCTCTGAAAACAAATCCTCTTTGAGGTTTTATGCCTAGTTTCCATACCAATTCATGTCTCTCTAACCTGCGCATATTCCCTCTAGTTATTTATTTGTGGAGTGGTAAACTTGGTGTGATTTCTCATGATGTAACTTAGGTGAATATGAGTGAGGAAGTACCAGTAGTACCTAAGTTAGATGTTACATCACCATACTTGTACCCTTGGATGGTGCCCCATGTTTACATGGAAATTTTTACCAAGAAGTATATTACAAGGAGATTAAGATAACTATTTATCACACCTTATCTAGTCAAATCTTATGGACTTGAGCCTCCCATGGGTTGGTTTTAAAAAGGCCCCTTTTATCTTTTAGTTTTTTTTTATAGCTTTAGATTTGCTAAGGATATTCTCTTTGGTTTGAGTCTAGTTGGACATAGGTTTATCGTTTTTCCTGTCAATTAAAATTTTCTTTTCACCATGGCTTACCTACTTCTTTATCAATCACAAAGAAAACACGATCTTTCTCTTGAAGATGAAGAATGACCACATATTAGGAAAAATATTTCCTTAGTGGATAAATTTGTTTCCTTAGAATAAAAAATATATGCATTTGATTCGAGGGATAGTGACACCTTTGAGGTTGAAGTGGTAGATGAAATTCCACCACTGAATTTTAACCCTATCTTGATTGGACCTTTCAATGCTTTGTTCATTTGAGTGAATAAACTTGGTATTGAACCTTTTTCTTTCTTCTCTAACTAAAAAATGATGTTGGATTTTAGTGGCTCATATGGTATGGATACACTTATTCCTTCTTTAATTAGTACATCAAGAAGGATCTCTTTGTCATCCTCCTTAATGCTTATTAGTCAAACTAGTGTTTCGACCACTACACTTAGCACATTTGCATGCTTAATTTGGTTAATGCCACTGGTCATTCAATTTCCTCCTCCTAGTGTCTCTAGTACGCTGGTACCAATGCCCTCAATTATATTTGTATTAAGTGTAGGGTAAGGCCAAAGTTCACATGTTGTATCCACATGGTTTCCACCTAGATTTGACATCCCAATATGGAGCTCATCGATACTGAATGTTATATTTCCTTTTATATGTAATATTCATGCATGGTATGGGAGTTTCCTAGCAATGTTGAGGGTATTAATAATTCTAGGGGTTTAATATACCATTGAGTACCCAAGCATATGGAGGAATGAAATTTCCTGTTAGTAGTTTATTTCAAGGAGTGCCCATGTTTCTTTTTGGGGGGGGGGGGGGTATCCATGTAAATTAATTTTTCCCTTGGAAGTGGTAACACCTTCAAGGGTGAGTACATTCCTAGGGAAGCTCAATGTCCCATCAATGATCATGTTTTTGGGAGTACCTTTATTACTCAGGGTAATAATTCTTTTGCTAGCACATTCATTCCTAGATCCCATGATCTTGCAAAGCAATAATCCTATGTGGGTTAATCAACCTTGCAAAGCTAGAACATGGTAATGACACATGGTTCATCTAGGTCAAGTAAGACATAGTATCCTTCCCATAATCCATTTTTCCACTTGAAACTATTGTTCTTGGAAATGATATATTTTCCAAATCTATCTATATTTATGAATGATCCCATTTGTCATGACCCTTCAGGGATGATGACAGCAGGGCCACCCTTGGCCCCGGTTTACCTTGGTCCCAAACTCACCTATGTGTAAATGCATCCAAAGTTTCATGCCCAATCATTTCCCAATCCGGCAATCTAACACTTCCCTTATTCTGCGTCGGCAAAGTTAAACAAATAAGTCTGGGTTAATTTAATATCTCAATTCAGAGAATTGAGATATTAATTCAACACTCCTCTATAGTTATAACCTGACAGTCCATTACGTATACATATGCGCCAAATTCGCATATACAACTATTATAAACGACATAATACTTTGGCTATTAAACCCATGTAAATTGTCCCTCGGCACGTACATATACTAACCCACGTAATATATCCATATATCTATTACGGTGTTCTTCAGTTATTAACAAAATCCCACGTATATCGACATACCTTTATTAATTCGTAAACCTTAGTACATCTTTGATTTCGGGCCCCACATATATGATCAACCGACCAATCAAATGCACAGCCGTACCTCTGTTATCGTCCGCATCTCTTCATCGAGCGATCATCGTCCGATGGCTTCCCTCCAGATCGACGACTTGTATTGATATTGCTCGGCGTCCTGATATGAACTTTAACGCGCGATGGCGCGCTTTCCGTGGGTCCTCCTCACCACATGTCGAACACTCTATGGAATCGCTCCCCAACCAGGAAATATCGCTTATCGATGATAGGTAGTGCGATGAAAACCACCATCTAGCTCCAAACCGCCGTCACTATTCATCTGGTCATGGCTCCGCTTCTCCCTCGACGTGCCAGGTTCCGTTCCACCTTTCACTCATGGTTCCGATTTATACACCTGCTCCCTTCAATGAGGATTCAATACTTGGCACAGGCCATTGCTGAAGTTCAACACACATAAATGAACTAGTTACCCTTTTGGTCTCGACCGGTCTTCTACGCAATCTATGTAATTAATCACAGGGTTCTTATTCGTCCTTCTACACAAGGGTTCCTATTATGGATTGTACAGAGGTCTATCACTTCGCTCGTATCCTTACTTATGGGATTCAGACTTCACTTACATAGAAATCAATCATCATTCACCAAGAGCCAATTATTCACGCAGGAATTAATCGACATGGGTACAACTATACTGAAGCAGTTCTTATTTACACCGTGAATTAACTTACTGAGTCTCCATGTAATTCAATCGAGAAGACATAAAGTCACACAAGGTGGGTGGCCAACAATATCCACCTGGATCATTAAGCCCCCAAAACGGCTCCGAGAGTGGAGGACCCGAAAACCTGCTAAAAATAGTAAGTTGTGCTGAATGTGAAAATCTGCAAGAATTGATGGTGCTGGTCCAAATGGAATAGGTGGGTGGCCACCGATATCCACCTGGATCACCTCTCTCTCCCTATTTATACTCGTCAGGGTTACATTTATACCACAAGGATGACTAGAATCAGTTCAGGTCTCCAAACAGTTCAAAAACTCTTAGCATTCCCAATTCTTGAATTTAGACTCAATAACTAAACTAATCCTAAACTGACTCTTCGTATTTCTATCTTAACCAATTCTTATGTTCTCAAAATAGCTCGAGAACAATTACAATTCCCTACCAAAATATTCAAAATATTAACATTTACAAGAAATTCAAAGTACATGGGACCCCCTATGTCTACTTATGTACAAAGTAACTTTTGAGCCTAATGCCCCTACATCAGACTCCCAAGCTTCAAATTATTCATGGTCTCCTGATCATGTGTTCTTTGTCTCTGCCTCCAGGATCCCATACTTGGTTTTGATGCCGTCCATCAGCTGCATCATCCTTCAGCTAATCTTCTCCATGCTTCCAGACTTTGTTCTGTAAGTCACTTCCAGCTATACTTTCACAATCTGCCATTGTCTTTCTCCTGCTGAAACTCTCCTGCTTTCCTGCTGTTGTTTGCTGCTCCTGAGTCACTCTCATCATCAGTCTTCTGATGTGTTCAATCTCCATGTCCAGCTTATCTTCTAACTGGAAATCATATTTCCCTCTACTGCAATCTCTGTCACTGCCAATACTGCTGCTCTTGCAGTCTCACATGCTATTAACATGTTTACTACTCCTGCAGGTGTCATCCCCCATGTTGCATCTGCTGCCACCATGGGTGTTGCTGCTGCCAATGTTTCCTCTGCGCAAACATCCTGAATATCCCTTAGGATATTTCTCTCTGCAGCACCCTTCTTTTGTTCACCATCCACAAGTTCATTCTTAGAAAACAATCTACTATTCACATTCCTACTGGCAGTGACATACTCCTCCAGTATACTAGTAAACAGAATTTGATTCTGCAAGCTAGTATCTACCCCTCTCTTCTTCACAGCTTCAAGCATCCTTGTTCCAGGGTCTGCAATCCCTTTCTCTTCTTCAAATGCTCTCAGCAAACAACTTAGCCATTTCTCCTGTGTTTTTTGCACATCTTCAACATACTGGAAGTTAGCTTCAACATCTTTTCCTTCCTCTTGGGCAATCTTCAGCAATTTCCTTTCATCCTCCTGATGGATTTTGGAAATCCAATCAAGTTCTCAGAGCTTTTCCTTCTCATATTCTATCAGCATGGAATGTTGATTCCTCCTCACTTCAGCAACTTTTAAAATCTGCACTCCAGTCTGCTCTTGGCCCATCATTCTGGCCAATTCTTCTCTGTCAATGACAGTGATAATTCCCTGCATACGAGACATGTTTGTCTCATCCTCCTTCAGCAACAATTTTTCTTCTCTCAAGACAATTTCAAAGGATGAATTTTCTTCTGCATCACCTATACACATAAACAAACTGTCAGTGTTAAAACCATGAGACCCAATGGTCTCAATTGATGACCTAGTCACCAATTCTTCTCCCGGCATTTCTAAGTCTGGTTCAAGGCTAAAAAATTATTCATCATCTTTTCCTTCAGCTATCAGAGTCATCTCTACTGCTCCAATCATCATGCCCAGATGCTGGTCCTTCGTTATGTTTTCAGCCAACATAGTTTCCTCCTCATCCATTTCTCTGACAACTTCCAACTTCTGTTCTTCCTCTTTCTCTGTATGATTAACACACGAATCATCAGTAGTAAAGTTCCAGTGCTTCAATGTATCCTTCTTCTCTGACAACACATCAGTATGTTGTGCAGAGCTCCTTTCCAAACCTTCTGTCAGCACCTCAAAATGCTGATTTGCATCCTCCATGATACTGTTATCTAGCCTCACTTTTCTTCCATCATCTGCTTCATGAACTCCATCCATGAATATCTTCCCGCCTTGCTTTCCCAACAACTCATTCAGTGCATAGGTCCTCTTCTCCTCCAATTCTCTTCTCTGAGAATCCAACCTCCTATATAACTCAACAACTTCAATAGGAGTAGATTTCGGGAACCTTACACAACCTTTTATGCCTCTGCTTATTCTTGACCAATCCTCTGTTGGCCCTTCTCTCTCAGCTTCAACATTCTGCTAGATATCTTCATTTGACCCTTCTGTCTTCATCTCTCCCTGAGATCTCACTATCTTAGCATTGATCTGAACAGATTCCAGATTCAATGTCTTCTCCTCATCAACAAACTCTGAAGCTTGTTCATCTTCCTGTGGTGTACCTGCAAACACACATAACTTTTTAGTTTTCAAATCATAAGACTCTTCAGTCTTGGCTGCTCCCTCAAGCACTTCTTCTGGAACAGGTCTGCACATGGAATCTTCAATTTCCATCTTTGCCTCAAGAACTCTGGGTTCTTCTTCCTCTGTGGAGTCTTTCATCACCTCACATTTGTCAGACTCAAGAACACAAGCCCTCACATCATTTGGAATTTTCTAATAACTCAGGAATTCCTCAATGAATTCCTCTTCAGCAAGACAAGATTCTTGCTGCCTCAAGTCTTCACTATGTCTCACAAGATCTCCTGCAGGTCTCCACTCTTCATCTGTGCTCTGTTCTACTTCACAAGAAAAAATTTCTTCTTTCAACTCAGCTGCTCTGAGTTCTTCTCTTAACAAGGTAATCTTCTTCTGCCTCAACCACATCTGTAATGGTTTCCATTTCACATTCTTTCTCACAAGCCAACCAACTCTCTGGCTTTCTTCTATCCTCAGTTTCAATCTGTTGAACTCTTCCTTGATCTCAGCAAATTCTTTCCAATATTCTTCATTTGTGAGTCTCTTCCTCATGCCATTTGCTTTGGCATCTTCCCACACTCTGTTGTTGTGGCCTCTTTCAGAACCTCTGCAATCACTAAAATCCCTGCCATGGCTCTTAGTAGCCATTTTCTTCTCTAGGAGTTCTTCACTCACAAGCTGCACTAAGCCTCTGCAACAAAAAGCTCTCTTGCTGCAACTTACCTCACCAAGCTTCTCTCTGAGCTCCGGCTTTTGGCAAGTACTGGTCCCCTTCTCTGTAGGAACCTTCTAGGCTTCACTCTGCAACTTCTCTCAAGAACACCTCTGCTCTCTGCTCATCCAACCTATGTTGGGAATCTTCCAGGTTCTGCCACACTCTTTCTGCACTCAAAATCCCTTGCTGGATTCTTCTATCACTGCTCTCAAAGCTGTGATCTACTTCTGTTGAGATGTATTCAATTGTCTGCACTCTGACTCTTGCAAACAATCCTCCAACCAGAGTTGAAAACTACTCATCTTCTCTTGAGAACACTACAAATTTCCTCCTTATCCAGCCTCTAGCTGAATACCAGGCTCACTACCTTCACTGCCAAACTCTTTCTTCAATTTTCAGCAACCATAATTCTGCAACTACAAATTCAATCAGATTAAAGTTAATTACCTGCAAGATCATGATCCTGTCCTCCACACACTCCACAATCCTGTTTGCTTCAAATATGTATGCTGCATGTCAGGCTTCCAAATCTGCAGTATTCTGTTAAACAGACTTCAACTTTTCTTTCCTGCTCAGTACGTGTGCATTTCCAAAACAAAATTTTCAGCGAGCTAACTAAATTCTAGCTCTGATACCACTTGACAGCGGGGCCACCCTTGGCCCCGGTTTACCTTGGTCCCAAACTCACCTATGTGTAAATGCATCCAAAGTTTCATGCCCAATCATTTCCCAATCCGGTAATCTAACACTTCCCTTATTCTGCGTCGGCAAAGTTAAACAAATAAGTCTGGGTTAGTTTAATATCTCAATTCAAAGAATTGAGATATTAATTCAACACTCCTCTATAGTTATAACCTGACAGTCCATTACGTATACATATGCGCCAACTTCGCATATACAACTATTATAAACGACATAATACTTTGGCTATTAAACCCATGTAAATTGTCCCTCGGCACGTACATATACTAACCCACGTAATATATCCATATATCTATTACGACGTTCTTCAATTATTAACAAAATCCCACGTATATCGGCATACCTTTATTAATTCGTAAACCTTAGTACATCTTTGATTTCGGGCCCGACATATATGATCAACCGACCAATCAAATGCACACCCGTACCTCTGCTATCGTCCGTGTATCTTCATCGAGCGATCACTGTCCGATGGCTTCCCTCCAGATCGATGGCTTGTATCGATATCGCTCAGCGTCCTGATACGAACTTTAACACGCGATGGCGCACAACAATGATGACTTTTCATGGGTCCTCCTCGCCATGTGTTGAACACTCTATGGAATCGCTCCCCAACCAGGAAATACCGCTTATCGACGATAGGTGGTGCGATGAAAACCACCGTCCAGCTCCAAACCTTCGTCACTGTTCATCTCGTCATGGTTCCACTTCTCCCTCGACGTGCCAGGTTCCATTCCGCCTTTCACTCGTCATTCCGATTTATAAACCCGCTCCCTTCAATGAGGAGTCAATACTTGGCACAGGCCATTGCCGAAGTTCAACACACATAAATGAACTGGTTACCCTTTTGGTCTCGGCCGGTCTTCTACGCAGTCTATGTAACTAATCATAGGGTTCTTATTCGTCCTTCTACACAAGGGTTCCTATTATGGATTGTACAGAGGTCTATCACTCCGCTCATATCCTTACTTATGGGATTCATAATTCACTTACACAGAAATCAATCATCATTCACCGAGAGGCAATTATTCACGCAGGAATTAATCGACAAGGGTACAACTATACTGAAGTAGTTCTTATTTACATCGTGAATTAACTTACTGAGTCTCCATGTAATTCAATCGAGAAGACATAAAGTCACACATGTAACTCATAAACAATTCTTCATAAATAGATATATAAATGTATATACAAGCGATAAATCTCAAAAGAAATTCTTACAATTTCATGACAGGCCAGATATTCAGTTCAGTGGCCATTATCCTCCTATTTTGTTGCTGAAAAGGTTCTCTACCTCTCTCTCTCTCTCTGAATCTCCTCTCTCTCCCTATTTAGACTCTTCAGGGTTACATTTATACCACAAGGATGACCAGAATCGGTTCAGGTCTCCAAACAGTTCAGCAACTCTTATCATTCCCAATTCCTGAATTTAGACTCAATAACTAAACTAATCCTAAACTGACTCTTCGTATTCCTATCTTAACCAATTCTTATGTTCTCAAAATAGCTCGAGAACAATTACAATTCCCTACCAAAATATTCAAAATATTAACATTTACAAGAAATTCAAAGTACATGGGACCCCCTATGTCTACTTATGTACAAAGTAACTTTTGAGCCTAATGCCCCTGCATCAGATGACCATTAAAATTAAATTACATTACAATATTCTAATGTTTGTTGGAAATCCTAAAGAATACCTATCATCACACATCATGACCTGTCATTTGTGGTGATCATCCAACTTTTTTTCTGGATGATAATATATGATTGAGTATTATACAACAAACTCTTACCAATAGTATGGTGAAATGTACTATAAACTAGATTGCATTGCATTTTGTGACTTCAAATATTTATTTTTTCCATTCTTGATGAATTATTAGTTGTTTATAAGATATGAGATTGGGCCAAAGCTACTAACATCCATGAAACAAAACACTTACCACCTACATCTCACACCATATCCATGAGTGGAGGTGGCTCCATGGGTTGATTAGAGCCAAGATTCCTAACCAAATCCTTTGGGGTTGGTTTTGTTAGGGTCGGTAATTTGCATTGTTTTGAATGATTGTTTCGAATCCATTATTTTGTAGTATTTCCATAAATCAAACTTATAGACATTGTCATTATCATAAGTTCAAGTGTCATTGTTCGAAACATTGCCATGTGTCTATGTCATTAAGTGGTTTGGTCGAAAGCATGAAACAACATTGAGTCGTGGGGAGTCATTGCCACAAATTATGAGAAATTGAGTCATGTTTTATGTGTCAATAAGGAGTCTATTAGAAGGTCTAATTGAGTCAGGTTCGAGTTAGTTTCAGTCTAAAATATAACTTCTCAAAACAAAATGGCCATTAAGAGCATCACATTTATTTTTCCTTCCTACTATATTCATTTTTCCCTAATATTCTAACCCACATCCTACATTTTCAATCTCCCATTTCCCATTTATTAAATCCTATACCTCATCCCCCTATTTGTTAGCCATTTCCCATTCATGAACAATGCAACTCCCACTTTCCCACCCTATCCTAGTTTCATCCCCTTAAATGGGCATGATTATGAAATCATATTGATACAAACCACATATCCACCACTACTTCAAACACCATACTTAACTAACATTTCAAATTATTAGCATACAAAGCATCATATCTGTTAGCCTCCACAATGTGCCAAGGTTGAAAGGAAACCGATGAAGGTAACATCAAACCAAGATTTTAGTTTGGTAGTTAGCCCTACCAAACCAGAGAGGTATCTCTCTATGAAAATCAAAGCCAAGGGTTTGACTGGATCAAGAGTGGATTTTAGGCTAGATATCTCAGATCTAGGGTTTTTAAATATTTAGGTTTTTTCTGCTGGATTAGGGATGAAGATTAGGTAACTAGGTCGAAATATCAAAGGTCACAGCTACAAGAGATATGGAGGAGCAAGGTCACTATGCTTTTGTTATGGTTTTAGGAGTTTTTTGGTGTAGTGTATGTTTTGAAAGAGAAAGAGATCATAATGATCATGTGCACCATGAATTCATTAATCAGGAAGGAAAATTACACAAAATGACATTCCTAACAAAACAAAACTTTCATGAAAAGAATTATGCTTATAAAAGTCTTAGGAAAATTGTTGTGAAACCAGCTCCAAAAATAGAAGAAAAGAGATATGAACGCCTTATAAATAAGCCACTTCGAGGGGGAAACCTCCAATACACTACATGAATGAAAAATTCTTAGATGATACAAATGAAAAAACCTCCTTTCTATATATAGGAGTCCACGAGTCCACAATGTAATCCTAGCTGACCTAACAATAATAATTTAAGGGCACAATAATAACAATATGGGGGTTACAAGGGTACAAAAATAACAATAAGGGGGTTGCACTAACAATAGTAAGGGACTATACTAGTAATATAGGGACCTAAGATACTCCTCTCCTTCAAAAAAGTGTTGTCCTCAACGCTTGAGTAGCTCCGGGTGCTTTTGTATAAAATTCTCATCCTCCCATGTAAAATCTTCAGTGGGTAAGTTCTTCAATTTTATGAGATACTCTGAAATTGATCAATTTCGTAGTTGTCGAGTTCTTGTTTCCATGACTGCTTCAGGTTCCAATATAGTTTTTCCTTCCTCATCAAGTTCTGGCAATATTGTTGGAACTGGAAGTTTGTCCCCTATAACCTTTTTTAAGCATGAAACATGGAAAACTGGATGCACTCGTGAAGAAGCAGGAAGCTCCAATTGTATGCCAAAGTACCAATATTTTTCAAAACCTTGTAAGGACCATAGTACTTTGGCGATAATTTATTATCCTTCTTAGCTTGCTTGAGGGACATTTGTTTGTATGGTTGTAGCTGTAAAAATACCCAGTCTCCCACATCAAAACTTCTCTCACTGCGATGTTGATCTTCCTTTATCTCATTCGATTTTGTGCCAAATTTAGGTTATCCTTTAAGATTTGGAGAACTTCTTGTTGATGATCGATGTGATATTCCATTGCTTGAACCCTAGCATTTTCCCTTAAAGAAGATGTGATGGATGGTGGATGTTATCCATAAAGTGCCATAAATGGGGTCATCTTTGCTGCAGTATGGAAGGATGTGTTATACCACCATTCAGTGAAAGGTAACCACTTGACCCATTGTGTTTGCTTATCAGATACAAAACAACGAAGATATCCTTCCAAAAATTTATTCACTATCTCTGTTTGACCATCGGATTGAGGATGATAAGATGAGCTATGAGCTAGTTGAGTACCCAAACAAGAAAATAATTCCATCCAAAATTTTCTTGTAAAAATGGGATCTCTGTCACTTACAATAATCTTCGCGTTTCCATGTAGCTTTTGAATTGTTTCCATAAATGCAATAACAACTGTACTCGCTTTAAATGGATGAGATAATGCACAAAAGTGTGCATACTTGGTAAGTCTATCAACTACGACCATGATGACACTCCTTCCTTCCGAATTAGGTAAAACTATGATAAAATCCATTGAAATATCCTCCCAACGTTGACTTGGAATGGATAAAGGTTGTAGAAGACTCGGGGTCTTAATTGTCTCAACTTTATTTTGTTGGCAAACCAAACATTCCACCACAAACTTTTGAATATCAGAATTAAGGCCATCCCAAAAAAAATCTTTCTTCACCCTGTGGTAAGTTTTTAAAATCTCGAGTGTCCTCCTAACGGAGAAGTGTGCAATTCCAAAATAATATTTTGTTTTATTTTGGAATTCTTGCAAATATATAAGCGATATTTGTACCATAAGGAACCATTTTTCCAACTAAATGTATCATATGTACTAGGATCTTGTTGCAACTTTTGAAAGAGAGCCCACACTTCTTCATCCTTCTTCCATTCATTCCTTACTTCAGTTATCCAATCTAGTTAGATAATGGAAATGGCACAAAGCAATGCTTCCACCTCTTCATCCTTTCTTGAGAGTGCATCTGCAACAACATTTAGCTTCCTTTTTTTGTAGACGATTTCAAATTCATAACCCAACATCTTTGTGACCCATTTTTGTTGCTCTTCTAAAGATAGTGTTTGTTCCAAAAAGCGTTTAAGACTATCACAATCAGTTTTTACCTTGAAGTGTCTTCCCATTAGGTAAGGTCTCCATTTCTTTAGTGCATGTAGTATTGCCAACATTTCCTTCTCATAAATAGCCTTTTGTAAATAATTTCCGTTGATTGAACAATTTTAAAAAGCAATGGGTCTTCCTTCTTGCATTAAAAAAACACCAATTCCATTTCCTGAGGCATCACATTCCACAATAAAGGTTTTGTGAAATCGGCATAGCTAAAGTACCAGTGCTGAGCACATTTCCTCTTTAATATGTTGTTAAAGGCCTTGGTTGAGAAAGAGTCCTGAAAATTCATCTTTCTTCAATAATGTTGTTAAGTGCTGCTATTCTCCCTCAAATTCTTAACAACATGTCAAAATACCTGTTAACCATAGAAATCTTAGTACCTTCTTTATGGTTGTGGGGACTTTCCATTCCTTAATGGCTTTAATTTTGTGGGGTCTACCTTAACACCCTCGTGAGGTGCAATATTGACCCAAATATTCCATCTCTTGTACTCCAAAGAAACATTTGGATGTTTTTGCATATAATTGTTTCTCCTCCAATAGTTTGAGCACTATGTCAACATGTTGAACATGATCCTTCCAAGACTTTCTATAGATTAGTATATCATCAAAAAATAATAGCACAAATTTTATAAGGAAGGGTTTGAAAATTGAATTCATCAACCCTTGAAATGTAGTAGGTGCATTGGTAAGGCCAAAAGGCATGACCAAAAATTCATAATGGCCCTCATGAGTTCGAAATGTTGTTTTTTGAATATGTTCAGTCTTCATTCTAATTTGATGATATCCTGAATGAAGATCCAACTTGGTAAAATAAATTGCTCCATGTAATTCATCCAATAATTCATCAATCACAGGAATGGGAAGTTTATATTTAATAGTGAGCTTATTTCTCTCCCTATAATCCAGACGCGTGCACCATGATCCATCCTTCTTGTGCACCAATACTACTAGAGCTAAGAAAGAACTTTGACTAGGTTGAATTATACCGGCCTCTAACATTTCTACAATCATACATTCAATTTCACTCTTTTGGACATACGGATATATATAAGGCCAAATTTTTGGAGGAACACTTCCTGGAATCAAATGAATAACATGATTATGATCACGAATAGGTGGGAGTCCTTTGGGAGTATCAAACACTTTGGAATGATTGTCCAAGACTCTTTGGAGATCTTGAGAAATAGAGGATTTTGATGTTGGAACTTCTAGTGAGCATAATTGTGCAATTACACCTCGTTGTTCTTTCTTCAGAAGATTTGTCATGACATTAGAGTTTATTATCTTTCCTGGCTTCCCTGTGATACCCCATAACTCGATTTCCTTTCCTTCCAAAAAAATTTCAAGAAAAGTTCTTGAAAATTAAAAGCTACCGTCCCCAAATATTGTAACCATTGTACTCCTAGTACAACATCAGCACCTCCCACTGGGATGGAAAGCATTGGACTATTCAATACATATTCCCCCATGGATAGCTTGATATTATGGCATTTTCCAGAGCAATTTATAGTTCCTCCATTTGAAACCATCACTTGACATTACGGAGTGCGGGTATAGGAAACAATTCAATTCCTTGGCTACCTTACAATGAATAAAATTATGGGTACTACCCAAATCAATCAACACTATTACCTTTTTCTTCTTGATATGTCCTTCTATCTTGAGAGTTTGAGGAGTGGTATTCCCTGCCAATGCATTAAAAGATATGGTCGGACTCATTTCTTCTTCTTCTAGGGTTTCCTCTTGGTGTATATCCTCTACTTTTGAATTTTCTTCTTCATTTTCTTCCTCCTCTTCACAATCTATGTAAAATAATTTCTTCTCAACACACTTATGACCTTTAGTGTATTTTCTATCACAACTGTAGCAAATCCCTTTTTCTCTTTTTTCTTCCAGTTGTTTTGGTGTCAACCTTGTAGGTTGTGGAAGTCTAGGAGTAGCAACACTTCCATCTTTGTAGATGTGAGTGGTAGGCTTCCTTGTTGCCATAATTTTACATTCAATTTTTCTTTCCAACCTGATTGCCTTCTCCAATGAATCAGGTTCCCAAACACGAACTTCATGTTGGATGTTATCCTTTAAACTCCCTATGAAGACATAAATCCTATGTTCCTATGGAATATCAGTTACCCTTATATTCAATTTTTGGAAGTCCTCAATGTGCTTCGCCACTGAACCCTTTTGTTTGAGATTTATCAATTGGCTAAAGAAGGTGTTGCTCTTTGTATCCTCATAATGTGCTATCATTTCCTATGTAAAAATTGCCCAAGTGACAATTTTTTTACGGGAGCAAAGTCATCGATACCATACAAATGTATTTTGTTCTAAATGTAAAGTTGCAATACATACCTTTTGTGTGTTTTGCACATTATTGAGATCAAAATATTGCTCTATCCACAACCAGTATCCATGTTCTGCAGGATCCTTGCTGTCTCAAACTTCCTCATATCCAACTTTGGAATACGGTGGTTCAATCCAACATTAGAGTTTATGAAATCACGATTAACATTTATTTTATTCTCATCATGAGGTTCTTCTACTATCTTTTCACCATTAGGAAACATTTCTTGTATCAACTTTGTCAAACCGTCCATGTTTGCTTTTAGATCATTCTTTGTGTTTTCCATGTTGTCTTCATGTCATCCATGTTAGCTTCCATGCCCACTTCCATGACATCCATCTTATCTTCCAAAACATTCATCTTAGCTTCCATGCCTTTCTTCAAACCATCCATCTTAGTTTCCACACCTTTCTTCAAAACTTCCATTTCATTTTTTGTTGTTCTTTGCGAGAGTGAAATTTGTTGCACTTGCTCTTGTAATTTTGGTAGATCATGTTGAAATTATTCATCTTCATGAGACATAGTAGAGTATTCTGAGAGCTTAATGGGTGTTGAATTCTTTTTAGGAGGCATTTCAGAACCCAATACTGAAATATATGCTCAATAGGCCCTTGGTATCACTTCAAACTGATTTTTTACACAAGACTTATGTAATTCGGAAAAAAATACACACCTTTTTCTTGCTTTTGAGGAGCTTGATATTGAAACTAAATTATCTCTATGATTTTGAATCTTCAATATCTAAAAATTTTCCCTGAGGTAGCACTCTGAATCCTCTTTCGAATGCCACGGGTCTGACCTGATTTGGATTCTTCAAGGTAAATTTATGTCCAATCTCCCACAATGACCTAAAGAGCAAACTTGTACGACTTACCACGTGTCATCTTTTCCTCCTTCGACTTTGAAATTGATAGAACAAAAGCTATAGTCTGCGTAATTGTGGCCACTTTTTACAACATTCCAATCCGCTTCTTAGAGAGAGAGTTATGAAGATTTTTCCACAATCACCTTTTTACATTGAAATTCTGGAGCCTGAAAAATACCTAAATTCCACAGACCATATCTCCGAAAATATTGCGAACCAAGATCTGAAATTTTGTGACGATATTCCTCAAGATTTCAGCTTTGTGCCCTAAAAATTTCCTCTTTTGAAACTTCGTAGAAAAAAGTTTATAGCGAAAATTCCAAGATGACTTGTTTGGAGCAGCGAAACCCTAGAATCCAATGCTCTGATACCAAATTTTGTGAAAATAGCTCCAAAAATAGAAGAAAATAGATATCAATGCCTTAGAAATAAGCCACTTTGAGGGGGAAACCTCCAATGCATTACATGAATGAACAATTCTTGGATGATACAAATGAAAAAACATTCTTTCTATATATAGGAGTCCATGGGGCCATAATGTAATCCTAGTGGGGCCACAATGTAATCCTAGCCAACCTAACAATAATAATTTAAGGGCACAATAATAAAAATATGGGGGTTACAGGGGTACAACAATAACAATAAGGGGGTTACACGAACAACAATAAGGGACTATACTAGTAATATAGGGACCTAACAAAAATCATTGAAGAAGGAAGATATGGTAAAGATACAAGTATATCATTTATATAAAACTATAATAGAGAGAAAACAATATCACAAACTCACAACATGAGAATTCCTGAATAATAGCTACAACTGGTCCTTTGATATCTTGTATAAAATGATGAAGTACAACATAAAAGAGTTTGACCCTTTGATGTCCCACCCTCAAAATGAATGAAAAACAAATACATATAGAGGTTGAATCCCTCAATGTAGGAATAAATCACAAGATTCTCTCAACAAAAACCTAAAGTCTAGGGAGGTTTGAACAAGCCCTCCAAATAGAGTTGACTAAGATGCTCCTCATAAATGAAGTCACAAATTACATGAAAGAGACCATAATACATTTACATAATATTTACATCACATCCACAATAAAAAATAATAATTACATCATTAGACCAATTTTAACTGAGAATAAATTTGAAAAAGTGCATACAGGGAAAAGCGTAGCGCACTTCTGATAAAGCGCAACACCTGTCTCATGAGAGGCTTTTGGAGGCCTTCCCATGCTACAAACCCACTTCTGAAAGATGTTTTGGAAATATGAGGATGTCTAGTTGTTATTAGACACCTCAATCAATCCAAATGGACAGTCCATGAGGGAGAAAACGGATTTTCACACAACTACTCCCAAATGCGCAGAGCCTATTTCAAAATAATGGCAGAAAGTGTGTGTTTTGACCCCTTTTTTGGCCTTTTCTCTCCACTAGTTTGCTGAAAAGGAACCCAAATTGGATAGATGATGTGTATAGGTCAATATATACCCAGTAATATCAATTTTTTTTCATTTTGATGCTTGAGGAAAAAGTGCAGCACCAAGGCGTTGCACTTTTGGTTGTTCTGCAATTTCAAAATTTGCCAAAAGTCACAAAAACCAAAAAATTCCCAACATTCTTCAAAAATTCACCAAAATTGTTCCATGAATGCTAGTGATGATATTTCATGCTATGAGAGAGGCTTCAACAAGAAAATCCAACTTATCCTTCTATTTTTGCCTCATTAGGTTTTCCTTGAGTTTTTTCTTCAACTACTTGATTCTTACCTGGGAGACTTGATTTCTTGCGTAGTAATGCATGGCCATGTATCTTTGTAGGTTTTTGTTCCCATTTTATTTCTTAAGAAGAATTTCCATGTATAAATTCACTCTATCAATCCATCCTAAATTGTATTTTTGTAATATTCCGAAATTTTCACATGATATTTGGAATATTAGAGTTCTTAATTTTCTTAATGAATTAAGAAAATAAAAGGGTGGAGGGACCCATAATCCTCAAGATGAATAAATATCCACTTTTTATGTGTGAATGTGGATTAATTAAGCCTAGATATACATAAATGAGGTAGTGGAGAAACTACTAATGTGAATGGATTGGAGATCATGTCTCATTAATGAGATAGATCATGGAGGTTGAAGTAGTCAACTGAGATCATGGAAGGCATCTAATGAGAGATCATAGAGAATTCACAATGAAGTGATGGAAGAAGTGGTGCAATTAAGTCACACATGATGGAGAGGGTGTACAATGCATCTAGACATGATGGAGGACTTGGAGAGAAAGTGCAGTCAAACATGGAGGATTATGTCCACATGCACAATGTAGCTTAGAGGTCGGCCAAGGCATGGGAAGGCTCATAAAATATTTAAAGGAGATGAAGGAAACAATGAAGGAGGCTATTTAATATAGATTTTGAGGTCTATTTAGATCTGGAATTGTCATATGACATTCCATGCTTTCTTGGGCTGTTTAGCAAAGATTGCAAGTGTTGTTTAGCACAGGGAGTTCCTGGTCAGAAATCCCTTATCTTTCATTGAGTGATCTCTTGGAAGAAGGTTTTAATTCATTATAAATTAGGAGTTGGTGCCACTTACCATTTCCATCATTTGCAGAACATCTACCTTTAGGAATTACACAATTTCTAAAAATCAGTTTGGAAGGTGGAGGTTATCTTTAGTATTTCAGCTAGAGAACCGGTGTAGGATTATTCCTATCACCTTGGGCTTGAAAATAAACATTCCCAGGGCTTCATTTCAGATCTGGCATTAGGCCAAAAATTATTTACCTCCTATCAGCAATAGTCCCATCAAGGATTACGCAGTCCATCATTGCAGATCTAAGGAGGAAGGAAGTTACTAGTATTTCAGCTAGTAATCCTGTGAGGGATCATCCCCTCACCTTAACATCACTATTTCCATCAACCTGGAGTCTATTGCAGTGTTTTTCAGCAGGAATAGAGACTCTCCCTCTTTTACAATGCATTTTCTATAGCAGCTGCATATTCAGTTGCTGCAACTTGAAGTAGGAAGAAGAACAAACAAGATCTAAAGCTCCTAACTTGTAGATCTGAAGGATGGATCAACTCTCAAAGCTCATATCTGTTTGTGGAACATATTGAATCCATATTTGGATAAGATCTAGCTTCAGATCTGTATAACCAAATAGTCAAAGGGTCAAACCCTAGGAGTTTGATTTTCCAAAGTTGTAGATCAGGAAAATCCTTTCTGGGTTATCTTGGGTTCCCATCACATTGGCCAGATCTTGAATCTTGGCATCATCAGAGCTCCTGATCTCCCTAGATCAGCATTTGATTTTGCAGCAGTTTCATGTATATCAGCAGTAGAAGAGACAACGTAGTATTGCTTCCTGTAAGCTCACCAGTTACACAGTGCTAGCTATAGCATCATTGCAGGGTGTTTCTAGGCCATCTCTTTGGCTAGATCTACTCATATTTTGTACATTGTGTAACTAAATCCTATCCATATATTAAAAAGGCTCAGCTTATCTGTATATTGTGATGTTGTCTTTAGATTTATTGTTTACTTAGTTGCAGTTCTTATATTGTGTTCCAGTATTACTGCATTCTCCCTTTTGGGATATTACAGTGGTACCAGAGCATGATCTTTGGATAAGCTTATGGACACTTCATCTTTTGCATCAAAAGAAGAAGAAGATAGATGAGATCTATCATGAAGGAGGATTATATTTTTTCCCCTCCTCTCTTTAGATCCATGCAAGATCTATCCAAGGAGGTTAGCCAAATGAATAAGGAAAGGAAAAAAGAAGATCCAAGAAGAAGATTTGATGAGGAAGGTCCAAACACTTCCTATCAGAATAAAAGAAGACTGGAGAATCATAGATCTCCTCATAGATATACTATGCCCACTTACTCTAAAGAGGGTGAGAGGCATAGAAATGAAGAAAGAAGAAAACCTGAGACTCATGAGACTCCCAGTTTGTATCTTGAAGAGTACAAGGTATAGTCTAGAGCATTCAAACAGAGTCTAACTCTTTAAGAATTCTTTGAACTCAAGGAAGAAAGAATATCATATAGCAGTAATAGAAGAAAGAGCCACAATAGATTTGATTTGCCTACATTTGATGGATCTTCCTCAAGCACTGTTAAGGCTTGGAGGAAAGAGTTGGATACATTTTTCATGCTACATCCTATGGCTGAAAAAGAGGTTGTCCAAATTGCAACACTTCATCTTATAGGTGAAGCCAATGATTGGTGGTTTAGTCACATGGAGCATGAAAAGGTGACTAAATATTCAGATTTATTTCCCAAGTTGAGGAAGGAGTTTGATGGGAGAAAACCAGAGATGTGTCACAAAGAGACATTTCCTAAGGAAACAAAGGAGGATGTCAATCTTGTCACTCTGGACAAGAAGTCACTACATTCACCACCAGCTGTAGATGTGCTTACATCAAGAGGAGGATCAATTGCATATTTTCAAGATGGTCTTGAGTTATTTACATTTGGAGCCCCATGCATGATTGATGAGATGCATGAGGAGGAGGAGACATATTCTAATGCTGCTACATTGGTAGAAGAGTAGCCATCAATCTTACTAGCAGTTGGAGACACCATTGTCTTGGTTGGAGGAACTCTTGTGTTCTGTCAAGAGGTTCCCACACATCAGTTGATCCAAGGTATGTATACACATTCATCACCTATTGTTTCAGTATATATTATTGGAACTTATAGGGACATGCCATCAGGGCCAATGCATAACCAAGGGTTAGATCAAAATGCTGATTTGAAGTAGCAAACTATCACAGCTCAGAGGACCCTTGATCTAATCAAGGAGGAGATGAAAAGCTATCCTAGTCTGTCACTGATGGACTACATTCAACCCTTTGAGTTGAAGTGTAGAGTTTCAGAAAATGGGATGAGCATGATCCTATGTATAATGACTGGTTATGATATTAGTATTATGCCTTGCTTTGAGACAACTCATGTATTACCATGCAGATCTACGACACTGTCAATTAGTAACAGTGATAAAGGAGGAGACCATTATTCTTGGAGCATTCTGATGGTAGATTCACTCATGAAGCAATGGAGGTTAAGATGATAAATGTTAGACATCTTGAGATGAGAAATCTTTTCTCCTTTATTGATGACACTTCCTCAATGAGCATTTCACAACTCAAAGAGAGAATTCTACTTGCAGAAGATCTAGAACCTCATTGGTTTTGGAAGGCCATGGATGAGAAGAAGGTATCATTAAGAGATCTCATTGGAGGTGCACTTCAACATTTCATGGAGTGCAAAGTTATTCATCAGTTTGGGGAGGATGGTATTCTACAATGGGATGATACCATGTTTATGCATTATATCATTCATCATCCACATTGTGATGAGTGGGCGAGAATGATAAGAAAGGGGTTGCATGACCACTTGAAAATATATGACATGGGCCAACAAAAATCTTGGTTACATTGGTTTCTCTTGGGTGAGTTTGGTTACTACCCAAAGGCTGTTATTTCTTTGATCCATGCCTTGAAAAACACTCATGTAATGAAGAAGGACGCATGGCGGCGTTGGTTACTGTTGGGTGACCATGGTTACTTCCCAAAGGTTCATATTTTCTTGTATCATGCCTTATATATTAATGATGGCTTGTAGCAAAAGAAGGCATGTTCATATTTAAAGTCCTTAAGAGAGTTTGGCCATCACATGACATCTCCCATGTTTATGTGTTTTGTATTGTTGGTCATATGGCATAGTACTCTCATGATATGTGATAATGGATTTTGGTGGTATTGGGCTGGTATGACATTCTATATGTCCTTCAGCATGTTTTTGTTACTCCATGATGCACATGATGATATGAAGAGGCAGCAAGATCTCTTGTTGCTTTGGTTACTTTTGGGGGAGTTTGGCTTCTCCATCTTACATGGAGGAAATGGAGGATGGAAGCAAGAGGCCCTACTATGGTGGTTATTATTGGGAGAATATGGTTTGAAACCTTGGTCTACCCATATGTCTCTATTTATTCTTTTGCATAATGTTGGAATGATGCTTGGACCCAACAAGGCCAACCGAGCTAAATATGAGGTCACATCAATGCTCAATGTACTTCATGAAACATTGGATGAAGAAATGCTTTGTGAGATGCGAATTTTCCTTTGTGAGAAGAACCACTTTATTGTATGTATCTCATATATTGATGATGATGTTGGAAATCATATGGTTGTCACTTGGTACTTCATGATGAAAGGAGGACATCTTACCATACATTTGGAGGTCATTCTTTGCATTTTTGGAGGACAACTTTGGAACCAAACATGCAAGACACATTGCAGCAGATGGAGGAGGCCTTCCTTATGTGGATGCCATTTGGAGGGAAATGGATGTCTTTTGCATCTACTTTTGCAGTTGCTTGAGTACAAGCAAAATTTTTCTGGGGAGGACTGTAATATTCTCAAATTTTCACATGATATTTGGAATATTAGAGTTCTTAATTTTCTTAATGAATTAAGAAAATAAAAGGGTGGAGGGACCCATAATCCTCAAGATGAATAAATATCCACTTTTTATGAGTAAATGTGGATTAATTAAGCCTAGATCTACATAAAGGAGGTAGTGGAGCAACTACTAATGTGAATGGATTGAAGATCATGTCTCATTAATGAGATATATCATGGAGGTTGAAGCAGTCAATTGAGATCATGGAAGGCATCTAATGAGAGATCATAGAGAATTCATGGTCAAGTGATGGAGGAAGTGGTGCAATTAATGCAAACATTATGGAGAGGGTGTACAATGCATCTAGACATGATGGAGGACTTGGAGAGACAACGCAGTCAAACATGGAGGATTATGTCCACATTCACAACGCTGTTTAGAGGTGGGCCAAGGCATGTGAAGGCTCATAAACTATATAAGGAGATGAAGGAAACAATGAAGGAGGCTATTTAATATATATTTTGATGTCTATTTATATCTGGAATTGTCATGTGACATTTCATGCTTTCTTGGGCTGTTTAGCAAAGATTGCAAGTGTTGTTTAGCACAAGGTGTTCTTGGTCGGGAATCCCTCCTCTTTCATTGAGTGATCTCTTAGAAGAGGGTTGTACTTCATTCTACATCAGGAATTGGTGCCACTTATCATTTCCATCATCTGAAGAACATATACCTTCAAGAATTACGCAATTTCTGAAGATCAGTTTGGAAGGTGGAGGTTGTCTTTAGTATTTTAGCTAGAGAAACGGTGTAGGATTATTCGTATCACCTTGGGCTTGAAGATCAGCATTCCTAGGGCTTCATTTCAGATCTAGAATTAGGCCAAAAATTATTGACCTCCTACCAGTAGTAGTCCCATCAAGGATTATACAGTCCATCATTGTAGATCCAAGGAGGAAGGAAGTTACTAGTATTTTAGCTAGTAATCCTTTGAGGGATCATCCCCTCACCTTTCCATCACTATTTCCATCAGTCTAGAGTCTACTGCATCATTTTTTAGCGGACATAGAGCCTCTTCATCTTGTGCAACACAGTTTTTGTAGCAGCTGCATATTCAGTTGCTGCAACTTGAAGGAGGAAGAAGAGGAGACAAGATCTCAAGCTCCTAGCTGTAGATCTGAAGGAGGGATCAACCCTAAAAGCTCATATCTGTTTGTGGAACATATTGCAGCCATATTTGGATCAGATCTAGCTTCATATCTATATAACTGAGTAGTCAAAGCGTCAAACACTAGGAGGGTGATTTTCTAAAGTTGTATATCTGGAAAATCCTTTCTGCATTTTCTTGGGTTCCCATCACATTGGCCAGATCTTGAATCTTGGCATCATCAGAGCTCCTGAGCTCTCTAGATCCACATTTCCTTTTGAAAAAATTTCATATATATCAGAAGCAGAAGGGACAATGCAGTATTTCTTTCTGTAAGCTCACCAGTTACGCAGTGCTAGTTGTAGCATCCTTGCAGGGTGTTTCTAGGCCATCTCTTTAGCTAGATCTACTCATATTTTGTACATTGTGTTATCACCCAAAAAATTTCAAAACATCATTTTGACAAGGTTAAAAAATTTCATGGATCAAAATAGTGTTTTAGGAGTCAATTTAGGTTTGATCAAGGGAAGGTTTTATATTTTTTATGGTTTAAATCTTATCTTAAGGTTCAAATAAAGCCTTCTTTACAGTTCTTTCATGTCAAACATTTGTTATTTTCCATTTGTATTTCATTTCCCAAATTTTTTGTGCCAAAAATGCCTAATAACCCAAGAATACATGTTTTCGTGGTGCATCCAGTGTAAAAAAGGTAGAAAGCGCTACGAAAAGTTATGAAGCAAAAACTATGTTTTCTGGTTTTGAGCAGTCAAAAGCGATTACAAATAAGTTTTTGTGATACATTTTTTGGCTCCACTTGGGATGGTGTGCCCTTGTGGTACACCAAAGAACCTATAGTTCCAGTGACATCCATCTTCTTGGAAATAAAAACTCTGAAATTTTTCCAAATCTTCTTCAAACTCTTATGGCCTTCACCTCGGGCTCAAGCTTGATGATCATTGTAGAAGAAACAAATCTGTACCTGTTGGCTTGAGGGGTCCTGACCCAGGTTTGGTGTGAAAGGTTTGCCAAAAAACCCATATATTACTGGCCTTTTCGGTAGTGACCTGCTTGCGTTGGTCAAAGTCTCACCCGAAGTAATATGGGTGGGTGCGGGAACCAGGTTTCTGCACCCTGAGAAAGGAAGGGTAAGGCAAGTAGAGTTGCGCTAGATATTGTAATTCCCATATTACCTTGTTTTGTGCAGAGTTAATTAAGTCTATATTCACATCCACATGCACTAGATCTATAGTTATATTCTTTTTATAACATCAACAAAACATTACATAAACAAAGCGGAATAGATCTAGATCCAAGCATTCAATTATACAAATCTTCATAGCTAAAAGACAGAAAATGCACAACACAACAACTATTAGAAATTCACGCAAAAGTACTCACAGATTCAGTTCTCTAACAATATTTTACATTCATTCATTCATCAATTCTTCCTTACAATTCCCTTCCCAACCTGCGCACACAGCAGTAGGGTTTGCACATAGCTGGACTTGGATCTCCACGCACACAGCCAGCAGGAGTCTGTTCCCCAAAACCCAAGAAGATAGCTTAAACAACAGATTGCATCAATAGCTCATCATTTCTTATTATTTATAATACAAAATGCATCTCTATTTATAATAATATAGCCTAGACTTTCCTATGGTCCGCAACCCATGGTTTTCAGACCCCTAGTTTACCATTTCACCCATTACAATGCTTTCGGGGCTTTGACCCACCCCAAAACCCCTGCGCTAGATTAAATATAATAAAAAATATTCAAAATGGACCAGTTTCGAAGCTTGTTAGGAGACCCCATTCCAACAATCCCCCAACACAATCTTGTGACTTGTCCTGAGTCACTACGGTGGTGCAAATTCTATATGCACCCGCAAGGTATCGAGAGATCGTCTGAGCTGAGGGAGTACATCCTGACTTTGGGTAGCAGCATTCTGTGCAAGAGTGAATAGCTTCTGGGAAGGTGGATCTTCAGGGACCATGGTAACACTTGTAAGAAGCTGATTAAGATGCTTGGTTGTGCCATCAATGTCTTGTGTTAATCAAAGGGATGAAGAAGTCCAGGGCTTTAGACGTTCGGTCATGATGTGCCGTTTATGCCGGAGTTTCTCAATCTTGTCCTGTAGGTCATTGCTGGTTTTCAACCGTGCCAAGCGCTGGGCGGGCACCAAGGTAGGCAGCGTAGTGTTTATCTTTTCAATGACTTCTTCTTTTTGTCGTAAGTCTTGATTGATTTGTTGGAGGACTGGATCACGCTGGACCCGAGTCCAGAGCTGTATGGCTGACTCTAGTAGCGTGGAACCTTGAGTAATTTTCTCTGTGTTTGTCGTTGTTGCATCTGTGCTTAGAGTAGCATGCTGGGCACGGAATTCTAGGGGAGTGCCGGGCTATAATATGGCCTATAAGTCTGAAATCTGTTGTTCTAGCTGAGTCTTGACAGTGTGCATTTCCAGTTGAGAGTATTTGAGGGCAGCAACCAATTTTTCCATTTTATACTGAGATGTATCCTCAGCCTTGATTTCCTTTGTGACTTCCGTGCAGATCTGGTGGATTACAGTCTCAAGCTCCTCCTGTTGTGACATAGCCTGGATTACTTCTTCAGTCTTCTGCGTAATGGTGCGCTGGGCTGCCACAAGCTGTCGAGTTGCGGATTGAGTGTGGTCACTAATCTTCAAGGAGAGAGTGTGAAGGAGAATTTATAAGTTTGCGTGGGGCAGCTGAGCGAAGTCCAGCTAAATTCCTGTGACTTCTGGGGGCTGCGTTCTGAGTAAGGCACTGTTAGGGATACTCCAGAGGTGACTGGCTTCCATGATTTGTGTCGGGCTACTGTCGACCGACAGGGGTGGTGCTTGGCCTTCACTGGGTGGGGGGTGATCCATTTTGATCTGGAGTGCGTGGTGGTATACCTGAAGAGAGTCGACCCCTGCCTTCCACTGGGCTGTGATAAGTGCCCAATTATCCTCCATAGCCATAGTGACCACGTCCGCGATCTGCTCTAGGTCTCCATCCGTTAATGTGACTGTCGTGTCGTAGTGCTCACGATGGGCATGCTATTTCTTCCTTGGTCTTGATGCTGATGGCCCCGTCCTCTTAGTGCCGGGAGGAGGGGTGGTGGGGTATCTACCTGGGTCGGAGCAGTATCGGTCTGCTATGGCGGGTTACCTCTGGGCTCAGCTGTAACTGATGTTAGAGTGTCTGGGAGACCTTTTTTCTAGGAGGGGGACCACAGTGAGATCAATAGATCAATTTCTTCATCGGGTACCATATAAGGGAATTCCGTCCATGTCGGACTGGCAAGGCTACGAATCCAGACCTGGTGCATGGTGATTTTAAATGCAGTAATATGCTTGTATTTGTCATATATGGTGGGGGATAATCGGGGTCGGGAGTTGATGGTAGTGGCGAGACTGCTCTAGAAGAGGACCCAAAAGACCTTGTTATCCTCGATGCACTGCTTATCCTTAGAGTCCCACAAGTGATCATACCGAGCGCCTTCGCACATCCCATCAGGGAGCTCTGGAATGACCGAATCCTCTGGTTTGTCCCAGGCGACTAGTGCTATGAGGAATAACAGCCAAAAATAGAGGAAAGATGTCCCATGCTCCTGAGACTCACAGAAATTAGCGAGAAATTCATCGCACAAGTATTGAGCCCAATTAAAAAACACACCCTTTGCACACTGGCCGGCTAGCTAGATTACATAGGCGGGGACAGTTGTAACCTGGCACCTCCGCATTAGTTTGCAGGCTAACAGTCGAGTGCCCATCTTCTTAGCAGGGTCATTGATGGTTTGGATCACAAAACCTCGTTGATTTCACTGTACTGCATAGGTATCCCAGAAAAAAAAAGCGGTAGTAGCTTCGTACTTCTTTCCGACTTTTGCGAATGGGTGCGGCCCCTACATCGGGAGGCCTGTAATATTGTGGATCAACTCAGCATCGATAGGGACCCTATCGCCAATCCATAAGCAACCATTGTGAATGAGGGCGAGTAACTGGCATGCCAACCGATCTGTGATGTTGTAACGGCCAAAGTGGGGCATACAGAGCAGATTCAGGAGTCCGGATCCCACCAAGCCGCATATCCAGCGTTGTGGTACTACAATGATTCCATCATCCTCATGGATTGTATCAAAGTATAATGCAGAGGCAAATTCTGGGAAAGCGTCATGTTCCACCAGATCATGGTCATCAAACTTGACCTCATGGAGGCATCTGCAGGGATCACCGAGGACGCGGATGTCTCCTGGGGTCAGCAGATTCTACAGGTAGGTGATCAAGCCATCCAAGTTTTTCGGTATTTGCATAGAAGGTCTTTGTGGTCGAACGAAGGGGGGTAACTAGTTGATCAGGTTAGCCAGCAGAGCCCCCTCCTGATCATATTGTTCTGAGGGCAGAGGCATAGCACGTCTTGGGGAACTTTGGGACCTTTTTGCTGCTTGTGGGGTAGTCCGCGAACTTTGAGCTTTCTCCTTGCATTTCCTTGTGGTCCATGGAGGGGGGACTTCTTCTAAATCAGGCTCATCTTCCAGAACTTCTTCAACCTCAGGTTTAGTTGGGGCAGAGGTTTCAGAAGGGGTAGTAGTCGGCATCCTTGCGTGGAAAATGAATCCTGGCTCTGGTGACTACTACCAGTCATGAGAGGGATGCTGCAATTGTAACAAATTTTGCTGTTTGATTGCTTCCGCGAGACACTTAAAGTAGGCTGCTTGTATACATGAGACAATACCGCTAATCGGACTATCCTACTCCCTTTTAAGAATTTTCCATCGGATGGTAGAGAGAGATATTTTATGCATGGCAGGTTTCCTAAGGAACGGTAAAAATCTCCCGTAACTTGACCTACCAACGGCTCAGGAGCCGCTTCTCTCAATGGTAACTTCTACTTTTTACCAGAGGGTACAGTCCCAACGGCTAGTTGTTGTGTCCTCAATGATTTAGGCGTACTCATCATGCCAAGGTGACCAATTTGTGATAGCTGCCTCTCTTCCCCCAACACAGGCTTGCTTCCTAAGTAGCTCTTGGCCCAAGACCAAGATAATTTTATCATTTATTCTACTAAGGCTTTAAGGGGGGCTGATGTTGGAACCAACTGCTTGACCCCTAGGTGTGTCGCTGTCGTAGGGGTGGCTGGATGCATGGGACTACTACCTGTGGGACCTACAAGTGTCATAGGAAACCTATTGCTCACTCATGGGTCGACCTGTCCTTCTCCCATGGTGGGTTTGTTGTAGTTGCTCAGGCCTAGCCCTACTCCAATCCTTTCCTTTGGGACCATACAGAAGGAGTCCTTTGCGATACGAAGACAACACAACATAAAGGCTTCTCATAGCCGGGTCTGCCAAGCTTCTAGATCCTTACTGGGATCCTCACTATCCTCCTCGTAGCCTGGTACAATGTCCTGGGTTAGGTTGTCCCTATCAAACGCTGTCAATTTATAGATATAATCCCCATCCCCCTCCTTAGGTATAGGTTCTACATAACATTTGCCTTCTGCCGAGTCTAGTGGTACAATGACCAGTGTGCCCTTGGTTTCAAATATCATGCTGCGATTTTTGAGATTGATGATGCCCCCCATGTCTATAGCCCAGTCCAGCCTGAGGAGCACAGGGTAGGGATCTGCATCTTCCAAAATTTCTATCACTTCAAAGTTAGCTAGGATCCTTACCCCTGTGATATCAACCACGACGTTGGGGAGTCTACCTAGAGGAATGATTTTTTTTTTATTTGCCATTCGAAGCTGGATGGTGGGTCACTCCAGCTTGGGTTCCCCCATGCATTACCAAGTGTTCTTAGGTAGCATATTGGCATCCGATCCGAGGTCTAATATAACCCGATCCATCTCATAGTCGTCGATCTGGACTGTTAACCGCATTTCCCTGCCAGTGCGTATTTGATATTTGTATAATTTATGCACATCCTTGATGTCAAGTGACTTGGAAGCCCATTTTGCGCAGCTTTCTAGTAAATCCTGCAAATTTTGTACTGCCTGAGGGTTGCGTAGCAGCCTCATGCATGCTTGTAAGAAAGGTTTAACTTCCTCAGTTAATTCCACAGCTTCCAGGTGTGTAGATGACAGAATTTTGGTCTCATGGAAGTCCTTTCAAGCCTTCATAATTTTCCCTTGCTTTGCCTAGGTCCAATTCTTCTTGGTTGATAACTGCCTTGCGGATCAATGTGTCAGTTTCATCTTTCTCCTTAGCCCCCCCAGTCACTAATCCATTGCGTGTTACCACATTTACCTTGGTATCCTTTCCCCTCAGCTCGGTCTGGACCCTTCGCATCTTCTACGCATATGGGAGATGATTTTCCTGTATCTTTGATTTTAAGGCTGGGCACTCTTCCAACGTATGGCCCCACTGCCTACAATACCTACAGGACTGTCATAAAGGGTTCAGGAAATCCTTTGCCAAATTCCCCATGCCCCCACAGTTATAGCAGAGTGACTGGCCTCGACCCTAACCTGCGCTTCTGCTTTGGCTCCCGTCCCTTCCTCCAGGAGGGGAGTCATCCCTACTTGAGGGGGTTCTTGGTGAGGTAGGGTCTTTTCCCCTATTTATTACTTCATTAGGGCTTTGGAAATCCTGCTCCCCATGGCAAATCATCTGGAAAAACCGGCATCAACATCGCTTTAGTTCAGGAACAGGGGTGCCATTACAGGGCCATCAGTTGATATTACGTAACCCCGCTGCGCAGCTCTCTCCATGCCAGAGCGTAGGTCCCCTTGAGCCCTACTTTCCAAAACTACATGCTCCTGGTCTCGGGTGGCCTACTGCGTGACCTAGTTCCGTGCCAGCCCCTCTTCCTTTCTCCTGCTGTAGATTTTAAATTTCCTGGTGCATAGCCTCAAGTTGCACCTGGATCTGCTGTACTTCTACCACAACATCCTTTAGAGGTGTAGCTTTTAATTTCATCACAGCTTCCAAGGCCTCGTCTTGCGAGTCAAAAGTCTGGCGACCCATAGGTATGTGTAGGTGAGGGAGTAGCATGGAAATAAACCATTTCGTAAGCTGTTTGTCATCATACCGAAATCCTCCTTCTCTGATAGATTTTTTTAAGCGTTGATCTGCTTCCCATATAGACTCAGTTGCCCCCTGCTTGAAATCTTTTAGTTCTGCTACGACCTGAGAGTAGGACTTAGGGTTTTGGAACTACTGTCTCGGGGCGTCTTTGACGTTCTGGATAGTTGCATCCTTATTTTGTGATACGTACCCCATACACCAGTCCAAAGCTCTTCCCTCAAGGGCTAAGGATAGTTGCACTTTTCTCATAGTGTCGCCCACTAGCCCTGCGCAAACCATACTGACTCTGCCACAAACCAAAACCACTCCATGTCTTCATTGGCCGCACCCTTGAAGGTAGGTAACTTCAAGCACGCCGTCATGGTTCCCTAGGTGCCCTTCTTCAGTATTTGCTTGCCAGTACCCGATCCCTTTCTCAAACTCATTCCGGTCCCGGCAACGGAACCATTTGTTGGCTTGAGGGGTCTTGACCCAGGTTCGGTGTGCAAGGTTTGCCAACAAACCCCTATACTACTGGCCCTTTCGGCAGTAACTTGCTTGCGTAGGTCAAAGTCTCACTCGAAGTAGTATGGGTGGGTGCTAGAACCAGGTTTTCGCACCCTAAGAAAGGAAGGGTAAGGCAAGCAGAGCTGCGCTAGATCTTGTAATTCCCATATTACCTTGTTCTGCGCAGAGTTAATTAAGTCTCTATTCACATCCACATGCACTAGATCTATAGTTATATGATTCTTATAACATCAACATAGCATTACATAAACAGAGCGGAATAGATCTAGATCCAAGCATTCAATTATACAGATCTTCGCAGCTGAAAGATAGAAAATGCACAACACAACAATTATCAGCAATTCACGAAAAAGTACTCACAGATTCAGTTCTCTAACAATCTTTCCCATTCATTCATTTATCAATTCTTCCTTACAATTCCCTTCCCAACCTGCGCACATAGCAGCAGGGTCTGCACACAGCTGAACTTGGATCTCCGCACACACAGCCAGTAGGAGTCCATTTCCCAAAACCCAAGTAGATAGCTTAAACAATAGATTGCATCAATAGCTCATCATTTCTTATTCTTTACAATACAAAATGCATCTCTATTTATAAAAATCTACCCTAGAATTTCCTATGGTCTGCAACCCATGGTTTTCGGACCCCTACTTTACCCTTTCACCCATTACAATGCTTTTGGGGCTTTGACCCACCCCAAAACCCTTGTGCTAGATTAAATATAATAAAAAATATTCAAAATGGACCAGTTTCACAGCTTTTTAGGAGACCCCGTTCCAACATTACCTACTGAAAGGATGCTTAGTCAACTTTGAGCTTATTCACACACTCCTACCTACCCTATCAGCTGCAATCTCCATTTTTAACTCAAGCAAAATGAAACTTCCAATGAAGCTAGTCATTGATCTGATCTGATACTTGAATTTCTTGTCTGCACTTGAACCAAAAAAAAACAAGATACTGGAATGACCAAGGAAACATAAGATGTATTTGATCTTCATAATTAAAATATAACTGGAAATCTAGACTGTAGAACCTTTCCATGTAGTCAGCTATAGGATTCAAAGAAGACATGATCTATTTGATGCTTCTCATGACATTCTGCAGCTTTTGACAACTCCTCCATGCTTTGATCAACCACATAAGACTTCAGTTGTGTGCTCTCAAACTGCTTTTCAAACTGATTTTCAAAATCAGTGTATTATTCCTCAAACTCAAAGGTGAAAGGTGGCAACACCCTCTCTTTATTTTCTGGCATAAAAATCATTTGAAAAGACTGATCTTGATCATGAATATTATGAGATTGAATTTTATCTTCTAAAACTTCAATATATTTTTCATGGTTCTGAGCAACTTCATCCACAAATTGAATCTTAACTTCTGACTTTCACTCAAATGAATTTAGATTAGAAGACAAGGATAAAGAAATATTTTCACCTACTTCTTCATCAGTGTGATCAAAATTTGATGTAGGCTAATGCAAGAAATGACATGAAGAATCAACTTTTTCCTTTACCTGATGATTGTAGCAATCATCTTCCAATATTTCCTCATGTTGTTTGAAATGATTCTCATACTCTTGATGATCAAAAGACTGACAAATCTGCTGCAACTTTTCATCAAACTCAGAGGATGTAACATGATTTTCATAAATAAACTCATGTTGGGTTTCATTTTCATCCAAGAGAGAAGATATCCCTTCTTCTTGGTGATGAACGGGATTGTCATGAAGGGCCTCTAAAATTTCCTCATCCATGAACTCATCATCTTCATAACAATTCTCCAAATATTCAATAAAACTCACATAGTGTTTACAACAATCTTTGACCAGCAATAAGGAGGGATGAAATTATTCATACATCTCATAAAATGCAACATGGAAATTAGCAAGAGAATATAATGAACCATTTGGCAAGCTTTCATACCAAGACCATGCTTTTCCTTCTAAAGTGGCCATAAACATCTTCATGAGACAATCCTCAGGGAACTGAAACTTAAGACTGTGTACATGCATATGGAATCTAACCAAATGAAGGGAAACATTGTCTTTCTTTTCATCTCTAAATATTGGAGGATCAGTTAACCATTCAACCTTTGGCATAGGATTTGGAAAACTAGGGATGTGAGACCGATTCATAAGGGCATACCTGGAATTTATTCTTGCAATGGAACTAATCTTGAAACTTCATCAAGCTACTGATCTTCAAGAAGTGGAGTCACCTTCCAATTGATTATTTGATGTGTGGAGTTGCCAGAGCAGAAATATAGCCAATATGTGCCTAAGTGTATGCTGCTCTCAGACCTTAGAACTAAAACTTTTTTGTTATTCCCAGGGAAAATTTATACCTTCGCTCCCGGGAAATGGCACCAAAATGTTATCACAAAAATTGTACCTGATTGGATGTTGATCAGACAATCTCAGTGTAACTATTTCAAACCAATCTTGTGATTTGAGGCTTAGCCTCCTCAATCTGAGAGGGCTCTCTCAAGGGTTTAATGATATGGAATAAAGATATAGATACATGGCTAACTCTATTGTTTGTGTCTTGGTTTTGTATGTTTGCAGGTTGAAAAGATAAAGGCTTGCTACCATTGGGCTTATGGAGTCAGTGACAGGAATAAAGATAACAATGGTTCTCCTTGTTAATGCTGAGGCTTGTATATATTTCAATGAAAAAGTAACACATTCAGGAAAATCCCAAGAACTTAATGTTCAAAGGAAGTCAGAGCATGTGATACATGAGTTCTGAGTAATGAGACATCAAGGTATTGGAAGGAGAATATTAAAGAGATTCACCATAGCTCAATACTTAAAGAAAGTCAGAGCATGAACAACCATGAATTCTGAGTAATAGGAATTAATTCTATGGAAGAAAATAACATTTCAAAGATAGGACATAATCTCATTGAAATACACTAAGAATCTCAGGTCAAGAAAAGTTGTATTGCTTCTGTATATATCAATAAATCCAAAGCTTTACAAAAGTCGTCTGCTGAAATGAAATTTTCCAACCTAATGAGTGTAGATTGAAAATAATATCATTATGCAGGCATTGGCTTATGGATTCAAAAATTTCAGTGATTCAGTGAGTTACTTGACATGGAAGTTGAGGCTATTCAGAGTTTCTAGAAGTAGGACACACACAAATAAAACATGAGTATACACAGTCAATTCACATATAAAGGAAGTTAGAGCATATTATAGATGAATTCTGAGTAATATAAGTGAAAAAAATTGCAAGTGAGATACATAAGAGGTACAAATATAATAATAAAGCACTAAAACTCTTTCAGAATCTCAAGTTGTTCAAGTAACAGATCTCTGTTTTAGTTGAAACAGTCCATTACCATAAGCTGCAATTTTGCAAAAAATCTTCCAACCCTTTACAAATTAGACCACTTGGCCATTAATAGGCCTCTTAAAACATGATATTATATTCCTCTAGGCTATATACATCGAATTTCTAAATACTGACAGCTTGCATAACCATAAGACATCGAATTTATTACAAAAAGACACCTAATCCACTTAAACAATCCTATTCCAAAAAGGAATCAAACTGCTTAACGCTATATCTAACAACCTTATCTATTTAAATTTAAATCGTTTCCAAGTGTATCATCACTTGGTCTAATATGTGTGATAGGCTTCATTTCTTCATGACCATATTGCTAACCTCCATCAAAATATGAAACACAATCCTGTTTTTTAGGCATAAGATCTTTTTCACTCCTTCAACATTATGACCATTATTTATCCTTAATTTCGTGATACTTGGTTTTTTGAAGTTGTCATAACACATACCATAAATCCTCCCTAGCTTCCATTTGTCAAAAACCACTTTAAAACCTTTCTCAAAATGCTGTAATGTTTTGTGCTACGAAAACACAACAGTTTCGTAGTGCCTTTCATAGCACTGCTATTTCAACCTTTATTCTTCATCTTTTTGCCTTCTTTCCTCAAATATTAATTTAATTACTCTTTTATACATCCTCCATATCAATTTTAATCCTTGATTCATTCTTCAACCCTTCAAAAACTGATCAAAATGAGAAAGAAAAGCTGCTACAGCAGTTTCGTAGTGCTTTTCTGCTTTTTTACACTAAATGCGCTACGAAACTGCTGAGTATGCAGTTTTGTCAAAAAATTTCAAAGTGTTAACTGTAACTATGCCTAAAAATCCAAATATACCTATCTCCATCATTTAAAAATCCATATCGACTGTAAAAACACAGTCATTCTAGCTTTCTTGAGGCATTTCTTGCAGATTTCTCTAGTTTTTTTCCTAAACAATAGGTCTTGGGACAGAGCCTATATCTCCTAATCCATGATGTATTTTGAGAAATGAAAGGAGGATTTTATATAAAATTATGTCTTGAATACAATTGTATCTTGGGTTTTCGAAACACATCTCTAGCTGTCCAGAAAATTCCTTTGAAAAAAAATGTGTAAAACAGGAAAACTCTGTTTTCTGAAAATAGGGCTTGAAAGAAAACCTTGTATCTCCCAACTAATAATACCCATGAGAAAAGTGAGAGTATTTATTTTTATTGGATATGTGTTTGAAAATAACCTCTCTTAGTTTCTTAAAATACATTTTTTTGGCTCAGAAACCTCCTTTGAAGTTGACTGCTCAAAACCAGAAAACAAAGTTTTCCTGTTTTACACATGTTTTTCAAAGGCAGTTTCAGGACTGCAGGAGATGTGTTTCAAAAACCCAAGATAGGTTTTTATTTAAGACATAATTGCCTACACAAAATCCTTCATTTTCTCAAACTAAATCATGGATTAGGAGATATAGGCTCTGTCCCAAGACCTATTTTTCAGGAAAAGAACAGGAGAAATCTGCAAGAAATGCCTCAAGAAATCTAGAATGACTATGTTTTTACAGTTGATATGGTTTTTCAAATGATGTAGATAGGTATATTTGGATTTTTGGGCATAATTACAGTTGACACTTTGAAATCTTTTGACAAAACTCCATACTCAGCAGTTTCGTAGCATATTCAGTGTAAAAAGCAAAAAAGCACTACGAAATTGCTGTAGCAGCTTTTCTTGCTCATTTTTATCAGTTTTTGAAGGGTTGAAGAATTAATCAAGGATTGAAATTGCTATGGAGGATGTATTAAATGGAAATTAAAATAATCTTGGAGGAAAAAAGGCAAAAAGTTGAAGAATAAAGGTTGAAATAGCAGTGCTACGAAAGGCTCTACGAAACTGCTGTGTTTTCATAGCAAAAAGCATTACAACATTTTGAGCAAGGTTTTAAAGTGTTTTTGGAGGAGTTATGGTACGTGTTATGAAAACTTCCAACAACAAAGGATCACGAAATGAAGGATACATAATGGTCAGAATGTTCAAGGAGTGAAAAAGATCTTATGCCTAAAAAACAGGATTATGTTTCCTATTTTGATGGAGGTCAACAATATGATCATGAAGAAATGAAGCCTATCATGTAGATTTGACCAAGTGATGATACACTTGGAAATGATGTAAATTTAAATAGATAAGGTTGTTAGAGATAACATCAAGCGGTTTGAGTCCTTTTTGGAATAGGACTATTTAAGTGGATTAGGTGTATTTTTGTAATAAATTCCATGTCTTATGGTTATGCAAGATGTCAGTAGTTAGAAATTCGATGTATATAGCCTAGAGGAAGATCATATCATGTTGTAAGAGGTCTATTAAAGGCCAAGTGGTTGAATTTGTAAAGGGTTGGAAGATTTTTGGCAAAATCGCAACTTATGGTAATGGACTATTTCAGCTAATACAAAGATCTGTTACTTGAACAACTGTTAAGTCCCTATATTAATAGTGTAGCCCTTATTATGTTAGTGTAGCCCCCCTTATTGTTATTATTGTACCCCTGTAACCCCCATATTGTTATTATTGTGCCCTTACATTATTATTGTTAGGTCGGCTAGGATTACATTGTGGCCCCACTAGGATTATATTATGGCCCCATGGACTCCTATATATAGAAGGAGGTTTCGTTCATTTGTATCATCCAAGAATTGTTCATTCATGTAATGTATTGGAGGTTGCCCCCTCGAAGTGGCTCATTTCTAAGGCGTGAATATCTCTTTTCTTCTCTCTTTGGAGCTGGTTACCCAACATTTGGTATCAGAGCTTTGGGATTCTAGGGTTTCGCTGCTCCAAACAGGTCATCGTGGCATTTTCGCTATAACTTTTTTTCTACGAAGCTTCAGAAGCTGAAATTTCTAGGGTGCGAATCTGAAATCTTGAGGAAGGTTGTCTAAAAATTTCAGATCTTGGTTCGCAATATTTGAGGAGATATCATCTGTGGAAGTTAGGTATTTTGTCAGGCTCATAAACAGGTCATCGTGGAAATTGCGCTATAACTTTTTTTGTACGAAATTTCAGAGTCTGAAATTCATATGGTGCGAAGCTGAAAGCCTGAGGAAATTCGTCAAAAAATTTCAGAGCTTGGTTCGCAATATTTTTGGAGATATGATCTGTGGAAGGTAGTGCTTTTTCAGGCTCCTGAATTTCATCTCAAAGAGGTGATCGTGGAAAAACTTCAATAACTCTCTCTCTGGGCATTGGATTGAAGTGCCGTAAAAAGTGGTCGCAAGTACACAGACTGAAGTTTCTTCGCTATCAATTTCAGAGACAAAGGACAAAACAGTGACATGTGGCAATTCGTACAAGTTCGCTCTACTGAACCAGTCCAGAATTAGGTCATTGTGGGAGATTGGACACAAATTTGTCTTGGAGAATCCAAATCAGGTCAGAACTGTGGCATTTGAAAGAAGCTTCATAGATCTACTACAGAGCTGAATTTCAGATATCGAATATTTTCAAATACAGAGATAATTCAATTTCAATATCGAGCTCCTAAAAGCTAGTAAAAGGTGTGTATTTTTTTCTTCCCAAATTGCATAAGTCTTGTTTGAAGAATCAAGTTGAATTGATTCCAAGGGCATATTGTAGAATAGATATCAATATTGAATTCTAAAATTGCCCCTAAAAAGAATTCAACACCCATCAAGCCTTCAGAAGGCTCTACCATGACTCATGAAGATGAAGAATTGCAACATGATCTATCAAAATTACAAGAACAAGTGCAACAAATTTCACTCTCGCAAAGAGCAGCAAAAAATGAAATGGAAGTTTTGAAGAAAGGTGTGGAAGTGAAGATGGATGGTTTGAAGAAAGGCATGGAAGCTGAGATGGATGGTGTGCAAGCTAAGATGAATGGCATGGAAGCTAAGATGGATGGCATGGAAGTGGGCATGGAAGCTAAGATGGATGACATGAAAGACAACATGGAAAACATGAAGAATGATCTAAAAGAATACATGGAAGGCTTGATGACAAGCTTAAAACCAGAAATGATTCCTAATGGCGGAAATATAGGAGAAGAAACTCCTGATGAGAACAAAATAAATGTTAATCATGATTTCATAAACTCGAATGTTGGCAGGAAGAACCACCATATTCCAAAAATGGATATGAGGAAGTTTGATGGAAAGGATCCTGTAACATGGATACTACACATGGAGCAATATTTTGATCTCCATAACGTGCAAAACACACAAAAGGTACGCATTGCAACTTTACATTTAGAACAAAATACATTTGTATGGTATCGATGGCTTTGTTCCCATAAAAAAATTGTCACTTGGTCAATTTTTACGGAGGAAATGATAGCACATTATGAGGATACAAAGAGCAACACCTTCTTTAGCCAATTGATAAATCTCAAACAAAGGGTTTAGTGGGGCAGCACATTGAGGACTTCCAAAAATTGAATATAAGGGTAACTGATATTCCAGAGGAACACAGGATTGATCTCTTCATAGGCACTTTAAAGGATAACATCCAACATGAAGTTCGCGTTTTGGAACCTGATTCATTGGAGAAGGCATTCAGGTTGGCAAGAAAAGTTGAATGTAAATTATGGCGACAAGGAAGCCTACCACTCAATTCTATAAAGAAGGAAGTGTTGCTACGCCTAGATTTCCACAACCTACAAGGTTGACACCACAACAATTGAAAGAAAAAAGAGCAAAAGGGCTTTGCTACAGTTGTGATAGCAAATACACTAAAGGTCATGAGTGTGCTGAGAAGAAATTATTTTACATAGATTGTGAAGAGGAAGAAGAAAATGAACAAGAAGAGGATATACACCAGGAACCAGCCCCAGAAGAGGAAGAAATGAATCCAACCATATCGTGTAATGAACTGGCAGGAATTACCACTCCTCAAACTCTCAAGATAAAAGGACAAATCAAGAAGAAAAAGGTAATAGTGTTGATTGATTCAGGTAGCACCCATAATTTTATTCATTGTAAGGTAGCCAAGGAATTAAATTGTTTCCTATGCCCAGCACCAGAATGTCAAGTGATGGTTGCAAATGGAGGAACTATAAATTGCTCTGGAAAATGCCATAATATTAAGCTAACCATGGGGGAATATGTATTGACTAGTCCAATGCTTTCCATTCCTATGGGAGGTGCTGATGTTGTACTAGAGTACAATGGTTACAATCTTTGGGGAAGGTAGCTTTTAATTTTCAAGAACTTTTCTTGAAATTTTTTTCAGAAGGAAAGGAAGTCGAATTACGGGGTATTGAAGGGAAGCCATGAAGGATAATAAGCTCTAATGTCATGAAAAAGCTTCTAAAGAAAGAACAACGAGGCGTAATTTCACAATTATGCTCACTAGAAGTTCCAACATCAAAATCATCTATTTCTGCAGATCTCCAACAAGTCTTGGACAATCATTCCAAGGTGTTCGAAACTCCCAAAGGACTCCCACCTATTTGTGATCATGATCATGCTATTCATTTGATTCCAGGAAGTGTTCCTCCAAACATCAGGCCTTATAGATATCCTTACGTCCAAAAGAGCGAAATTGAACGTATGATTGCAGAAATGTTAGAGGCGCGTATAATTCAACCTAGTCAAAGTTCTTTCTCTGCTCCTGTAGTATTGGTACACAAGAAGGATGGATCATGGCGAATGTGTCCGGATTATAGGGAGCTCACTAAGCTCACCATTAAAGACAAATTTCCCATTCCTGTGATTGATGAATTATTGGATGAATTACATGGAGCAATTTATTTTACCAAGTTGGATCTTCGTCCAGGATATCATCAAATTAGAATGAAGACTGAAGATATTCCAAAAACAGCATTTCGAACTCATGAGGGTCATTATGAATTTTTGGTCATGCCTTTTGGCCTTACCAATGGACCTTCTACATTTCAAGGGTTGATGAATTCCATTTTCAAACCCTTCCTTAGAAAATTTGTGCTAGTATTTTTTGATGATATACTAATCTACAGCAGGTCTTGAAGGATCATGTTGAACATGTTGACAGGGTGCTCAAACTATTGCAGGAGAAACAATTATATGCAAAAACATCCAAATGTTTCTTTGGAGTACAAGAGGTGGAATATCTGGGTCATATTATATCTCACGAGGGTGTTAAAGCAGACCCTAACAAAATTAAAGCCATTAAGGAATGGAAAGTCCCCAAGACAATAAAGCAGTTGCGAGGATTTCTCGGGTTAACAGGCTATTATCGCAAGTTTGTTAAGAATTATGGGAGAATAGCAGCACCTCTAACAACATTATTGAAGAAATATGCATTTTCATGGACTCCCGAAGCAACTAAGGCCTTTGAACATCTTAAAGAGGCAATGTGCCTAGCACCGGTCTTAGCTACGCCAGACTTCACAAAAACCTTTATTGTGGAATGTGATGCCTCAGAAAATGGAATTGGTGCGGTTTTAATGCAGGAAGGAAGACCCATTGCTTTTGAAAGTCGTCCAATCAAAGGAAAGTATTTACAGAAACCTATTTATGAGAAGGAAATGTTAGCAATACTGCATGCACTAAAGAAATGGTGAACTTACCTAATGGGAAGACACTTCAAGGTAAAACTGATCATGATAGTCTTAAACACTTTTTGGAACAAAGACTATCATCAGAAGAGCAGCAAAAATGGGTCACAAAGATGTTGGGTTATGACTTTGAAATAATCTACAAAAAGGAAAGCTTAATGTTGTTGCAGATGCACTCTCAAGAAAGAAAGAAGAGGTGGAAGCATTGCTTTGTGCCATTTCTATTATCCAACCAGATTGGATAACTGAAGCAAGAGATGAATGGAAGAAGGACAAAGATGTATGGATACTCATTCAAAAGTTGCAGCAAGATCCTAGTACATCTGATACATTTAGTTGGAAAAATGATTCCTTATGGTACAAAGATCGCTTATATCTTTGTAAGAATTCCCAACTAAACAAAAGATTCTTCTAGAATTGCACACTTCTCCTTTAGGAGGACACTCAGGATTTTTAAAAACTTACCACAGGGTGAAGAAAGAATTTTTTTGGGATGGCCTTAAATCTGATATTCAAAAGTTTGTGGCGAAATGTTTGGTTTGCCAGCAAAATAAAGTGGAGACAATTAAGACCCCGGGACTTCTACAACCTTTATCCATTCCAAGTCAACGTTGGGAGGAGATTTCAATGGATTTTATCACAGGTTTACCTAAGTCCTAAGGAAAGAATGTCATCATGGTGGTAGTTGATAGACTTACCAAGTATGCACACTTTTGTGCATTATCTCATCCATTTAAAGCAAGTACAGTTGCTACTACATTTATGGACATAATTCAAAAGCTACATGGAAGCCCAAGGGTTATTGTGAGCGACAGATATCCCATTTTTACTGGAAATTTTTGGACGGAGTTATTTTCTTGTTTGGGTACTCAATTAGCTCATAGCTCATCTTATCATCCTCAATCTGATGGTCAAACTGAGATAGTAAATAAATTTTTGGAAGGATATCTTCGTTGTTTTGTATCTGATAAACAAACACAATGGGTCAAGTGGTTACCTCTTGCTGAATGGTGGTATAACACCTCCTTCCATACTGTAGCAAAAATGACCCCATTTATGGCACTTTATGGATATCATCCACCATCCATCACATCATCTTTAAGGGAAAATTTGAAGGTTCAAGCAGTGGAAGATCATATCGAGCATCAGCAAGAAGTTCTCCAACTCTTAAAGGATAACCCGAATTTGGCACAAAATCGAATGAAACAACAGGCAGATCAACATCGTAGCGAGAGAAGTTTTGATGTAGGAGATTGGGTATTTTTACGGCTACAACCATACAAACAAATGTCCCTCAAGCAAGCAAAGAATGATAATAAATTATCGCCAAAGTACTATGGTCCTTACAAGGTGTTGCAAAAGATTGGTACTATGGCATACAAATTGGAGCTTCCTGCTTCTTCGCGAGTACATCCAGTTTTCCATGTTTCATGCTTAAAGAAGGTTATAGGAGAAAATCTTCCAGCTCAAACAATATTGCCAGAACTTGATGAGGAAGGAAAAATCATATTGGAACCAGAAGCGGTCATGGAAACAAGAACTCGACAACTACGGAATCGATCAATTTCAGAGTATCTCATCAAGTGGAAGAACTTACCCACCGAAGATTCTACATGGGAGGATGAGAATTTTATACAGAAGCACCCAGAGCTACTCAAGCGTTGAGGACAACACTTTTTTGAAGGAGAGGGGCATGTTAAGTCCCTATATTAATAGTGTAGCCCTTATTATGTTAGTGTAGCCCCCCTTATTGTTATTATTGTACCCCTGTAACCCCCATATTGTTATTATTGTGCCCTTACATTATTATTGTTAGGTCGGCTAGGATTACATTGTGGCCCCACTAGGATTATATTATGGCCCCATGGACTCCCATATATAGAAGGAGGTTTTGTTCATTTGTATCATCCAAGAATTGTTCATTCATGTAATGTATTGGAGGTTGCCCCCTCGAAGTGGCTCATTTCTAAGGCGTGAATATCTCTTTTCTTCTCTCTTTGGAGCTGGTTACACAACAACAACTTGAGATTCTGAAGGAGTTTTTAGTTATTTCTTATTGTATTTGTGCCTCTTATGTATCTCAATTTCAGTATTTTTCACTTATATTACTCAGAATTCATCTATAAGATGCTCTGACTTCCTTTATATGTGAATTGACTATGTATACTCATGTTTTCTTTATGTGTGTCCTACTTCTAGAAACTCTTAACAACCTCAACTTCCATGTCAAGTAACTCACTAAATCACTGAAAGTTTTGAATCCATAAGCCAATGCATAGATATTATTTTCAATCTACACTCATTAGGTTGGAAAATTTCATTTCAGCAGACTACTTTGTAAAGATTTGGATTTACTGATATATAGACAGAAGCAATTCAACTTTTCTTGACCTGAGATTCTTAGTGTATTTCAATGAGATTATGTCCTATCTTTGAAATGTTCTTTTCTTCTATATAATTAATGCTTATTACTCAAAATTCATGGTTGTTCATGCTCTAACTTCATTTAAGTATTGAGCTATGGTGAATCTCTTTTAATATTCTCCTTCCAATACCTTTTTGTCTCATTACTCAGAACTCATGTATCACATGCTCTGACTTCCTTTGAACCTCAAGTTATTGGGATTTTCCTGAATGTGTTACTTTTTCATTGAAATATATACAAGCCTCAACTTTGACAAGGAGAGCCATTGTTATCTTTATCCCTGTCACTGACTCCATAAGCCCAATGATAGCAAGCCTTTATCTTTTCAACCTGCAAAAATACAAAACCAAGACACAAGCAATAGAGTTAGCCATGTATCTATATCTTTATTCCATATCATTAAACCATTGAGAGAGCCCTCTCAGATTGAGGAGGCTAAGCCTCAATCACAAGATTGGTTTGAAATAGTTACACTGAGATTGTCTGATCAGAAGCCAATTAGGTACGATTTTTGTGATAACACATTGTGTAACTGAATCCTCTCCATATAATAAAAAGGCTCAGCTTCTCTGTATATTCTGATGTTGTGTTTAGATTTATTGTTTACTTAGTTTCATTTAGTACATTGTGTTTTAGTATTACTGCATTTTACCTTTTGGGATATTACACTTTTTCAATTTCTACCGAGATGAGCTCATCAATTGTCTTTTGAGTTCTTAGTGGAGATGCTTCTTTCTACTGGTCAAGTTCCCTCTTGAGGCCTCTTGTCCTTGGTATATTTCTTCTAACCTACTCTTCCTGATCATATTAATCATCAATCTCAACCACTGCCTTACCCTTTACATCATATTTGCTCAAATCAACCTTAGGCTAGTTTAAGAGTAGTTGATTTATCTTTAATTGCATATTCTCTTGCTGTAAGAATGAAACCAAGAAGTTGGCCTTTGACAAGCTCTCATTAATTTATCTCATCTCAACATACTTTTCCTTGATGACCTACTTTGGTGTCTTGTTCTCTTCATTCACCTCCAAGTATTCCATGCCAGTGTTAAGATGGAATGGCTCCTCATATTGCAATGGTGCCTCATGGTGTGATGATGATCCATGTTCAGTTGATGTAGGCTTGGACCTTCCAAAAATAATTGGAGAAAACACAAGCCTCTTACCTCTAACATTAATTTGTGTCACCTTTGCCCTAGGAAATATTTTGGTAGGTTTTCTTTAAGAAGAAACCTTTTGATATGCTGGTGAAGCCAAGGGTGTAGAGTGCCTGCAAGATTGAGCTGGAGAAGACAAAAGAGAATTGGAATATACAAAACCCTCCCATGACAAATTGATCTGTGATAAATAATGGAAAACCAAGAACTTCACCAACCCATGGTGAAACAAACTAGCATGATGATTTTCTCCCATTCTCCTTACATTCTCTTCCATATTTACCATGCTCTTATAGAGGTAATGAGGTAAGTTTAGGGTTTTCACATCGGTGAAATGCATCAAGAGTCTCATATGATACTGATATAGCCTTGAGTATCTTCCCTCACATGTGAAGTACCTCATGATAAATTTCATGAGAGGGGAATATTTGTCCAACAAGTGCTTAAATGGAAAGATGTGTTTAGGAGTTTCTTTGTATGTTGGCTTCAAGTACATTTTGTAGTTGTCAAGGTCAAGGTTTCTACTCTTGAACCAATTTTCTCCATTGTTTGGAATCCCCGTGGCTAATGCAATGATATTTGTGGAAAGAGTGAACACCACCCATGAAATAGTCACTTTTTCTCTCCTCAATCTAGTGGAAAAATTACTGGTGATCTTGTCATGAAAACCAAATTCCTCCTCCTTTTGGAAAAAGGCAAGGCAACCAACATCCTAGAATGATTTTTTATGGAAGGGTGAAGAAATGACCTCATTTACTGAAGTGGGCTCATACCTGTTGATCTAACCTCCCTTGTTCCTCTTTTTCTTAGTGGTTTTAGAATCCATGTTGACCCTAGCTCAATGGCCAAGGGGATTAGGGTCTAGTGAAGGGAAAAACAAGGGATTTGGGTAATTTTGGGAATGAATGGAGATGAAGGGATTAATGGATTACTAAATTCTTGTGAAAATTTAAGGGGTTAGGGAAATATGTTAGGGAGTAGGGGAAAGTGAAATTTGAGGGAATGGATGAGGGGAAGGAGCCCAAAGAGAGACAAAACTATCCATTTTGATGGTTTCTTTTAGCAATTTATCAATATCAACATTAAACCAAGAAAATGAACTGGAAACCCTGGAAGAGGGAATTTGTTCTTCCAATCAAAAAATGAATACACAAGAGATGATTAGGGGGGACCACGTACCTATCAATAAAACACTGGAAGCTGTTTGATGATGAAAAATCCATTGCAATGTTGATTTGTGCCCAAAATAGAGAAAGCAACACAGTGGAGGAATGAGCACTCTTGGGAAATGAAACTTCTTCTCTGAGGGCGAGTGTGATTTTTATTATTGGAGAGAGGTTTCTTGAGGACGAAATGAGCAAATGAAAACTCTTTTGTGTCTTTTGTAGCTTTGAAAATCACTTTTCACTTTTGGTGGTCGAGTGGCCCCACCAAGTCTTTTCACTTTTGATTTGAAACTTTGTAGCTTTAGAACATTTGAGAAACATATTACATTCATGATAAAAATGAAATTACACTTTAAAACCTTTATTGAACATTCTTCAATATTACTACTCCTTCAATGTTGGGTTTATTGATGAAATGACATATTTTTAATGATTTTGACCCTAAAAAATAATGGTGACACTATATGAAATGATCTGAATGATGACCATGGTCATGTGACTGAGATGATAATGGAGACATTTCAGTGGTGACTCATCCAAAAATCAATGATGGGAGTGACCAAAGCATGAATTTTTTGAAAGGAGTAGTAACACACCTATACACACTACCTAGTGACCAAATTTTTATTTGAAGACTTACTGAAACCATAAAAATTTGACCTAAGACACTAAAAAAACCTTGTAAGAGCATATTTGATCACTGGTGGCTGGAAGAACTGGCAGACACTAACATTTTCTCCTGCTGGGGATGGTAGCTCCTTGGAGGTGTCAAGAACACTGTAGACCAAGTAGCCTTATCCTTTGGGCATGGAGTCAAAAATCAAGAGAACAAACTCAAAATTGAAAAATCACTGACAAATTGAAATAAATTTGACTGAAACAAAAACTTATTGAACTTACAAATCATCATCCAATCAAGGAAACCTTATGGCATTCACCTTGGGCTTCAAGTTTCGATGATTAACTCCTTCACACTTCGGCAGAAAAGTAAAATGATATGTACAATGATGCTGAGAAACTTCAAAAAATTGATCAAAAGAGGTAGTGCTTGATAAGCCTACCATTGACTGGTCCTCCTCCATAGTCTTGTCCATCCATTTTCTCCAACAAGTAGGCATGCTTCCCTCTTGAAGCTGAAATCTTGTACAGTCCCTTCCAAAAATTCTCGAAGTTATAGTGCTTTCCTTTATCTTCATTCCGAGCATCTGAACGGAGGACTACATCCCCCATATTGAAGCCATCTGCCTTTTTTTTCCGATCATACACTTTCATGATTCTTTATTGAAGCTTATACATGTTTTGAAACACTTCCTCCCTGGTTTATTACAAATGAATCATTTGGTTTATCCGTAGTTGGTCATCATTTGGTTCGTTGAAAACTTCCTACAATATCTTCATGACTGGAACAACAAGAGAAGTAGGAAATAATGTATAAAATCCATACACTAACTCAAAAGGGGACATGCATATGGACTTATTATTACTTAATCTGTCTGCCCACAAGGAATTGATGAGTTTCTTATGCTAATTTTTCTGATTTACCTCCAACATCTTCTTGATAATATTGACCAAAGACTTATTCGAAGACTCAGCCAGTCCATTTCCTTGCAGGTAGTATGAAATTGAATGACCCAATGTGATATTGTACTTCTCAAAAAATTCCACCATATTTTTGTACTTAAATTTAGCTACGTTATCCGTGGTTATATTTTGCGGACAAACAAATCTAGACAATATATTAGATTCCAAAAATTGAATGATAACCAAATCAATTTCTTGCCTAGTTGGGATTGCCTCAATCCACTTTGTAAAATAATCTGTAACCGTCAAAATCCACTTGTGTTGGGCGGATGATGAAGGATAGATCTCACCTAGGAAATTGAGACCCCATTGCTAAAATGGTGTCTGGATTGATATGTGCTTTAAAGGCATTGGGAGCAAGTTCCTCTTCCCTTGGAAAATTTGACATTCGTGACAACTAATCACGGTCTTGTACACATCAGCAAAAAGAGTGGGCCAATAGAAACCAACCCTAAAAAAATTGTTTTATGTGGTCTTCTAGAATACATGAACACCACTATCACTCTTGTGAAAGTCATTCATCACCTCCTTGTCTTTCCAATACAAAATGCTGTCTAAAATACACTATTTTGAAGCCTTTAATTTCATTAATCTACCTTTTCTCTTAGACACACCCAACGAAGGATTTAAATGTTACATTACATAAACAATATTAGCATACCAAGGGGATGAAATGACAATATGAGATACCTGTGTCAACGAGTCATCAACCTCCTCTTCAAAAAGTGCAAAAATAAGATTTATGTCCAACGCATGCAAATTGGATTCTGCCATCAACTTTGCCAAACCCTGTCCTTTAATCAGCTTTGTTGGCTTGATCTCTAGATCATATTCAAGCATGGCTGAAATCCATTTCCCCCGCTTCCCTTCGAGATTATTTTGCATCAACACATCTTTCACCACTGCATTCAGAACATAATATATGATGTGAGAGTGTAGGATGTATACCTAAAAATAACATTCTTGAAAAGACAAAATTGAGAGCTCATATAAGTATCCACATAAGCAGCTCTCAACAAAAGGAAAGTGCAAATACACCCCTCAGACCTATTGCACAAGATAAGGGTAAGCAGGTTTCATATGTTGAATATTCAGAGAAACCCAAAATGGAGTCTAGTAGGGTTACAAACAGAGAAACAAAGATACAACAAGGGTGGGTACAGAAGATGAAAGAGATAGCCTAGTCACATGATAAACGAGACTTTGACCAATGGAGGGAATATCACAGGTACCTATAGGAGATTGAGGAGTGTCAGATTCAGGTAATGGAAGTGACACAAGATAATAAAAATTTCATGAAGGTAGTTAACTAGTTAATTGTAGACTCTAACAGAGAATTGATAAATTCTTCTGAGACATTAGACAAATGCAAGATGTGTGTCAAATGGTTTCTCACTGCAAGGAGAAAATCAATTTTCTTTTATATAGGGAATTTAGTGCTAAAGAGGAAGATGAGGTGCATGAAAAGAAGCTTGGCAAGAGCTTGGAGATTGGTAAGGAAATACAAAAGAAGCTGTTGGAGTACCCCCAACTGGTAAAGTGCCTAGGCCAAGGCCTAAAACACAAAAAAAATCAAAGTCCTCTCAACCAATATTTATTGAAGAAAAATACCCTCCACCCAAAGGCATTGAAGTCAAGGCATCCACCAGCAAACCTTCATCAAGCAAGAGGAAAAGAGGTAATAGTCTATTTGTCGAGTTTTTAAAATTTTGATAGTGGCTAGAGATTGATGGTGTTGCGCAAAAAAGATCCTTTTCGTTCTTGTAGAGGCTGTAGCTATAATTTTTGGTATTCAAGAGTTTTCTTGAGTATTCAGAGAGTGTGGTTATGTTGCTAGATTATTTCATGAAGTTTTTAGGCATGACAGATGCACAACACAAGGAAGGCATACTATGCAGCATTGTGCACATGTCAACATATGTTGTTGGGGGTGCCATATGTCATGGGATGAATGGTTGAACATGTTTATGAATCAAGATCCGAGTTTTCAATTAATCATCATCTAGGTGTCTATCATCACGAGGAAATTCATGCCAACATGGAATTCCACCCCGCTGTTGTGCAACACTAATCTGAAAAAACGTTGTTGTTTCTTATTTTTTTATGTTAAAGGATATGGTTTGAGGCTTATGAAAGGATGTTATATATTTGGATAATTTTAATAGGCTAGGCTAATAAGATCATGGAAGTTTTTTTTTCTATTTAAGAAAAATAATGTGGAATATGTTAAAACTTCTTATTTTGTGTATGATTAGATCCACTTCATGGATTAGAGATGCATTGCATATAGACATGGTTTTTTTTAATGTTGTATGACTATTTAATGCCAAATGTTTCAAGAAATAAAGGTTTGGATAGTATTACAAACTAGTTTCATAGAATTATGTACCCATATCTTATTTCTCATGAATAAAATGCCTATGGCTCAATTTTTCCACTGAAATTTTGCAAAGATACTTGTGGTATGATGCTTCAGATATGTTTATCTCCTGCGTATTAACTAGTTTATTCACTTTCCTCTGCAATTCTTTGTTTATGGGTGTAATGAATTAGTTTTATTAGAATTCATGTTGTGGTGCTCTAATTAAGTTGTGTCAAATATTTCAGTTGCAAATGAAGTATTTTATACCCTTATCCACACTTGTGTCTTCTAAAATACTTACTCACGAATATGTAGTATCAGAGTTCCAGTTTTTCTATTATATTTGAATAAGTATCTGTTATGTTTATCTTCCACTATATTACAAAATATGTTTCCCTTATCTGAAGTATGTAATATTCAAGCCTTTGTGAGTGTATCTGGTTATTATATTCATAGGTATGATAGGCTAGTAAATTTTCTCATCACAAGTATCCATTTACCAAAACATTAGTTTATTCCAAACAAAAATTTTAAACCCTTAAGATCTGGTCTTTGTGTGTTCTATAATATCAAACTATTTAGTTCTCTTGAGTGAGGGAGCCCCCCACGTTGGGAAATACCAGTTCCTATCCAAAGAGCTTTTGTGGTTACCTTTGTGGCCCTTTCCTCAGCCTAGAGGGATTCATAGAGTGCTAATATAGTGGTGCTGTTGTCAGGGACCGAAAGTCAAATATTCCTCGAGAAAATGTTTTCTAATGAGAGTTTCATTATAGGCTGAATATGTAAAATCATCTCGTTTGGTAGTGGATTCGGTTTCATGAAAGTTTGTTTGAGAAAATCGGGCTCCTAAAAGGAAAACTAGACAAAACCCCGATCATGATCCTCCAAATATTGTTAATAATCCAAAAGGCCTCCTTAGAAAAGGGAAGATTGCTGAGAAAACTCAAACTACCAATTTTCCTTGTGGCAAATCCCGTTGTTTGCTTGATAGTTTATCTACCCTTGAAGATCTTGATCTCAATCTGATTAGAAAAAGCTCCTTTTTCAGAACCAAATCTGAAAATTTTTCTTTTGAATTTGTTTTAGACCAATCTATGCTAAAACCCTTTATCATCTCTACAAAATCTGACTCTAGTGAACTTGATAAGTGTGCATTAATTCAGCCTCATAGTTTTGAAAATTTACTAGATCAATTGTTGCCCACTGTTGAAAAACTGAGCAAGACAAAGGGAGGAAGGAAGAAAAACTCCAGTTATGATTCGATCCTCATTTCATTTGCCTTTAGATCAGATTCCACTGATGCAACCTTAGCATGTGTTGTGAAACCAACTCCAAAAATAGAAGAAAAGAGATATCAATGCCTTAGAAATAAGCCACTTCGAGGGGGCAACCTCCAATACATTACATTAATGAACAATTATTTGATGATACAAATTTCAAAACCTCCTTTCTATATATAGGAGTCCATGGGGCCATAATGTAATCCTAGTGGGGCCACAATGTAATCCTAGCCAAGCTAACAATAATAATTTAAGGGCACAATAATAACAATATGGGGGTTTCAAGGGTACAATAATAACAATAAGGGGGTTGCACTAACAACAATAAGGGACTATACTAGTAATATAGGGACCTAACATGCCCCTCTCCTTCAAAAAAGTGTTGTCCTCAATGCTTGAGTAGCTCTGGGTGCTTCTATATAAAATTCTCATCCTCCCATGTAGAATCTTCAGTGGGTAAGTTCTTCCACTTGATGAGATACTCTGAAATTGATCGATTTTGTAGTTGTCGAGTTCTTGTTTCCATGACCGCTTCAGGTTCCAATATGATTTTTCCTTCCTCATCAAGTTCTGGCAATATTGTTTGAACTGGAAGATTTTCACCTATAACCTTCTTTAAGCATGAAACATGGTAAACTGGATGTACTCGCGAAGAAGCAGGAAGCTCCAATTTGTATGCCATAGTACCAATCTTTTGCAACACCTTGTAAGGACCATAGTACTTTGGCGATAATTTTTTATCCTTCTTAGCTTGCTTGAGGGACATTTTTTTGTATGGTTGTAGCCGTAAAAATACCCAATCTCCTACATCAAAACTTCTCTCGCTGCGATGTTGATCTGCCTGTTGTTTCATTCTATTTTGTGCCAAATTCAGGTTATCCTTTAAGAGTTGGAGAACTTCTTGCTGATGCTCGATGTGATCTTCCACTGCTTGAACCTTCGAATTTTCTCCTAAATATGATGTGATGGATGGTGGATGATATCCATAAAGTGCCATAAATGGGGTCATTTTTGCTGCAGTATGGAAGGAAGTGTTATACCACCATTCAGCAAGAGGTAACCACTTGACCCATTGTGTTTGTTTATCAGATACAAAACAACGAAGATACCCTTCCAAACATTTATTTACTATCTCAGTTTGACCATCAGATTGAGGATGATAAGATGAGCTATGAGCTAATTGAGTACCCAAACAAGAAAATAACTCTATCCAAAAATTTCCAGTAAAAATGGGATCTCTGTCGCTCACAATAACCCTTGGGTTTCCATGTAGCTTTTGAATTGTGTCCATAAATGTAGTAGCAACTATACTTGCTTTAAATGGATGAGATAATGTACAAAAGTGTGCATACTTGGTAAGTCTATCAACTACCACCATGATGACACTCTTTCCTTCGGACTTAGGTAAACCTGTGATAAAATACATTGAAATCTCCTCCCAACGTTGAATTGGAATGGATAAAGGTTGTAGAAGTCTCAGAGTCTTAATTGTCTCAACTTTATTCTGCTAGAAAACCAAACATTTCACCACAAACTTTTGAATATCAGATTTAAGGCCATCCCAAAAAAAATCTTTCTTCACCCTATGGTAAGTTTTTAAAAGTCCTGAGTGTCCTCCTAAAGGAGAATTGTGCAATTCCAAAAGAATATTTTGTTTTAGTTGGGAATTCTTACAAAGATATAAGTGAGCTTTGTACCATAAAGAATCATTTTTCCAACTAAATGTATCATATGTACTAGGATCTTGCTGCAAATTTTGAATGAGTGTCCATAATTTTTTTTCCTTCTTCCATTCATCTCTTTCTTCGGTTATCCATAAAGCAATGGGATAATAGAAATGGCACAAAACAATGCTTCCACCTCTTCATTCTTTCTTGAGAGTGCATCTTCAACAAAATTAAGCTTCCTGTTTTTGTAGATTATTTCAAAGTCATAACCCAACATCTTTGTGACCCATTTTTGCTGCTCTTTTGAAGATAGTCTTTGTTCCAAAAAGTGTTGAAGACTATCATGATTATTTTTTACCTTGAAGTGTCTTCCCATTAGGTAAGTTCGCCATTTCTTTAGTGCATGTAGTATTGCTAACATTTCTTTCTCATAAATAGGTTTCTGTAAATAATTTCCTTTAATTGGACGACTTTCAAAAGCAATGTGTCTTCCTTCCTGCATTAAAACAACACCAATTCCATTCCCTGAGGCATCACATTCCACAATAAAGGTTTTTGTGAAGTCTGGCGTAGCTAAGAACGGTGCTAGGCACATTGCCTCTTTAAGATGTTCAAAGGCCTTAGTTGCTTCAGGATTCTATGAAAATGCATCTTTCTTCAATAATTTTGTTAGAGGTGCTGCTATTCTCCCATAATTCTTAACAAACTTGCGATAATACCCTATTAACCCGAGAAATCCTCGCAACTGCTTTATGGTTGTGGGGAATTTCCATTCCTTAATGGCTTTAATTTTCTTAGGGTCTACCTTAACACCCTCGTGAGATACAATATGACCCAGATATTCCACCTCTTGTACTCCAAAGAAAAATTTGGATGTTTTTGCATATAATTGTTTCTCCTGCAATAGTTTGAGCACCCTGTCAACATGTTCAACATGATCCTTCCAAGACCCGCTGTAGATTAGTATATCATCAAAAAATAATAGCACAAATTTTCTAAGGAAGGGTTTGAAAATGGAATTCATCAACCCTTGAAATGTAGAAGGTGCATTGGTAAGGCCAAAAGGCATGACCAAAAATTCATAATGACCCTCATGAGTTCGAAACGCTGTTTTTTGAATATCTTCAGTCTTCATTCTAATTTGATGATATCCTGAACGAAGATCCAACTTGGTAAAATAAATTGCTCCATGTAATTCATCCAATAATTCATCAATCACAGGAATGGGAAATTTATCTTTAATTGTGAGCTTATTGAGCTCCCTATAATCCAGACACATGCACCATGATCCATCCTTCTTATGTACCAATACTACAGGAGCAAAGAAAGAACTTTGACTAGGTTGAATTATACCTGCCTCTAACATTTCTGCAATCATACGTTCAGTTTTGATCTTTTGGACATAAGGATATCTACAAGGCCTGATGTTTGGAGGAACACTTCCTGGAATCAAATGAATACAATGATCATGATCTCGAATAGGTGGGAGTCCTTTGGGAGTTTCAAACACCTTGGAATGATTGTCCAAGACTTGTTGGAGATTTGCAGAAATAGATGATTTCGATGTTGGAACTTCTAGTGGGCATAATTGTGCAATTACGCCTCGTTTTTCTTTCTTTAGAAGATTTTTCATGACATTAGAGCTTATTATATTTCCTAGCTTCCCTGCAATACCCCGTAATTCAACTTCCTTTCCTTCTGAAAAAAATTTCAAGAAAAGTTCTTGAAAAGTAAAAGCTACTGTCCCCAAAGATTGTAACCATTGTACTCCTAGTACAACATCAGCACCTCCCATAGGAATGGAAAGCATTGGACTATTAAATACATATCCCCCCATGGTTAGCTTGATATTATGGAATTTTCCAAAGCAATTTATAGTTGCTCTATTTGCAACCATCACTTGACATTCTATTGCTGGGTATAGGAAACAATTCAATTCCTTGGCTACCTTACAATGAATAAAATTATGGGTGCTACCTGAATCAATCAACACTATTACCTTTTTCTTCTTGATATGTTCTTCTATCTTGAGAGTTTGAGGAGTGGTAATTCCTACCAATGCATTACACAATATGGTTGGACTCATTTCTTCCTCTTTTAGGGCTGGTTCCTGGTGTATATCCTCTTCTTGTTCATTTTCTTATTCCTCTTCACAATCTATGTAAAATAATTTCTTCTTAGCACACTTATGACCTTTAGTGTATTTGCTATCACAACTGTAGCAAATCCCTATTGCTCTTTTTTCTTCCAATTGTTGTGGTGTCAACCTTGTAGGTTGTGGAAATCTAGGCGTAGCAACACTTCCTTCTTTATAGAAGTGAGTGGTAGGCTTCCTTGCCGCCATAATTTTACATTCAATTTTTCTTGCCAACCTGAATGCCTTCTCCAATGAATCAGGTTCCAAAATGCAAACTTCATGTTGGATGTTATCCTTTAAAGTACCTATGAAGAGATCAATCCTGTGTTCCTTTGGAATATTAGTTACCCTTATATTCAATTTTTGGAAGTCCTCAATGTGCTCCCCCACTAAGCCCTTTTGTTTGAGATTTATCAATTGGCTAAAGAAGGTGTTACTCTTTGTATCCTCATAATGTGCTATCATTTCCTCCGTAAAAATTGACCAAGTGACAATTTTTTTACGGGAGCAAAGCCATCGATACCATACAAATGTATTTTGTTCTAAATGTAAAGTTGCAATGCGTACCTTTTGTGTGTTTTGCACATTATGGAGATCAAAATATTGCTCCATTTGTAGTATCCATGTTACAAGATCCTTTCCATAAAATTTCCTCATACCCATTTTTGGAATATGGTTGTTCTTCCCACCAACATTAGAGTTTATGAAGTCACGATTAACATTTATTTTGTTCTCATAATGAGTTTCCTCTAAGATCGATGAAAACATGAAAGACAACATGGAAAACATGAATAATGGTCTAAAAGAAAACATGGAAGGTTTGACAAAGTTGATACAAGAAATGCTTCCTAATGGTGAAAATATAGTAGAGGAAACTATAGTCTGTGTACTTGTGACCACTTTTTACGGCACTCCAATCCGATGCTCAGAGAGAGAGTTATGAATATTTTCCCATGATCACCTCTTTGAGATGAAGTTCAGGAGCTTGAAAAAGCACTACCTTCCACAGATCATATCTCTGAAAATGTTACGAAAAAAGCTCTGAAATGTTTTGACAAGTTTCCTCAAGATTTCAGCTTCGCACCCTAAGAATTTCAGATTCTAAACCTTCGTAGAAAAAAAGTTATAGTGCAAATGCCACGATGACCTATTTAGATTAAATTGAGGAGCCTACAAAAAGACCTAGCTTCCACAGATCATATCTTCAAAAATTTGGCAAACCAATCTCTGAAATGTTTTTGACGATGTTCCTTGGGATTTTGGCTTCGCACCCTAAAAATTTCAGCTTCTGAAACTTCGTAGAAAAAAATTTATAGCGAAAATTCCATGATGAACTGTTTGGAGTAGCGAAAACCTAGAAGCCAAAGCTTTGATACCAAATGTTGTGAAACCAGCTCCAAAAATAGAAGAAAAGAGATATCAACGCCTTATAAATAAGCCACTTCGAGGGGGAAACCTACAATACATTACATTAATGAACAATTCTTTGATGATACAAATTACAAAACCTCCTTTCTATATATAGGAGTCCATGGGGCCATAATGTAATCCTAGTGGGGCCACAATGTAATCCTAGCTGACCTAACAATAATAATTTAAGGGCACAAAAATAACAATATGGGGGTTACAGGGGTACAATAATAACAATAAGGGGGTTACACTAACAACAATATGGGACTATACTAATAATATAAGGACCTAATAGCATGTGACACTGGGTGTGTCTAACCCTATAGATCCGAGGATGTAGAGATGGGTAGAACTAATGGCTAGGCATTTAGGCCAATCGTCCATTGTGTTCTTAAATACATTCTTCACCTGGTTCAGGTGATAGGTTGTCGCCATTGATGAGTATGCATATGGTGGTGTCGATTTTCGAGTAGATCCAGACTTAGCTTTAGCAGAAGGTGCTCAGTGGGGTGCAATAGGTAAAAATGTTATGACCATGTTTTTTGATTTTCTAAGGTTTATACAAATTTTTTGTATTTTTATGTTTTTCCAAGACTAAAATAAAGTTTTAATGTAATGCAGATGTTGGTTGAGTTCAACCAGTGGAGGAACTAGAGCATGGAGTGGATGAGCTAGCAGAGAGGACTGTCGGGAGAGCGGTCCTTCAGGATTTAGACATGGCTGAGACTTTGTATGAGCTTCGACAACACATAGAGGGGTTGACCTTTGGGATTTTGGATTGCCGGATCGAAGAGTTAACCATGTCAATGCAGTGCCACACTATAGGCATTCCTAACCACTGGATGTGTTTACTTCGTAGGATAGCCAGATCTATAGCATGTTACCATGAGCATCACTAGTTTACTTTTGGCATGTTGCATACATTTTGAGGTCAGATGACCAATGTGTCTTGGGCACAAATTTTGTAAACCTATAACTATCTATCTATTTTATTTTAGTGTTTTCCTATGTTTATTGCATAATCCTATTCAATTATGTGAATGAATATTTACATGTGTTTCAAATTTCTGTCTCAAACATGATTAGCTAAAGAATCAGTCAAGTTTCTGGAAATGTGTTGATATTGAATAAAATCAAAGTGTATTTCCAAAAGTTGAACTCTTAGGAAAAAACGATGCAGTGTTGGATTTTTAACAGTATAAACACTAGTAAGTTGTAATACCACAAGTTGTGACTCTAACCTTATGATGATGCGGTTAATACCAGATGAAATGGCATCAGAGAGAATTTTGATCAATGCACTATACTAAGCGATATTGTTTGTCGATCTATTGATACAAATCCCTTGAAAACTCACTAACTCGCCTTTTGGAGTGAAAATGGCCCACGTTGCAGAGGATAGATTTTGTGTACTATGACTAGCACCATCAGCATATTCGACAAATGGTTCCAAAGATTCAGACATCTGTAATGAAATGTAAAGCAGATTACTAATGTCAAGAAAACTCTAAAAAACAAGCTAAGACAGTGAATACAAATCATCATCATATATATACAATATAATACAAAAAATTACTACGCTCATGATTAAGCATATTAATGTTTCAAATACAACCCATTTCTTGGCTGTGCCTACGGAATCCCATTGTAATCAACCAACTCGTAGGCACATTTAGCAAGAACTCTTTTGAAAATATAGGGGACATTCCATAATGGCTCAAATTTCTCTGTAACTATTAAATCGGCTTCTTGATCATAAAGAAGGACCAAGTCACCCTCTGAGATAATGCGAGGCTAGACATTTTTGTCATATTGCACCTTTATACGTCTCTTATGCGCTTCATTGGCCAATTGGGGTTCACGACGTGTTTCATCAAGATTGATGAGGTTAAAAAGACATTTTTCTTCATCTAAGTTTCCAGGTAACAAGTCTATTGCGAGTTTTAATGATGGTATTTCACATTGGAATGGTAAGATAGCTTCCAAACCATACACCAATTGAAAGGGAGTGAATTCGGTTGCATTTCTCACCGAGGTTCGGTATGCCCACAAGGCTGAGTATAGGATCAAATGCTAGTTTCTTTTATGAACTCCTATCATTAGTTGAAGCATGTGTTTAAGAATCTTGTTGATAGCCTCAACTTGTCCATTTCATTGTGGATAATAAGGAGTAGAATTATAGATTTGAGGCTTCTGCGATGAGTATCTTGTGTAGAGAAGTTTTCCGGTTTAATCGCATCCATTTTAGTTGATTTCGACGTTTCGAACCCAGCCAACGGGGTTCATCATCAGGAAAAGATCTATGGGTAAGAACTGATCTCACATCTCACTATTTATACCTTGAATGTGAGATCAGTTCTTACCCATAGATCTTTTCCTGATGATGAACCCCGTTGGCTGGGTTCGAAACGTCGAAATCAACTAAAATGGATGCGATTAAACCGGAAAACTTCTCTACACAAGGAGTAGAATTATCATGTGACAATCTTAACTTGGCAGTCAATTTAGTCATCATATGGTTGTGAAAATGCTTCCCATGATCTGTGAATATAGCCTGTGGGACCCCAAACTGTGCAATAACATGATTAAAGAAAAAAAATGCAATTGTTTTTCTTGTGCTGTTGAATGTAGGCATCGCTTCGGCCCATTTGGTAAAGTGGTCTACTGCGATAATAATATAACCATGCCCCCAAGATGAACGAGGGTTAGAGGTCATGAAGTCAATGCCCCATTTCGAAAATGGTCCCACAGGGACAACAAGATGCATTGGTGATGGAGGTTTGTGGATTTTACGATCATATACCTGGCACGCATGAAAACTTTTGACCGCGAGGATGCAGTCGCGAAATATGGTAGGTCAAAAGTAACCAGTACAGAGTATCTTCTGCACGGTAGTGTATCCAGACAAGTTTCCACCGCAAGCCCTAGCATGAAAATCATTTAAAACCTTTTCGGACTCCTCATGAGTGAGGCACCTTCTTAAAATTGTATTGACACCATGAAAATAAAGTGTATCATTTATGATCAGATAATCTTTGGCTTGGTATAGAATACGTCGCTGGTCAGAGCGAGAGATATCAGGCTAAAATTTTTGGGTCTAGAGATATATGATAAAATACCCATACCAAGGATCATATGATCTAATCAGAAATAGAGACTTGTCAAGAATAGATGGTTCTGACGTAGTAGTAGTAATATAAGAGGGAAGGTCGCATAGAAGCTCAGCCAAAACTAAATACTTCTTTGACTTGGATTTGATGAATTCCAAATCAAATTACTGCAAAATGACAATCCATTTTGAATACTTTCCCCCCAGAAATTTCCATGATAAGATATAAGTCATGGGATTGCAATCCAAAATCACAATGGTCTTCTGGAACATGATATAGTGGCGAAATATTTGGACATCTTGAACGACTTCCAAGGCAAGATTTTTTATGTCTGAATACTTCACCTTCGTATCATTGAGATTACGACTCAAGTAATAGATTGGATGTTCTATCCCATGTTCTACTTCGACCAATACCATAGAAATGGTCATATCATATACGAGGATACATAATAAATAATCACTCTGATAATTGGGGGGATACATTAATGACGCCCGAACGAGAGTATCCTTGACAACATCAAAATAAGCTTGTGCAACTTTGTCTCAATGGAAGGGAATCCCCTTTTTCAAGAGTCAAGTATATCCTTTAGCCATTTTGGAATAGTTGGGTATGAATCTCCTTAGGAAGTTAGCCTTTCTTTGAAGTTTCTATATATGAAGCAAATTTGAGGGCGTAGGAAAATCAAGAATGGCTTGGACCTTCAATGGGTCTATTCGAATTCATTCTTTTGAGACGAAGAATCCGAGAAAATGACCCAAAAAAAAAAACGCGTTTATATGGATTGAGGTGTATTTTGATAACGTAAAAATATGGCTCTCAAATGCATCGAGAAATCAGTCCGATTGCGTGAATGTGCGGGTAAATCATCTAGATAAGGTTGAAAAATGTGCTTGATGTCATTGAAAGCATAATCCATTGCTCTCTAAAAAGTGGCCCCTGCATTATTTAAACCAAACATTAGTTTCTGATAAGAGAATTTTCCCTAGGGATAGATGAATGTTGTCATATATTGATCCTTTAGGCAGATATTGATTTTATTGTAGCTAGAAAATCCATCCATGAAAAAAAATATTTCGTATCCAGCACAATCATCAATAACCTGGTCAATAAAAGGAGTAGGATAGTTGTCTTTTGGATAAGAAATATTATCATCCCGATAATAGACACACACTCTGATGGTTCCTTATTTTTTTGTAACAGGAACAATGTTGGAAACACACTCAGTTAGCGGAATATGGTAAATGAAACCAACACACAAAAGTTTTTCAAATTATGCTTTAATTGTAGTGGCCTTCTTCGGATGAACAGGACGAAGGCATTGACATACTTGCTTGACATCAGGGCACATATTAATAGTGTGTTCAACGATACTAGTGTCAATACCTGGCATTTCCTCGTAAGACTAGGTAAAGATATCTCGAAATTCACGAAAGAGAGAGCGATATTTTTAGAGTTCTGATGGAGAACAAGGCATGCCGACATGAATATTTTCTAACACGCTAGGTTTAGTCTAAATATCGATAGAAATGGTTTCTTCAATATTTGATAAATTTCACTTAGAATCAATTGCATTAATAGGAAAAGAATTCAAAAAGAATGTTTTGATTGAAGGGTGATATAGTTCACTAATATTATTTTCTTCATAGTCAGTAATATGGGAACGATGATGATAATATTCCCATGGTTCTCCTTCTGGAATTATGGTTTCCAAAATATTCTCATTTGTCAAGAAAGTTGAGGAAAAAGGATAAGATGGATCGTACTGAAATCTAAGGAACGATCAACCCAAACAACCGGTGACGATGATTTTGGATTCGCTGCCCAAGCCAGATAGATTGATTGGTATGCCAGCTCAATGGGGCTAGGCAGAAAAAAATCATCCAACGTGACAATTTCAGAATCACCCATACTCTTCCTTAAGCCAGATGGAGTGGAAGAAATCATGTAGCAGGTCTCTATACTGGCAATTTTTTCTGACGTCGAAGGCCGCGGTAATGCAAAGGTTCCCATGAGAATGGAATCATTTAAGAGTCCTATACCAATGTTCTGAAGTGCGATTTGGGGTGCGTGAACTAATGGAATACTTCCGGTTACCTGGGAGGAGGAGGGAAAGAAGGATAGTTGATTTATGACTGTGATAATACCTTTATGTGGAAAGGAAATCATTCTAAAATATGTAGAAACAATTGCACTCATAGCATATACCCATGGCCTTCCCAGTAAAATATTGTAGTCAAGGGGTCCATCAACGGCCTCAATTTCAACATTCATTTTTTTTTCCCCTAGATCAACATGCAGGTTATTAATAATACCGCAAGGCTTATATGTACGTCCGTCGAAAGCCTTCAACGTCGTTGATGATTGAGATAAGCGCGATGAACCAAGTGACTTCCAACAATTTAGAGACATAATGCACGTATATGCTCCCTCATCAATAATAGTACGATGAAAAAGGTGATTGAGAAAATTTATTTGTATGGAGAATGAAAATTCTGTAGGTAATTGCGGCACATAGCCCGTATGATTAAAAAATACGAGATTAGAATCAGTCAGATCAATTCCACCAATTGTCGATAATAAAGCCTGTTTCTGGGAGGGACAATTTTGTAATACCTCAAGAGCTGACATAGCTGAAGGTAATTGAGCCAAATATTCAACTATATTATAATTTTGAGCAACTCTTTCTTGAGGATTATATGTCGATTTATGAATGACTCCATTTGGTGGCTTTATTGCCAATTCAGGAATAGCAGTTGGTGGTACCGATTCCGTAGACGGTTTCGTGGTCGAGGTAGTAGGTTGATCATTAGCCTGACTAGCATAATATTTATTATGCATTGACACCAAAATATCTGTTGATGGCTTCATGATAGACAACATAAGCACTTGGGAACTAGAAGTTGGATCAGTAACAACCAAATTTGTGTCTGGATTCAGAAACGGGTCTATCAACACAGCTAATGCATGTGAAGTCTTAACCATTTTTGAGACTTCAACCCGGTGAGGACAATCCTAAACAATTTTTTCCTCATTACAGATTATGCATGGATAACGAGGTTTCCCATTTCTAGACGATTGATCAGATGATCTTTCCTGCGGGTTAGAAGTTTTTTTTTCTTTAATTTCAATTTTTTCTTGCTTCCGGGTTTCTTGTCACTTTTTCCTTTATCAAATGACACATAATTTATTTAGGAAGAAGGTGCAGGATCAGATGCAATAGGGTGATGTGTGCTTGCAGTACCGATCATACCGTCTCTAGCATGAGAGTCTTTTGATGAAGGAGGAACTTTAAAATTAGATCGCTGATTGTTAGGAATTTTCTCATAGAGCATGCCAGACTGAGTATAAAACAAGTCTAAATATTGGGCACGAGTAATGACCTGCTCTTTAGTGACGACGCCACCCTTAGCCACATTATTAGTTATGGATGGTAACAGGGAATTAATGAACCACTCAGCAAGAAGCTAATCAAGAACCAATGTCTTAACCATTCTACGACAACGACGCCACTCATGAATATGATAAAAAATGTGAGTAGCATTAGTATGTTTAAAATTAGTCAAGAGTTCTGTTCCAGTTTCATATCGTATGGGTAACTAGAAGTGAGTCAAAAAGATAATATCTAGAGTAGTAAAATTATCAAAATAAGCTCTAGGTAATTCAATGTACCATTTTGTAGATGGACTAGTGAGCATACGCTAGAAAAGACGTAGTTTAACAGAGTCATCATTCAGGGAGTTTGATGAAAAACACAAATGATAAGTCATAAAATGAGTTGACGGGTCTTCCCCAAGGTTTCCATTGAACTCAGAAATATCCGAGGGTAATTTATGAGGTATCACTAGCCACCAAGGAGCATAATTGATTGTATCATTGGTGAGCCAGTTTAAATTTGGTGATTCTAAAGTTGCAACAAAGGGAAACTATCGATTAAGGTCGGGTCGAGCATAGCCATGGTATGATGTAATTTCTTAGGAAACAGGCCTTTGAGCAATAGTATAAAGAATTTGTTGCTGGTGTTATCAAAAAATTGTACTTGATTGGCTGCTGATTAGACAACTCTATGTAACTATTTCAAACCAACTTTTGACTGAAGCTTAGCCTCTTCAATCTGAGAGGGCTCTCTCAAAGGGGTTTATGATATTAGATAATGTTAGTATTAGATGGCTAACTCTATTTGAAAAGTAACTTGATTTTTGTGTATGTAGATTGAAAAGAATGCAGGCTTGCAACCATTGGGCTTATGGAGTCAACAAATTAGTAGATTCAGTGAGCAAGATTCCTTGACATGGAAGCTGAGGAAGATAAGAGTCTTTAACAAAGGAAAATTACACATAGAACATAGGGTAACACAATCATTTCATCAATAAAGGAAGTCAGAGCATACACATATGAATTTTGAGTAATAAATATGAAATATATTGCAAGTAGTACACATAAAAATATAGATAAAAAAGGCATTAAAAAATCCAAGAGAATCTCAGGTCTATCAAGAAGAAGTCCACTGTATTACTAATATCAGTCAAATTACATAAAGCTGCATATGGTGAAAAAAATCCCCAACCCTTTAATTTTTCAGTAATCTATCTCTTTGGTAGATTCATCGAACTCTTCCTATGAAACCTCATAAAACATAAAAACATGTCTTTTAATGAGAAAATGATAGCTAAACTCTAAAGAAGACCTTTTCCTAATAGGGCTCAAACTCCTATTTATTACACCAATTTACCTGATCTTTAATACAGTTACATATTAGTGGCAACTAAGCGTCACATGTTCAAATATTCAATGAAGTAGCTCATCACTACTTGAGATATTAAATATCCTCCAAAACATGTGGAACCAAACCTTATTTTTTAGGAAAACAAGACCCTATCTTCAACGAAGGCTTCAGCTAATGAGTAGTATCCATTTCATGGTCTTCAAGTCATAAATTTTTGGTGGTAAGGTCCCTTGATTTGTTGGATGTGTCCATCTATCCAAAAATTCTTATAAACTACTCAAAAACCTTTAAAAACAACTCGCTACGAAAATAAAGTAGTTTCATTGTGTGCTTTCATAGTGTCCAAAAAATGGCTTTTGCGATCAAAATTCTGCTTCTTTGCTCTTGCATGGTGTCCATCATGACATTACATCTCATCATCACCATTATACCCTCTTGAAAACTGCAAAAAGTGGTTTTAATGGAAAAAATATAGCTACAAAAATTTTCGTAGCATTTTCCTGGCTTCAAGCCTAGGAAACTCTATGCAATTGTGGAAAATTGTGAAATTTCCAGATTTTGACCCTGTCTCAAAAAGGTAACCTCCAGCTATAGAAACTTGGTTTTCAACATGACATTAACCTCTTAAAACATAATCAAACTCAACTTAAGAGTCTTGAGGTGTTTCCTCTTCATTAATGATGAGTTGAGCTATGGGTTCCTCAACTACAGTCATCTGTAAGCCCTTCTTCTCCAACTCCTCATGGATCAATTCTAACTGATATTGGAGGTCTTTGAATTGGTACTTAAGATTTCTATTACTAGATTTCAAGTGTAGGTTCATTCTTCTAACATTCTTCACCTCTTTTCTGAATGGTTGAGTCCATTTGATTAATTGCTGTGTATCATTTAAGGTCTTTGACACACTATCAACCTGCTCTTCCAAAATCTCTTTCATTTTATCAAATTGCACTTTTTGAAAATTATGTTTCCTTGCCTCTTTCTTCAAGACTAATATTTCATGATTTGCTAACTTCAAATACTAGTCAAGGACCTCAATCTTTGTTTTTTCAATGATTTTCTCCTTTCCTTTCTTTTGCTTGATGAATGGATCTTATTTTGTAGGTGATGATAGGTCAATGAGACTTGGTGGTGGCTAGATAGTGTCAGTGACCCTCTAAAATTCTTTACTAATTTCCAAGAGTTTTCTAACATGTATTCTCATGGGTTTCCTAGCCTGAAACATGAAACCTGCATCCTCACATTCAAATTCTAACTTCTTTGCTGATTTGGTTTTCTTGAGCTTCTTTCCTCCCTCGTCTATATCTTCAACTTGGACTATGGGGGTTTCCTTAATGTCAATAACATGTAGAATGTATTCTAAATTTCTCTTAGCCACTGTTTCGCTTCTTGTAATAAATTTTCTGCCATGTTTACTCATAGTTGGGTCTTGTTGTGCATATTTTCTCATAGTTGGGTCTTGTTTTGCAAGTTTGCTCACAGTTGGCTTTTGTTTTGTAGGTGAAACATCAGGTGTATTAAGCTTCTGCAATTTCTTTGTTTCCATGATTATGGATTTGATTTTCTCTGCCCCTCTAGGCTCATTTTTCTCTTCCATTGAAGGTGATGGTATACCTCTAGGTTTAGGAGTTCTTTTAGGGGTAATGACATCCACTTCAAAACCATTGACAAACAAAAAATAAGACCAGTCTCTGCCTAGTATTTTTAACTCCTCTAAAATGAGCAACTTGATTAAAACATGATGAAAGAGTGAGGTTTCATTTCCTTCAGATTTAGCTTGAAATTTATCTGCCATTTTTGCTAAGCTTCTATATAATTAAAAAGGTAGATCAAGAGATTTATTACCAAAAAAATGTAGCAGAAGCCTGAAGTGGTAAGAATAAACCTTATGATAACTCCCTTCACAAGTAAAGTGATTTTGAATGATAAGCAGTAGCTTTGAGAAATTTTCTTTCATGTAGCTCCTTGGAATGGAAATTTTAAGGTCAACCTCACTATGTTCTGGCTTGATAAATTCCTTACAGTCTTGCATGTTGAATTTGAAACCTTTGAAACATTGCTCTCATCCTCTTGGAATTCTTGTTGCTGCTGCAATGGTCTCTGGAGTTATAGTGAGGTTCAACATTCCCACCTTTGCAGTAATATTCCAAATCTGGAACAACTAGCAAGGCATGCCTGAAAAACGCATTTTTCAGGAATGGATGCTATAGGATTTGAAACCAAGACTTGGATCCCTTAGATCAATGTATATAAGACCAAAATCCAAGAGGTGGCTCAAAATAAATCCTTCTAGGTGGGTTAAATAGATCTCCCACACCTATTTGTCTTTAGAAAATTCCCAATGAAGGGATTGCAACCAAAACATGAACATATAATAGATCAACAATGTTATTTTAATGAGATGTGAGACATGAAGATATGAATAGCCTTTCCTTTGGTATTATAGCAGAAAATTTATACAATACTTTGAGGAATCAATCATTCCAACTAGGCAATGAAAGCCTCAATGCTACATGTACATGACAATAGAGGTACACTGCTATGCAAGAATGTCATAAGGCTAAAATAACGCAGTTCATTGGAGACACTGCAATATACAAAATGAAAATACAATGATATGACAATATTAGGCTGAAGAAATATGGGGGAGCAAGCTCTCAACCCCTGAAAACACTAATACAACAATGATACACAATCCTTAGAAGGATTGGCTGCAATACATGTACAAATGGAAAATCTGCAAAAATGTCAGAGTTGTTGGGTAGCAGCTGCAACTTAGAAAATAACTGGAGATGGCTGAAGATGATGTGCAATATGAAATAAACCTCCTCCAACAGATCTCTCAAGTGATAGGTTGATCCTATCCCTGTATAACTCTTCCTCCAAGATGATGATGAAAGCGCCCACTATAGGTACTCACTGAAATAACGTAGTCTAGAGAAGGGACTGCGCTGTCTATGATGGGAGATGCTTGGCCTAATTCCAAGATATGAAAATCATCTCTAAAACCTTCCTCACTAACCTCCCCAATGAATAGGAGCTCCCTCCTCTCAAAGATGAGCCAAGGAATGGTGTTGTGGAACCCTTCACTGCAACACCCAGCAACAGTATGTTGTACTTCAGCAGAAATAACGCAGTGACTGAAAGGAGTGGCTTTGGCCTTGGGCCAAGATGTGGAGAAATGAAGTGAAATCCTTCAAGAGGCCTCTCAAGAAGAAGAGGAAATCCTAAAAAGGAATCCCTCATGCTAAACATCACTGCAACTCAGCTGAACAACCAGAGACTATAAATAGTCTACAAGACCAATAATCAAATACTCAAAGATGTCTCACTATGGCTGCCTCTTCCTCATTTTATGCAATTTAATGTCTAATTTCCCTGGACCCCACACATTAGGGTTTCTTCCACAAAGAATCTATCTCCCTCTCAAACTGCGCTGTATTCCCAAGCAAGCTACACCTCTTAGGCAATGTCGTTGACTTGGTCAAACTTGACCTTGTCCTCATGCATTTTCCCCTTTTCACATTGGAAGGTGAAAAATAAAGCTGCTCCATTGATTCATTTCACACTATGAGGGATTTATTCCTACTTATGGGTCTCTTTACCCATTTTATTCACCTCCTAGATTATATAAGAAAAAATTAATATTCCAATTTGCTACAGGAAAATTTTGGAATATTACAGTCTTCCCCTCTCAAAGATTGCTTGTCCTCAAGCAAGTGCAAGGATAGACTAAGTTATTTCTCCTCCTCTCCCTGTAGAATCCATGTATGATGATCTACTCCAAGTGAAGTGATGTTATCTCATCAATCAAGTCTCTACATTGCCCCTCCTCAGCGTGCAAGTTAGCTATCAAGCCATCATCATGTAAAGGTGAAATACTCAAGAGGATATCAAAGTGATGTCTAGAGGTCCCCTTGAGGAATGGGATCTGAAATATAGTGGGAATTATCCCTCCCATATGGTTCATCCATCCCAAATCTATTAGCCATGCAAAATGAGTCACCCCCCAACTAGGCAACTCCTGAAAACTGTCATCCACCTTTGGCTCCAGCAAAGTAGGTGGGATGAAAATCTGCACATGGTAGAAAAAATAGTCTACCCCACGCTGTCCTCCTGTCCACTTAAGATAAGTGTAGAGTGTCTGATGATCCTAGGCTTCAATATGGTTGCCCTCAAGTGGAAAGATGAGGACTAGATCTCCAAAGACCTCTCCTCCAACGCTGCAAATCAAGATGGCCCAAACATCCCCATATATGATGAGTTGGAAGGCATCATCATATAGCATCATTTCCATCATATGGCTCACCTCAAATAGAAAAAAATGTGTTGCTCTAGTGGCCATACCATCTCCCATGCTCCCCCTAGAACATGTAGTGCAAAAAGTGTGGGAGAATTCTCACTCAAAGGACACATTCACCCAATGTGTCTTTCTCCCAAAAATGCTCCTCATAAAGACAGAAACAATGGAACCATAGGGAGAAAAAATGAGAATCATGCTTGCTGCCATATGTAATAAATGAGAAGGAAAATGGTACCTCAAGTGCAACCAACACAGCTTGACCCTCAATTGCAATAGAGACTGATAAAATGAGTGGCTTCTCAACCAATTTCCTGCTGCTCCAATCTCTTCATAAGAATGGAGGAAGTGAATAATGCAAGGTGTACAATGAGAATGTCCTCCATAATATCTCTCTTCCCCAAGTACTCCTAGGGAATGGCCATCAATCATGATTATGGCCTCAACTAAACCATGAGGTCTAGAAAAAAGGATGCTCCTCCTTGGAGCATCATGCTGCACATGTATGGTTAAGGGATGCATATATACATTGTGCAAATAATCATGTAAACAACAATGGATACCCTTACCATATTTTCTGCTCATACAAAGGGAGTGGCTCATAAATGAGTCCTATCTCATCCTTAAATAGAAAAGAGGTGGCTGTGCTAACTCCTTCATCTCCATAAGATCCATGCATCTACTCATATGCTGATATATCTCCTCCTCAAAGCCCTTCCAAAAATACCCCTCCATGATGGTGTGGTAGGCTCTCATAGCACAAGTGGGGCTGAAAAATAAATTCTCATGAGCTGCTTGTAGCAAATTCTCCTTGAGCTTAGAATCTCTAGATAAGAAGATCCTACCATGATAGAAGATGACCCCATCTCTGACTGAATACTCCTCCTCATCCAACTGACCATCCAATATTTGACAAGTATGAAAATCCTTGGAATACTCCACCAATAGCTGGGAGTTCCAATATGGATCTATCCTCCATAATGGTAGCACTTATGATCTCTCATGAAGAACATATGTCATATGGTCATCCTCTCCTTTGACATCTCCTATGCCAAAGATGCAAGTTGGAAGGCTACTATCCTTCCCCTGCTACTTCTGCCACAACGTAGAATCTGAAATGTAAGTGAGTAAAAGTGATATTGAGAGAATGCCTCTCTCCTCCTCGAGTCTACCCAAGACTCTCAGCACTTCACCCAACTCTCCCAAGGTCTCCACCCTCCTGAAATCAATGAGTGGTGCCTCAACAGATGAAGCATCCATCCTCTTCTGATCCAGTGGTATCCCCGAAAAAATGTCTCCATGCAATGAGACATCATCATCAAGGGATGACTGCATATAAGAATGAAAAAATCTATCCATGCCCTCACTAGGAAATCCAGTCTCCCTCCTAGGTGTAACAACCTCCAGAAATGGATAGGGGTGTGTACTCCTCATCTCATGATGCTGGATATTCTCCCTACCTCCTCCTTGTGTCTCCATGGTTCCACACCTCCTAAAAAATGGCACATGTGGAACATGAGTTGTGCCTTGATCTCCACACATGAGATCCTGGGGACTTCCTTGAAAAGATGCAAGAATCCCTCTACTTGGAGAAAGAGCTCCTCCTTCCTCTGCATGAGGCACTAGATAACCTCTAGATGAAATAATGTTTTTTCCCTCAATCTCTGCAACATGAATTGGCAACCTCCCAATGATTGGATCCCTCTTTTAAAAAGAGACCTCCATGTTTCCTTGCTCAACAGTGTGAGATGAAAGTCTTTCTTCTGGCAAGGTATGGTGTAAGTTTTCAACCTCCTCCATGGTTTTTTGAAATGGCATTGTATTTTCATGCAAGGGTTTTGTTTGAGTTTCCTTGTTATTCTCCACCATGTGTGTCTCATCAATCCTTCCATCAAATATTTTCACTAAGGCCTTAGTGAAACTTGCATAAGATGGAAAGCTTACATTTATCAAAGAAAATGATTCAAAGATCCACTAGGCAAAAGACTTACCTCTCAAATGTAACGCTGCAACTTTGATGGCTTCATCTTCAAGAATGTGGTGCTACTGCAAGAAGTTCTCTAAATCCTCCACCCAATCTTTGGCTGAACATGTAGGTGAACCTTCAAAAGTAGATAGATGAAATCTATCTTGCTGCTCTCTTCCCTTCACTTTCATCTTGCAAAACTCTGAAAAAATGAGATGATCTTGGAATTTATGAGTTTGAAGCTCATACTCTTTTAAGCAATCACTAAGGGTTTCCCTCCTAGGAACCTCTTCTTCTTTCTCCATCTCTCTTCCGGCAATCCTGGGTATGTGACTGCGCTATGTATTAGGGTGTGTAGCTGCTTGCTCACACTCCTCATATGTCAATCTAGAGTTTTCTTTAGATTCAAACTATTTCGGAGATTCTTCATATATATCCCTCTTGATATTCTTGAAATATTCATGAATAATATGTACAGATTTAGGAAGAAGCTTTGTAAGCTTATCCCCTTTTTCTTCTCCAAAAGATGGAGTCTTTTTCCTGCTCATCTCTCTGTCTCCTTCTCTATGAAAATAGGAAGTGCAAGGTTCTTCCTCTTATTTCTGCTTATCCTCCTTGGGGATGTTATTCATGGATCTGAAATATGATAAGATAAAACCCATCCTCTTCAATATTCTGATCTCTTTGGCTAAGCCTCACGGCTGAGCCAAGAAAGTTGCTTTGATACCACTATAATATTCCAAATCTGGAACAGTTAGCAAGGCATGCCTGAAAAATGCATTTTTCAGGAATGGCCACTACAGGATTTGAAACCAGGAACTGGATCCCTTAGATCAATGTATCTAAGATGAAAATTCAAGAGGTGGCTCAAAAGAAATCCTTCTAGGTAGGTTAAACAGATCTCCCACACCTAGTTATCTTCAGAGAATTCCCAATGAAGGGACTGCAACCAAAACATGAACATACAATAGATCAACAACGTTATTTTAATGAGCTATGAGAAATGAAGATATGAATATCATTTCCTTTGGTATTATAGCAGAAAATGTATACAATAATTTTACGAATCAATCATTCCAACTAGGCAATGAAAGCCTCAATGATACATGTACAAGACAATAGAGGTACACTACTATGCAGGAATGCCATAAGGCTAAAATAACGTAGTTCATTGGAGACACTACAAAATACAAAATAAAAATACAATGATATGACAATATCAGGCTCAAGAAATATGGGGTAGCAAGCTCTCAACCCTTGAAAACACTAATACAACAATGATACACAATCCTTAGAAGGATTGGCTGCAATACATGTACAAATGGAAAATCTGTAGAAATGCCGGAGTTGCTGGGTAGCATCTGCAACTTAGAAAATAACTGGAGATGGCTGAAGATGATGTGAAATCTGAAATAAACCTCCTGCAACAGATCTCTAAAGTGATAGGTTGATCTTATCCTTGAAGAACTCTTCCTCCAAGATGATGGTGCAAGCCCCCACTATAGGTACTCACTAAAATAACGCAGTCTAGAGAAGGGACTACGCTGTCTATGATGGGAGATGCTTGGCCTGATGCAAAGATATGCAAATCAACTCTGAAACCTTCCTCACTAACCTCCCCGAGGAATAGGAGCTCCCTCCTCTCAAAGATGAGCCAAGGAATGGTGTTGTGCAACCCTCCACTGCAACACCCAACAACACTACATTATACTTCAGCATAAATAACGTAGTGAATGAAAGGAGTGGCTTTGGCCTTGGGCCAAGATGTGGAGAAATGAAGTGCAATACTTCAAGAGGCCTCTCAAGAAGGAGAGGAAATCCTAAACAGGAATCCCTCGTGCTAAACAACACTGCAACTCAGCTGAACAGCCAGAGACTACAAATAGTCTACAAGACCAATAATCCAATACTCAAAGATGTCTCACTATGGCTACCTCTTCCTCCTTTTCTAAAAGTGAATGTATCTTTGCACTAGAACCCACACATTAGGGTTTCTTCCACAAAGAATCTATCTCCCTCTCAAACCACACTATCTTCCCAAGCAAGCTACACCTCTTATGCAGCGCTGTTGACTTGGTCAAACTTGACCTTGTCCTCATCCATTTGCCCCTTTTCACACTGGAAGGTGCAAAATAAAGATGCTCCGTTGATCCCTTTCACACTATGAGGGATTTATTCCTACTTATGAGTCTTTTTACCCATTTTATTCACCTCGTAGATGATATAAGAAAAAATTAATATTCCAATTTGCTGCATACAAATTTTGGAATATTACATTTGCAACTATCCCATTGAAGTTGATGGCAAACTCTTTAGGAAACCTGTACATGGCATCCTTGCAGTCTTTGTAAAAAATGCAAAAACCTTGTTCTTCTAAAAACTTTTGAAGCTGTTGGGTCTTCATTTATCAAGTTCATGTCTGATGGCTCATATCTGAGACAGTGGCTACCTTTTTTGGTATTCCTCTTTGCAGCCATGGTACTTTTATGTGCTTCTCTGCCTCGCTTCACCAATGATACCTGCGAACTTTTGAAAATGCCAGCCACATCTTGGGCTTAGTGAAATAGCTCTTCAGAGTTCAATAACATGCAGAAAGGGAGCATAGAATGACAAATGAATCAATTGGGAAAGATGTTAAATTTCGATGACAACTCATGGCATAATCATGACCCATACATGCTTAAAATGGTAATAATGACTTCAACCATGACCGTTGTACCTTGATTTAACCCTAACTAACTCGAATGGCATTTACCCTAACCCTTTCAATCATTGATTGACACCTAGCACCTGTTTTGAAAATACAGACATGAATACCTCCTTTCGTAGTGTACTTAGTGTATTTCTAGGAAATTTCGCTACAAAAGTATTAGTAGTTTCGTAGTGAAAAGTGTGTTTTTTCTGTGTAATTCGCTACGAAAGTAGGAGTTCTTGGCTAAAATGACCTTTTTGGAGTTGCAAGCTTCGGAAATGAAATATGTCAGGAAATAATGACTGATGTGACATGAAAATACTTGAATGGGGGTGGGTTTGGAACTTAGGATACGCTAATAAGAAAAAATTAAAATTTTCCTTTACCCAATAATGAAAAATGAATTCTATGACCATACCTTTGACACATGAACCTATAATATTATGTCAAATGATGTTTTACTTTTTTCTGAGTGATAATAGTGGCTCCACTTGGGATGATGTGCCCCTGTGGTACACCAAAGAACCTGTAGTTCTAGTGCTATCCATCTTTTTGAAAACAAAAACTCTGAAATTTTCCAAGATTTCCTTCAAACTCTAATGGCCTTCACATCAGGCTCAAGCTTGATGATCAAATTTCCTTTATTAGCAAAATAAAAATATAAAAATGGAATATATACAATGGAATGAAAAATCACCAGAACTTAAGAGAAATAGTGCTTCAAAAACCTGCCATTGACAGGCCCTCCAACACATCCATCTCCTATAGAATGTGATGGAATGCAACTACTCTGAATGGAACTTTCCAAATATTCTCAAAATTACCATGTTTACCCTTTTCTTCAATCCTGGCCTCCCATTTCGAAACCACATCTTGGATTTGAAAGTTTTCCTCCTTGATATTCTGTCAAATGTCTTTTTGATTCTATTTTTAGATTGTTGATTACTGCTATAAACTTGCTCCCTTTTCTCCTACAAGGCTATCAACTGATTTATTATCCTCTGAATTGCATTTGGCTCCTCCTCCAATCCTTGCAATAGCTTCATGACAGGCACTCGCAAGGATGTAGGAAAGATGACTTCAGATCCATATACCAACTCATAAGGTGAAGTTCCAATTGATCTCTTTGTGAACACTCTATCAGCCCACAGAGCATACTTCAGCTTCAAATGCCATGAATTCTTATTTTACTGCAATACCTTCTTAATAATCCTCATAATTATCTTGTTAGAAGATTTAGCAAGACCATTACCTTGTGGATAATATGCAGTAGAATGCCCAAGTGTAATGTGATATTGATGACAAAAACTGATCAGATTCTTGGATTTGAATGCCTGTGCATTGTTCATAGGGAAGCCAAACCTAGACAATATATTATTTTCCAAAAATGAAATGATAACTGAATCATTTGCTTGCCTAGTTGGGATTGCTTCAATCCACTTGGTGAAATAATAAGTTGTTGTCAGAATCTAGCAATGCTGACCTGAAGATGATGGATGAATCTCACCAATAAAATCTAGCCCCACTACTAAAATGGTGCCTCAACATAGATAAGAATCAAGGGTAAAGAAACAAGCTTCTTCTTACGATAAAAAATCTGGCATTCATGGAAGGAAATAATATTTTTGTAGACATCTTTAAACATAGTAGGCCAATAATATCATGCTCTGAGAATATTATTTGTTGTGGCCTTCCAATAATGATGACCTCCACAATCTCCTTTTTGAAACTCCTTAATCACTTTGTTAGCCTCCTCTTCCAGCAAACAATTCAAAAGAATACCACCAGTATTTTTCCAATACAGATTTTTATCAATGATGCAGTACCTCAAAGACTTTAGCTTCATAAACCTTGCCTTGGATTTTGTCAATTCAACAGGCACTCTATGATGATGTAAGACAAAAAAATATCTTTGTACCAGTCTAAAAGGATGTACTTTTCTTCAATGGGAATCAACTATTCATATTCATCTGATATTTCTGCAATTAAATTCATATCAAGACAGTCAAAATTTGACTGTGCCATTGCTAGTCCCTGACCTTTGACCAATTTTGTGGGTCTGATCTCTATATCATATTCCAGCAAGTTAGCTATTCACTTCCCTCTCTTACCATCAGGATCAACCTTAGTTAATATGTCCTTCACAACGTCATTAGGAACAAAAGATATGACATGAGAATGCAGAATGTAAATTTTGAAGTCTTTAATGGCTTTAACCAAGGCATAATCTTGATTTTCTAAGATGTTTTACTTCAGCTATGAATTAGCTAATTTCCTGCTAAAAAATGAAATGGGTTGCTTAGTACCTTGTTGTCCTTTCTACATCAGAACTCTAGCAATTGTATTTTCTAAAGAAAATGTAAAAAACAGAAATTATTTTGTAAAATCGGGGCTGATCAAAACTGGTGCTTGAGTGAGTGCCTTCTTGATCTCCTTGAATGAGTGCTTTGATTATACTTTCCACTTGATGTCATCTCATTTGTTCAACATCTTAGTTATGTATTTTACAATCTCAACAAAATTATGAATAAACCTCCTCACAAAATTTACCCTTCCAAGGAAAGATTGAATTTCCCTTCTGATTCTAGGCAGAACCACTTTCTGAATGACATTGACCCTGCTTGGATCAATATTAATCCCATCTTTAGAAATAATATTCCCAAGTAACTTTCCTGAAGTCAGAGAAAAAATTATTTTAGCGGGATTGAGAGAAATTCCAAACCTTCTACACTTCAGCAGAATCTTTTCTAGGTGCTTCAAGTGATCTTCTTCTCTCGAGAAAACTATTATGTCATCCAGATAGACAACCACCAACTTATCCTTCTCCTCAGCAAAGGCAATGTCCATTTCTCTTTGAAAGGTAGCTCCTATTTTCATCATACCAAAGGGCATGTTGGCATACATGAATGTGCCCCATGGTGTGGTAAAGGTTGTTTTCTCCCGATATTTTGGATGCTCAAGTATCTGATTATACCTTGAAAAACCATCAAGCATAGACATCCTTTGGGAACCAACAAGGTTTTGCAAATTTTTTTCCATCTTTGGAAGAGGGTAATTTTCCTTCAAAGAGGCTTTTTTCAAGTTTCTGAAGTCAATGTAAATTCTGATTTCTCCACTCTTTTTTCTGACTGGAACCAAGTTTGCAAGCCACTTCGAGAATCTGATTGGAACAATAATTTTGGCATCAAAGAGCTTCTTGATTTCTTTCTCAATCAGAGGCATGATAAGTGGATTAATCCTCCTTAGCTTCTGCTTGAAAGGCTTTTCATTTTCTTTAATAGGAATGGTATGATGATTGATATTAGGGTCATACTTCTTCAAATCAACATAACTCCATGAAAAAACATCTATGAACCTTTTCATCATCTCAATATATTTTTGTTTCATGTCAATTGAAAGAAACTTTGAAAGCTTAATCATTTTTGGCATTGCTATTGTACCAAGGTTACAAATCTCTACCTCTTCATCATCAGCTTTTATCCTAGGAGACTTGAACACATCATTCTGAAAAAAAATATTCTCAAGGGATATGAGACCTTTGGGTATAGAGTTATTATTCAGCTGTAACACTTCAGAATTTCCCTTTGTTTCAGCAATCATGTTTTTTTGATGTACTTATGTACTTTCAAACTCCTCTTTTATTTTGTAATATTCCTTTTTCAGCAATGTCAACAATCAGCAATCTATTCCAGAGATTGAATGAAGGGGCATTTACCGGATATGTCACCTTCTCAAGGAAGTGTGAGAATTGGAGGCTATCTGGCCCTTTTTAGACTCTGTTTATAGAGCTCATTGAAGAATCCCACTCAAAAGTGAGCAACAATAATATGTAAATAAATGCATGAAGAGAAACTTGCTACAATCTCAGAAAATGATAGAAGAACTCATAACTATTGTATTAGCTCATAGTAGCAAAATGAGTGTACAATATCTTGAGGGAAAGAGCACTCAAGAGAGGGAATGATCAACCTCAAATAACAAGTACATGAAAGCATGGAATATATAGCTGCATAAACTGCCCTAGCTATGACTGCACAGTCTTATGGAGACACTGCTGCATACAAATATGAAATATGATGATATTGCAATATAGCTCACGAAATGAGGGGGAGTGTGCTCTCAACCCATAAAAATAATGATACAAAAATCCTCAAGAGGATTGGCTACACTATATGCCCAGAATGGGAAAATACCAAAATGCTAGAGTTGCTGGGTAGCTACAGCAACTCATAACCAAAATAGAAGGAGATGGTAGAATCTACTCTACAATCTAAATCAATATCCTCCAAAGGATTTCCAAAGTGCAAGGCTGATCCCGACACTGGAAATCTCTCCCTCCAATGTGATGGTGCAAACCCCCACCACAGACTAACTCTGAAATAACGCAGTCTATGGAAGGGACTGCGCTGATGAAGATGGGAGAAAGCTTGGCCTGCTACCAAAATCTGAAAATGAGCTCATTAACACTCCTTAATGATATCTCCACTAAGTGGAGACTCCTTTCTCTGTAAATCAAGTCCCGAAGTGATGTGGTAGAAGCCTCCACTACAACCCCAACAACACAATGTCTTCTTGCTGCAAGAATAATGCTGTGATGGAAGAGAATGCTTTGGCCTTGAGCCGAGACATGGAGAAAGCTGAAGATAAATTCCTCAAGAGGCCTCTCATGAGGAGGAAGGAATCCTAAATAGGAATTCCCCCAGAAACTCTGCTGAACAGTAGGAGTACGTTTCTTGTCTCTCAAGACAACAAAATCAATAATCTAATTCATAAGAAAAAATGGTTGTCTTGCCCTCCTCTTATACAATTGTGATCTCCCTCTCCATGGGCCCCACTTCATTAGGGTTTTCCTTCTCAGGGAATCTTCCCTCCTTCTCTATTGCATTGTACCACAATGTGCTTTCCACCTCATAGCCTGCACAGTTTGACTTTGGTCAATCTCACCTAGCCACTTTGCAGAATAGCCCCCTTTCACACATAGAGGTGTGGAATCAAATAAAAAAGTGATCCCTTCTCATAATATGAGGGATTTTATTGTGCTTTTCATTATTCATGGGTATCCTCACCCATTTACTCTCCTCCTATGTGAAATTAGCAAAAATTAATGATCCAATTTTCTGCATGAAAATTTTGGAACATTACATAGTTCTATAAATTTTTTGACTTGCTGGACATCCTCAAGGACTTGCCAATGAATTATGTTGTCAGGGATATCAGGTCTATGGTGAAATTAAACCTCATATCTTTCAATGGAATGTGCAGGGATAATGAATAGACTTGTAGAGACAACTAGGGAGTCAGATACTAAGTTTTGGTCCATAGTCTTCACAATAAATGAATATTATTGAAAATTATCTATTCATTCTCACATCCTTAGTTTGATATACACCCTCAACCTGCTTAATAAATAATTCAGAATCTCCACAAACATAAATCTTTCAGGCATCCATTCTTTTCAAAATTTCTAAGCCCAAAAATAAAGATTCATACTCAGCCATGTTATTTGTGTAATAAAAGTTTAGTTTGTAAGAAAAGAACTTACTTTCATCCTCTGGAGTTGTGATCCAAATTCCTGCTCCAACCCCCTCTCTTCCTGTTGATCCATCAAAGTGTAACAACCACCAACATTCTGCCTTCTCCTCACTTATTTTCTGATTTTTTGTTTCCTAAATTTCAGTTTGCTGATTTTCTACTTTCTTTTCATCTTCTGCTTCATCATTCAATTCATTGAATAGAGTAGCATATCTTAATTCAGTATCAACAACATATATTGGAAAATTATAAGGTTTGTCTTTACTACTTACCATATAAGCCATCCTTGTTTCTCTGTATAGTCTCCTTTACTCACCAAAAAAAATAATGGTGGCATAAGTTAGGTCCATCTGCATTGTACCTTTGATCTTTGCTACCCATGACCTTGATAACAACATGCCAAACTTAGGTGGAATGTCTACTACCACAATTTCCATGACCACTGTCTTGGCAAGGACTTGTGTAAGACCAACAACAACATATTTTATTAAACCAATGCACTGAACTCTTTTTGAATCAAAATAAAACAAGTCCTTATATGTTCTATTAATTTCCAATCCCATCCTTTCCATGATCACTTTGGGCATAAGATTGTGAGAGGCCCCTGAATCCAACATGGCATTATGAAATTTCATGTCATGAATACTAAGGCTGACATAAAAAGGAGGCACGCCTTCATTCTTCTCATCCTCTAATCTTGGACCCAAGTATATGGTTGGATGATCCTCTTGAACATTTAGGATATCACCATCTCCTAGTTGGGAATTCAACATTTTTAAAATCTTACTTCTGTAATCATTCACCTTAAGAATTTATCCAAAAGGTAATGGGATTTTGATCTTAGAGATCTCACTCTCCAAACTAAAAAAAGAAGCAGATTTTTTAGTCTCTTTGACAGGAGGAGATGGTGTATCTTTGCTAACCTCAGCAACTTTAGGGACATATTTCTTGGGTTGTGTTTTGTTTGCATTAATTGGAAAATTTCTGTTTCTGAGGTTGTATTATTTTTTCATCTCAAAGATTTCATGTTGGAATCCTTTAAGATAATCAGATGGTTTCTCACCCTTGTTAACTTCATGATCTGACTCATCATGTTCCTACTTAGTCAAAAACATTCCTGACATGTTTTCATCTAAGAAATGAATTGATTCTTCTTGTATTTCAGGCTTATCTTCTTCATCAACTAAGTTTTTTTGAAAAGGAGGCCTTACTTGAGGGTCAGGCTGATTTCTATTTTCCCTTGGTCTTTGTTGGTTTTGAGGTCTTCTGAATTAAGGATTTCTAAACTGAGGTTCATGTTGTGCAGGAGGAGCAGAGGCATTCCCAAGGGCAAGCCTATCCATCCATTTTTCCATTGTCTTCATTATGGAGTCAAATTTATCCTATGAGGTGGAAGGATTATCTTCTTCTTTCAATTTAGTATTTCACATCTTGGACTTTATTGCTACTATCAAATTGAATTCCACCTTCTCTGCATCATTTTGAATTTTAGCTAATGAAGGGGATTGTCTTTCTCTTAGCAGGATAGAAAAGTCATAATCAAAGGCCTCAACATATCTCGGTTGAGCTGCTCCTGGAGGAGGCTTTAGATGAGCAGGGATGGAGTCATAAAATTTGTTAAATGTATTTAAAATGTTTTGAACAGTTTCATCAACAGATCTTTTCAAACTATTATACTCAGTGAGGGCTTGTACAGGGTTGGTTCTATTTCCCCACTTCCTCAAGAAGCTATCTTCAAATTCATTCCAATTTTGTAGCCTTCTAGCAGCAAGGGCTTTGAACCACTTTCTGACCTCACTAGTAAAGCTCTGAGTAAACAATCTCATCTTGACATCCTCATGGTCAACCTCCTCCATATCTATGAAGTCATTAAACTGGTCTACATGCTCTTCAGCTGTAATCTCTTCATCAATTCCCCAATTTTTTATTCTAGCAGACTATTTGATAGGAAGGGCATTTAGGATAGCTGGAAGAACAAGAGGGGCATACCTAGTGCGTGCAATAGCAGATGGAGGTGGCACATTTCCTGCCATGATGAATAGAACTGTGGTAGTTTTAGGGACAAAAGTAGTAGAGGAAGAGGAACTGTTAGGAGGAGGGCTGGTTAGTCTTTGTTGTCCAGTCACAATTGAACTCTAATCAGGTGGAGGGACACCAGATTTACTTAAAAAAATTTCAAATGGGTCTAGTTCCTTCAACCTATCCAAAGATTCCCTTTCTAACAATAACTTTGAAGTGACTATTTCCCAAAACTCTTCTTTATCTTTTTGTCTCACTAAGGCTGAGGTATCAATACCTCTTCTATGTAGATCTAAGATAATTTCAGCCATTTGTTTTTCACTTTCAGACCTAAACAAGACTTCTTGAATTTTATCATTAAAATTTTTATTTTCAGGACTTATTAAAATTGCAGAGGAAAAGGATTTTTTATGTAATGGAGTACCTGATTGTGTAGAAATGCCTTGAATGCCTCTAGAAATTGTGTTTGGATTGTCCACAATTATAGGTGGATCTAGGTCAGGATTACTCCTCGTGTATCTCCTTTTCAAAGCCACCTATGATCATATGAATTTTGAATGGGGTCACCAAGGTAGATGCATCCACGAATAGATTTCTGAGCTCCTACTACGTTGAGAAGTTCAACTTCAAAATTTTCGGAAAAGTATATCTTCAGGCTCCCGACAGACGCACCAAAATGTTATCACAAAATTTCACTTGATTGGCTATTGATAAGACAACTCTATGTAACTGTTTCAAGCTAGCTTTTGACTGAAGCTTAGCCTCTTCAGTATCAGAGGGTTCTCTCAAAGGGGTTTATGATATTAGATAATGATAGGATTAGATGGCTAACTCTATTTGAAAAGTAGCTTGATTTTTGTTTATGTAGGTTGAAAAGAATGCAATCTGGAAACCATTGGGCTTATGGATTCAATGAATCAGTAGATTCAGTGAGCAAGGTTCCTTGACATGGAAGCTAAGGAAGATAAGAGTCTTTAAAAAAGGTAAATTACACATAGAACATAGGGCAACACAGTCACTTCATCAATAAAGGAAGTCAGAACATACACATATGAATTATGAGTAATAAATATGAAATCTACTGCAAGTAGTACACATAAAAATATAGATCATAAAGGAATTAAAAAGTCCATGAGAATCTCAGGTTTGTCAAGAAGAATTCCTTTGTATTACTAATATCAGTCAAATTACATAAAGCTACATATGGTGCAAAAAATATCCAAACCTTTACAACTTCAATAACATGCCTTTAAATGGACCTTCTTACATAAGAGATGATCTGCCTCTTGGCTAGATTCAACAAAATCTTCCTATGACACCTCATAAAATAGAAAAAACATGTCTTTTAATGAAAATGATAGCTAAACTCTAAAGAAGACCTTTTCCTAATAGGACTCAAACTCCTATTTATTAAACCAATCTACCTTATCTTTAAAAAAATTACATATTAGTGGAAAATAAGCTTCACATGTTTGAATAGGCTATGATATAGCTCATCACTTCTTGACATATTAAATATCCTCCTAAACAGATGGAACCAAACCATATTTTTCAGGAAAACAGGACCCTATCTTCAACGAAGGCTTCAGCTGATGATCTGTCTCCATTTCATGGTCTTAAAATCATAAATTTTTGGTGTCAAGGTCCCTTGATCTATTGGATGTTTCCATCTGTCCAAAAATTCTTTTAAACTACTCAGAAACCTTTTAAAATAGCTCACTACGAAAACAGAGCAATTTTGTAGCATCCAAAAAATGGCTTTTGCGCTCAAAATTTCTGCTTCTTTTCTCTTGCATGGTGTCCATCATGACATGACACCTCATCATCACCATTCTTCCCTCTTGAAAACTAAAAAAGTGGGTTTAAAGGAAAAATATGTCTACAGAAATTTTCGTAGCGTTTTCTTGGCTTCAAGCCTAGGAAACGCTACAAAACTGTGAAAATTCCATATTTTGACCCTATCTCAAAAAGGTAACCTCCATCTATAGAAACTTGGTTTTCAACATGCCATTAACCTCTTAAAACGTAATAAAACTCAACTTAAGAGCCTTGAGGTGTTTCCTCTTCATAAATGATGATTTGAGCTATGGGTTCCTCAACTACAGTTATCTTTAAGCCCTTCTTCTCCAACTCCTCATGATCAATTTTAACTGTTGTTGGAGGTCTTTGACTTGGTCCTTCAGATTTTTTTTGCTAGATTTCAAGTGTAGGTTCATTCTTATAACATGATTCACCTCTCTTCCCAATGGCCGAGTCCATTTGATTAATTCTTGTTTATCATCTAAGGTATTTGACACACTGTTGGGGTTCCCATGTTTTGGCCAGATTGGCAAGACCAAAAGATGAGACAACATCAGAACCACTTTCAGACCTCAAGATCTAGCCCTCCTGGGTCCAGAGAGGGATCTCTCTAATAAAACAAAGAATGATATATCTTTGAAGCTCAAAATGAGATGTTAGGCTAGGTATGAAGCACAAAGGGGGGTTTAAAATGATTTGGTTGGTTGGTTGCTGGATTGGTCATGAGATCATAGACTGAGAAATTAATGGGAGAAAAGGAACAAAATAGCAGGATGTTTCAGCAAAGAGAATAGGTCAAGAAAGTGCCATCCATTGGGCTATGGAGTCATGAAAGGGATTTACTTGCAACAACTAGCTCAGGCTTTTAGAGGGCAAGTCATCTAATACTAAAGGATCTTTAGATTAGATGGTGGGATGGAACATTAAGGATTGAAAGTGAAAGAAGGAAAGCAACCCAATTTTTGTCTATAGATCAGGTTAGAGGTCATTTAACTCCAGGCCTGCTTGGACATACTCATAAGCAACTCTCAAAGGAGGGATAGAGGGGCAGCTTATAGATCGGACCAGAGGTCATTTAACTCCAGGTCAACTTTAGCATGCTCCAAGGGAAAACAGAGATAAGTTTAATAGAGAGATCTTAGAAAGGCCAGCTGGTTACACAAGGATCTTGGTGGAAAGGGATAACTCTAATCCCCAGTGTTCCCAAATCCTCCAGCTTAAACCCAAAAAGAAAAACTAAAGACAGATTCCATTTAATTCATACATCAGCTAGCAGCATAAGGAACTACTACACTGGTTAAATTAACTGAAATCAACCCTTAGATAATCACATTTAGCAGAACAACATTTAAGGCAAGGAGAGAAGAGACGTAGGGTACCTAACAAGGGTAAATCCTATGCCATATTTCTGATGTAAGCCAATAGAAAATGAAACAATATGAAATGTAATAAACAGAGTTAGAAAACATCACCAATAGTAATAGACCAGGATCCTGTGAAATGTGCTTGATTAATTGATGCAAAACCAGTCACATACACTGAGCTCAATGGCTGATTACAATTCAAACTTTCTCTTCCCAGCCTACTACATTAAAAAATACTCTGATACTCCCTCCCAAGACTGTTCTACAGTCAAAACTGAGTCCCTCTAACTACAATGGCAGCAGCCGAAAAACAACCCTTATAATACGTTCTCAGGAATTCTTATAGGATAAGCGAATAATAGAAGTAGATGAACATTTAATCTATTTCATTAAGACAGGATGGTGGAAACGTTCACGCCCATACTTCTTAATGGCTCTGAATCACTATGTGTACCCTGTAGTCTGCTTCGGGAGTCTTTGTCAGGTCAAGATTGACCTCGGATATTTCTTTGGAGTCCTTCCTGGCTGTTTGGAGCTCTGCGCTAGCCTTCTGGAATAAATGCACTAGGTGAAAAGTCCGCAAGGTCTCCATGCTTCATAATGGTGGTCCTGACAGTCTTTAAGAAGCTTTTGTCAATGAAATACATTTAAGGGCTCGAGGAGGCGTGCATAATTCTGTAGGAAGGTGTCCATCTTGGAGAAATAGTGCTCTGCATACATTAAACACGGATATGGCTCGTTTCGTGTGCATTTGGTCTTCAGACTTTGCCTTCTTCCTTTGAATAAGGATTATAACATTTAAATATTCAATTACGGGCTTAGATTCCCCAAATCCATTTCTGCTCCTGCAACTACCTCTCTGTGATCCTTTCACATTGAATTAAATCAATTATAAAATTTGGGGATGGTGGTGGAAGACTTGCTGTGGACGTCGGAGGAGTGGTGGCGGAGTAGTGGAGAAACAGTGGAAACAATGAAAAGTGGAGGAGAAATGATCGCATAGTGTAAAAACCCAAATATTAACATTTGGGCGAATTACAAAGGGAAATATGGAAAAAAAATGAACAGAGCCATTGGACGTGGGACCCAACTAGGGCGGAGGGCGATTAGATATGAACCGTGGATCTTAGGAGGAGATCAACGGTGGCGGTTTAAGTGATGAGGTTAATAGGGAAGCCCTATGGGAGAAATACAGCGGAGGCACGATGCGACGTGGGCCGTTGATCTTGGATGAACAGACGGTCGTGATCAAATTGAAGGATCACAATTGGGGGAGCAGGGGTGACACATTTAAAAAGTTCCGATTGCGATCAGAGGGGTGTTGCGATTAAACGCCAACAGTCGGATCTGGGATCAGATCAATGGTCCAAATTTAATCGGAGGGAGATGGAGAGGGGTGACGGAAGGGGAGTGCGATGAATCTAAACCATTGGATCTAGAGGGATGGATGGCTCAGATTGGATCGGGGGATCACAATCGCAAGGAACAGAAGGGGGGTGAGATTAGAAGATGCGATTGTGATCGGAGATGGGGATGCGATTATGCGCCAGCCGTCGGATCGGCGAAGGGTCAACAGCTCAGATCTGATCAGAGGTAAATAGCGGAGGCTGGATGGGCGGGTGTGATGGTGCGAGGCGATCGACGCTAGGCCGTCGGATCTATATAGATCGGTGGCAGGGATTGCTGCGGGAGCCGATGGACCAATACTCCAATCACATCAGAGTTTTGAGTTAATACGTAGAAATGTGCTCGCCAACGGTTGCGATTGCGATAAGCGCTCAAGGCCTTAGCGCCTGGTTCCAGCACAGGGTTACAAGGGGAAGTGGTTCAAGGGGGTTGGTGAAAAAGGGGCTAGGCCCTATTATAAGGTGAAAAGTGGGTTTTTGGGCCCTTTGTAATGAATTTTAAGGTTGGGAAAGGGTAACATTAAGGGAAAAAAGGGGAATTTAGCCAAACAAAGGGTAAGGGTATAATTTAAAGGGGATTTTGGGGAGATTTAAGGGGGTTAATGGGGAAAAAGAGATGGGTTAAAGGGAAGAAAAAAAAGCTTAAATGGGAATGGAATAAGAGGAAAGGGGGGCCTTTTGGGCATTTCTTCATAAACAAAGAGGCTTCATAACTGGAGACAAAAGAGGGGATTTATCAAAGGACAAAAGGCACAAGGAGGCTTCAAGGATGATGTGTTTTCAGAGGAAATGCATTCCTTGAAGGCTCAAAAACATTTTAGCCCCCTGTTTGCTTGTCAAAAAATTTATGGGGGGCTAACAGTGGCTCCACATGGGGATGGCTACTTCTTGAAGGAGTCAAGAATCCAAAGAATGATCTTTGGTGTAGGCCAAATGCCTGTTGCTTGGAACATCCCTTTCTTTCTTTAGATCAGCTGCCACAAATCAGGAAGACATCATATCAGCAGTAAAATTCTCCCAAACAACTACCTACCCAGACTATAGTCCTAACATTTTCTCTTCTAGGTGAATTTGGACTTGCAGACACTTTACATCATCAATTTTTACAAGCAGGAAAATAAACCTATTCTAATTCTACCCTTAGTACTCCATGGGACCAGATTAGACTGTTGGTCTCATAGTTTCTCTACCCAAAATAATGTCTGCTAGGATTGAACTGTCTAGCAGACTTCTTCTCTACATTCTAAGAAAGAAATTGAAAATAGTCAAGTCAGGATTAGATTGTTTGACTTGCTGGACTTTGCAGAAATTAAAACAACTAACTACATGCTCACAGATTGAGCTTTATTTCAGACTTTCTATCTACCCTACTCTAACTGGAAATCTCTGATTCTCTAGGTGATACAATAATGCCAATGCAGCCAGTCAAGAAATAGAAAAAAAAGGAAGAAGAACTGACTGCTCATCCAAGATAACCATAGGATGCTCTGCATGTGGATCTTCAAAACTGAGGCCACCAGCAGAGGTGACCAATTATGATGTATTTGGCTCTTGCAAAAGATTAATGCTTGAGGGGTTGAGCCAATCAAGGTCTCCATGTATTCTACCATAGGATCAACCAAAACATGATGAAAACTTTTTTCTTCAAAGCCTCCCATGACTGGTTGGCTATCTGCATCATGGGTAGTTTCAATCATTGCATCTGCCATGTGGCCTTTTTAATCACACTCCTCCTTTTCTTGGTTTGGAGTATTTGGCAGATGAGCATAAACCAGGAAAACCTCTTCTTCCTTTGGATCAAGACAAAGATGTCTGTGGGAAAGAAGATCTCGCTCATTTTCATTGCAGCTTGAGCTAGAGGGCTCATTATATTCGATAGTGCTATCCTCTAGTAATGCAGGTTGGTTCTGTTGAAACAGACTGAACACTATGAAACAATTATCACACTCTTGAGCGGGGGTTTTTTTGATTACCTTAATCCTTTCAGGAGAAGGCTCAGGATATTCATTTCGCTCAAGATTTTATTCATCTCTTTCCTCTTTTTCCTCTGTGCTGAAGAGCTGTTGGCTTCCATCCTCTTGGCAAGTATAACTGATGTTCAGATATAAAACAGAGAGAGGATTCAATGAATCTTTGTCTGCTATCATGCTTTCAATGCTTTCTCCATCAGTATCATAGATGGCCTGTATTGGCTCATCAATTTCTTGAAGCTAATGGTCATGATCTTCCTTCCATGAATATATTGATGATGGCTCTGCAAGGTCAGTTCCCCTTTGGAAAAATTCATCATCAGACAGGTCAACATCGGAGGAATCATAATTATAAGCATGGTCACCCATCAAGTCTTCAGGACTCTCAGCAAGTTTTTCTTCAAAATAGTCTGCAAGCTCATTTTCTTATTCAGACTCTTGTTCATCATACATGCTTGGCATGCTGCTTACGTCTTGCAGTGATGTGATTTTTATTTCTCGAGGACAAGGAGTAGGTATTTCCCAATCATCATTTCTGATTTCAGCCTCATATTCTTCCTCTACTGTGTTCAGCAGGGTATTGGCAGTCTTTATCAATTTTTTCAGCTTGTTTTCTAAAGAGGTCTACCTCATTTTCTCTGCTCGGTCTTTCTTTGCTGCTTTTAATCTTTCCTCCCTGAACTTCATGTTGTACTCGAAAGTGACTGATATATTCTGCATTTCCTCCAGGCTCGAAGGTTCTCTCTCTCTTATATGGAATTCCACTTCGGGGTCAAAAGAACTTGGATAGTGCAACAGAGCCCATCCCAAGGGTGGCTTTATATCAGAAGGTATTGTGTTATATACCTTATTGAACCTGGCTGAGAATTATTGTACTATCTCTCCTGGCTACCTTTTCAAATTTTGATACTCTCCTAGGATGAGGAGAGAATTCTTAGGGGCTGCCCATTTATCTAGGAAAACTTGAGAAAATTGATGAAAGCTGAAAATACTTGCCACTGGAAGGCCTTTGAGCCAACTCTTGACATTTCCTTGTAATGACAAGGAAAACATTCTAATGCACACATCTTCTTCTACTATTTCATACAATTCAAGTAAATCCTCAAGGTTTTGAACATGTTCTTCAGCAGTGGCCCTTTTATTTTCTCCATCAAAAAGAGGCAACTGGTTTATAAGTTCTGAAGGAAGGGGATGGAAGATAAGAGGTAAAACCAGAGGCTTATATATTTCTATGACCTTTGTAGGTGTAGGTGGTGTAACAATGGGATCATGGCTGCTTGAAGCTTCTTTAAGGGTGGGAGATACAACATAAGCCTCTTGTTCCACCAGGTTCTTCACAGGAGTGTAGGTCTGCTCATGGTCTGAAGACTGAGGCTTGAGATTTTTCCCATTTTCAGTGTGGGTCTCATCTTTGTACACTTTATTAGGCTTGAAGTAGGATAGAACATAGTGGTAGACAAAAACGATGAATTCCTTAAACCAAATCCAACCCATGTGTTCTATCCTTCTATGAGGTCTGGCCATATTTTAGGTTCTTCCTCCAGTGGAGTCTTTGAGAGTAATGGAGTGTGGAGTTGCCAGGTGGATGAATTTGACTGTTTGGAGAAGGCTGATGTCCACTGTCAGCAATTGAATGCCAATCTAACCAGAGATATTGGGTCTTTTGAGTGCCTAAGAATTTTTGAGGTGAAATGCACTCCAGTTCCCTAGCGGAGTCGCCATTATGTTGGGGTTCCCATGTTTTGGCCAGATTGGCAAGACCAAAAGATGAGACAACATCATAACCACTTTCAGATGTCAGGATCTATCCCTCCTGGGTCCAGAGAGGGATCTCTATAATAAAACAAAGAATGATATATCTTTGAAGCTCAAAATGAGATGTTAGGCTAGGTATGAAGCACAAAGGGGGGTTTAAAATGATTTGGTTGGTTGGTTGCTGGATTGGTCATGAGATCATAGACTGAGAAAGTAATGGGAGAAAAGGAACAAAATAGCAGGATGTTTCAGCAAAGAGAATATTTCAAGAAAGTGCCATCCATTGGGCTATGGAGTCAGGAAAGGGATTTACTTGCAACAACTAGTTCAGGCTTTCAGAGGGAAAGTCATCTAATACTAAAGGATATTTAGACTAGATGGTGGGATGGAACATTAAGGATTGAAAGAAAAAGAAGGAAAGCAACCTAATTTCTGTCTATAGAACAGGTCAGAGGTCATTTAACTCCAGGCCTACTTGGACATACTCATAAGCAACTCTCAAAGGAGGGACAGAGGGGTAGCTTATAGATCGGACCAGAGGTCATTTAACTCCAGGTCAACTTTAGCATGCTCCAAGGGAAAACAGAGATAAGTTTAAAAGATAGATCTTAGAAAGGCCAGCTGGTCGCACAAGGATCCTGGTGGACAGGGCTAACTCTAATCCCCAGTGTTCCCAAATCTTCTAGCTTAAACCCAAAAAGAACAACTAAAGACAGATTCCATTTAATTCATACATCAGCTAGCAGCATAAGGAAGTACTACACCGGTTAAATTAACTAAAATCAACCCTTAGATAATCACATTTAGCAGAACAACATTTAAGGCAAGGAGAGAAGAGACATAGGGTACCTAACAAGGGTAAATCTTATGTCATATTTCTGATGCAAGCCAGCAGAAAATGAAACAATATGAAATGTAATAAACAGAGTTAGAAAACATCACCAATAGTAATAGACCAGGATCCTGTGAAATGTGCTTGATTAATTGATGCAAAACTAGTCACATACTGAGCTCAATGGCTGATTACAATTCAAATGTTCTCCTCCCAGCCTACTACATTACAAACTACTCTGATACTTCCTCCCAAGACTATTCTACAGTCAAAAATAAATCCCTCTAACTACAACGACAACAGCCGAACAACAACCCTTACAATACGTTCTCGGGAATTCTTATACGATAAGAGAATAACAGAAGTAGATGAACATTTAATCTGTTTCATTAAGACAGGATGGTGGAAACATTCATACCCATAGTGATTAATGGCTCTGTAGTGCTGTATGTACCCTGTAGTTTGCTTCGGGAGTCTTTGTCAGGTCAAGATTGACCTCGGATATTTCTTTGGAGTCCTTCCTGGCTGTTTGGAGCTCTGCGCTAGCCTTCTGGAATAAATGCACAGGGTGAAAAGTCTGCAAGGTCTCCATGCCTTATAATGGTGGTCCTGACAGTCTTTAAGAAGCTTCTATAAGTGAAATACATTTAAGGGCTCGAGGAGGCGTGCAGACTTCTGTAGGAAGGTGTCCATCTTGGAGAAACAGTGCTCTGCTGAAATTAAACACAGATATGGCTCGTTTCATGTGAATTTGGTATTCAGACTGTGTCTTCTTCCTTTGAATAAGGATTATAACATTTAAATCTTCAATTACGGGCTTAGATTCCCCAAATCCATTTCTGTTGCTGCAATGACCTCTCTGTGATCCCTACACAATGAATTAAATCAATTATAAAATTTGGGGATGGTGGTGGAAGACTTGCTGTGGACGCCGGAGGAGTGGTGGCAGAGTAGTGGAGAAACAGTGGAAATAATGAAAATTGGTGGAGAAATGATTGCATAGTGTAAAAACCCAAAGATTAATGTTTGGGTGAATTACAAAGGGAAATACGGAAAAACAATGAACGGAGCCGTTGGACGTGGGACCCGGCCAGGGCGGAGGGTGATTAGATATGAACCATGGATCTCAGGAGGAGATCAAAAGTGGTGGTTTAAGTGATGAGGTTAATAGGGAAGCCCGATGGGAGAAATACAACAGAGACGCGATGCGATGTCGGCCGTCGATCTTGGATGAATGGACGGTTGTGATCAAATCGGAGGATCACGATCGGGGGAGCAGGGGTGACACATTTAAAAAGTTCTGATTGCGATCGGAGGGGTGTTGCGATTAAACGCCAACCGTCAGATCTGGGATCAGATCAATGGTCCACATTTAATCGGAGGGAGATGGAGAGGGGCGATGGAAGGGGAGCAGGATGAATCTGAGCCATTGGATCTGGAGGGATGGATGGCTCAGATTAGATCAGGGGATCGTAATCGCAAGGCGCAGAAGGGGGGTGCGATTAGAAGATGCGATTGCGATCGGAGCTGGGGATGCGATTATGCGCCAGCCATTGTATTGGTGAAGGGTCAACGGATTAGATCTGATCGGAGGTAAATAGCGGAGGGTGGATGGGCGAGCGCGATGGTGCGAGGCGATCGGCGCTAGGCCATCGGATCTATATAGATTGACGGTAGGGATTGCTGCTAGAGCCGATGGACCAATAATCCAATCGAATCGGAGTTTTGAGTTAATACGTAGAAATGCGATCGCCAACGGTTACGATTGTGATAAGCGCTCAAGGCCTTAGCGCAGGGTTACACGAGGAAGTGGTTCAAGGGGACTGGTGGAAAAGGGGCTAGGCCCTATTATAACATGAAAAGTGGGTTTTTGGGCCCTTTGTAATGAATTTTAAGGTTGGGAAAGGGTAACGGTAAGGGAAAAAAGGGGAATTTGGCCAAACAAAGGGTAAGGGTAGAATTTAAAGGGGATTTTGGGGAGATTTAAGGGGGTTAATGGGGAAAAAGAGAGGGGTTAAAGGGAAGAAAACAGAGGTTAAATGGGAATGGAATAAGAGGAAAGGGGGTCCTTTTGGGCATTTCTTCATAAACAAAGAGGCTTCATAACTGGAGACAACAGTGGGGATTTATCAAAGGAAAAAAGGCACAAGGAGGCTTCAAGGATGATGTGTTTTCAGAGGAAATGCATTCCTTGAAGGCTCAAAAACATTTTAGCCCCCTGTTTGCTTGTCAAAAAATTTATGGGGGGCTAACACACACTATCAACCTACTCTTCCCAAATCTCTTTCATTTTCTCAAACTGCACTTTTTGAACATTATGTTTCCTTGCCTCTTTCTTCAAGGCTGCTATTTCATGATTTTCTAACTTCAACTACTCCTCAAGGACCTCAATCTCTTTTTTTTCAATGATTTTCTTGTTTCCTTTATTTTGCTTGATGACCAGATATTCTTTTGCAGGTGATGATTGGTCAATGGTACTTGATGGTGGCTGGACAGTGTCAATGACCCTCTTAACTTATTTACTACTTTCCAAGAGTTTTCTAGCATGTCTTGTAATGGGTTTCCTAGCTTGAAACATGAAACCTACATCCTCACCTTCAAACTCTAAATTCTTTGTTGATTTGGCTTTCTTGATATTATTTCCTCCCTCATCTATATCTTCCTCTTGGACTATGGGGGTTTCCTCAATATCAATAGCATGTAGAATGTCTTCTAAATTTCCCTTAGCCACTTTTTTTCTTCTTGTAATCCTTTTGCTACCATGTTTACTCATAGTTGGCTCTTGTTTTCTAGGTTTTCTCACAGTTGGCTTTTGTTTTGTAGGTAAAACAATAGGTGTATCAAGTTTCTGCAATTGATATGTTTCCATGATTACTGGTTCACTTTGCTCTGCCCCTATAGGCTCACTTTTCTCTGACACTGAAGGTGATGGCATACCTCTAGGTTTAGGAGTTATTTTAGGGGTAACGACATCCACTTCAAAATGACTGACAAACACAAAAGAAGACCAGTCTCTGCCTAGTCTTTTTAACTCCTCTAAAACCAACAAATTTATTAAACCATGATGAAAGAGTGAGGTTTCATTTCCTTTATATTTAGCTTGAAATTTATCTGCCATTTTTTCTAAGCTTCTATATAAGTAAACAGGTAGTTCAAGAGATTTCTTACCAAAAAAATGTAGCAGAAGCTTGAAGTGGTAAGAATAAACCTTATGATACCTCCCTTCACAAGTAAAGTACTTCTGAATGATAAGCAGTAGCTTTGAGAAACTGTCTTTCATGTAGCTCCTTGGAATGGCATTTGTAAGGTGAACCTCATTATGTTTTGGCTTGCTAAATTCCTTACAGTCCTACATGTTTAATTTGAAACCTTTGAACCATTGTTCTCCTCCTCTTGGAATTCCATTTGCTACTGCAATGGCCTCTGGAGTTATAGTGAGGTTCAACATTCCTACCTTTCTAGTTGTGCCATTGAAATTGATGGAAAACTCTTCAGAAACCTGTACATGGAATCCTTGCAGTATTTGGCAAAACTGCAAACACCCTATTCTTCTAAAAACTTATGAAGCTGTTGGGTCTTCATTTCTGAAGTTCATGTCTAATGGCTCATATCTGAGACAGTGGATAAATTTTTTGGTCTTCCTCTTTGTAGCCATGGTACTTTTATGTGCTTCTCTACCTCTCTTGATTAGTGTTACCTGCAAACTTTTGAAAATGCCAGCCACATCTTGGGCTTAGTGAAATAGCTCTCTAGAGCTCAATAACATGCAAAGAGAGATCGGAGAATGAAAAATGACTCAATTGGGAAAGATTTTAAAGTTCGATGAAAACTCATGGCATAATCATGACTCATACATGTTTAAAATGATAATAATGATTTCAGCCATGACCATTGTACCTTGATTTAACCCTAACTGACTCAAATGGAATCTACCTTAACCATTTCAATAATTGACTAACACCTAGCACCTGTTTTGAAAATATATACAGGAATCCCTCCTTTCGTAGTGTACTTAGTGTATTTCTGGGTAGTTTCGCTATGAAGGTATTAGTAGTTTCGTAGCGAAAAAAGTGTGTTTTTTTCTATGTAATTCACTACGAAAGTAGGAATTCTTGGCTAAAATGACATTTTTGGAGTTGTAAGCTTGGGAAATTAAATATGTTAGGATATAATGACTGATGTGACATGAAGATACTTGAATGGGGTGGGTTTGGACCTTAGGATAGGCTAATAAGAAAAATTTAAAATTTTCCTTTACCAAGTAATGAAAAATGAATTCTATGACCATACCTTTGACACATGAACCTCTAAGACTATGTAAAATGATGTTTCAATTTTTTTTGAGTGATAACAACTGGTAACCCAGATAGGGGTTGTTTTGATAAGAAAATGCTTGAGGATTTTGTTGACCAAAACATGGGTATGATAATTGTTGAAATGAAGGTTGTGGAATTTGCGCCTGTGGCTGCCAATGGGTCTATCTACCAATGTTATAACCCAAATTAGGATAACTTGGATTTAGTTGCTGATAGGCATAACTAGGTTGTGACTGTGGCATCCCATAATATGGTAATCCAGCTTGTGAATAAATGATTCCAGGAACATGTGGTTGTTGGAAACCAACCAAAGGAGTTGGAGTCTGAGGGTCCAAAACTTAAGAGTATTGGGTTGAAGGATCTGCCTAAAATGGTTGAGGAACAACATTTTATGCCTATAAAAATGGTAAAGATGTATTAACAAGTGGAATTGATGTGGGTACAATAGGTTGAACCGGTTGATATGATTGTACAATCGTTTGTGGTTGGATAGGTAGAGTGGGTTTCCATTAACAAACATTCATTTCAACATCAGGTTGACCAAAAAACTACAGAGTGTTGTCAAAGTGGGAAACCATAGGTTTCCCCCTTGCATAAGGAGAGAAATAAGATGGAAAATATTGTTCTCCAAAGGCAGGGAGTCGAGTTGAAATTGAACTAGATGGAATAGACCTAGATGGACCAGCTTGATATTTCCTTGATGATGGATATAAAGGATCAAGACGTTCAATACTCACTATAGGTTTACCAGTTATAATACCAGACGATGACATTGGTGAAGTCCATGGGTTTGAAGATGCACCAGAGAAAATTCCAGATAAAGATTTATAACTTGATGGGACCATAGGGCCACCATGTAAATATGACTCTGGTGAATTTGTGAACATCGGCAGGGTAGCGAGAGTGGGTGCTAACACAATCGGAATAGATGGTCCAACCGAAGATGTTGGTTCAGGCATGGTTACTTGACCAAATGTATACCATTTTGAATCAACGAGAATTTGAATAGGTACAGGATCAACAAAAGCAGAGGGAGGTGATTGAGGAAAAGACTCATACAAGTAAATATCCTCCCCAAAATGGGTTGGAGTTAAAGGTGTTTTGTCTTGTGGGATTTTTTCAATCGAAATTAAACCAGGTGGAAGGATTTCACCTTCAGGCTCAAAGTATATTTCAGAAGGTTAAATGTGTGATATGGGAGACTCAATGGCTACAATAGATTGTGGGATGACCGATACAAGAACAACTTCCAGTCGTTCCACTTCGGGATTCAGATGTTCTGGAAAAAAAGAGACAGGATCTGGATCAACTTCGAGTTGAACAATGTCGGGTTCGGGAGGTATGGTCTCACTAATTGGATGGATCGTGACCATGGATAAGTGTGAAGACTCTGTCTTGACAATAGTATAAAAACCAGGATTTGTAGCAACAAATTTTGTTGACTCTGATATATGTGAAGATGATAGATCACTAGAGGTATTGATGGTATTGGTTTTGGTAGAGTGATGTCGCCTTCGCCGTGCAGGAGTAATTTTGGGTGGTAAAGGTGGTTTCAATGCTAATCTACACTAAAAAAGGGGAAAAGGGTTTTCTTCTTCCACGATGAATGATTTATTTTATGATAAAAAACAAAGAAACACAATAAAAGGGTACTGCTAGGAAAAAGGTTTACTAAGAAATTGTGAACTGCCGAATACGTCTTGGTGAACCAAGAAATACGGGAAGGCAATCTCCCCAAATGTTGTGTTTGGTGTATCACAATTTACAAGGCGGCCGACTCAGTTCACTATGGATGGATAGCAACCTAAATTTTTCCTCCCAAATATACTCGAAGGTACGTGGAGGCCCAAGTCCATATTAGCACTATCTGATGTGAAAATACATAGTGAGATCACCCCTTTATACTTTTCGTACTATAACACCGCCCAATATACCCGAAGGTACGTGGATAAGCTACGATATACTTACGTACGTGGAGTGAGTGTTACACGTTATTTTGTCACCATGACATTTGGCTGTCAATATAGTTTCGTCATTGCCTGTATTATGCTCCCTTAGAAGTAAAAAATCCTAATGTTCCTAAACCAAGTCTTGGAATTGGAGAAAAGCTCATTAAAACCCTAAAAATTCTAACTCTGCATGTTTCCTAGCCCTTGCCTGCAGATCTGTAGATATTTTCTCTATAGCCTGTGACACATATCACACATTTTTCATATTAAACCTGTGGACCCCCATAAATAGTCAAATAAAGGAAAAATTAAGTTCTATAAGCCAAACTAGATGAATATTATCATAACTAGAGGTTTCTAGAAGTGAATTCTGTTTGAGCTTTATCCTATACTCATGAGCTCTATCCCTTCACTCATGGAGCTTATCCCTTGGTCTATGGAGCTCAAATCCCTTCATGAAAGGAATCCATCCCCCTCTTCATGGAAATGAAACTACCTCCATTTCCCTATAAATTGAGCTCATGTTTCAGTGTAAAGGGTAGATTGTAGATGGTAGCTTGTAAATGGTGGAGACACATATGTGGTAATTGCTGAAGAAATTCTTAAGAGAGCATAATCTCTATACTAGCCATGTTTTATATGAGAATGATCACACACTCATGTCCATAACTTTATTCTAGTTCAGAGAGAAGAACGCTTGTTAATTTGAGAGAGAACAATTGTTCAGGACCTCGGAAGAACCTATATAACATCAACGCGAAAGGTTGTAAGGTTACTTCTTATTATACAAGTTAATACAAATGGATTTCATTTTCTCATTGAATTGTTTATGTATCTATTTTAGTATTTCAATTCTTGGATTCCTTGATCACTAAGATAGATTAATGTTTTCTCAACTATTATATCTTGTAGGTGATTTTAATATTTTTATCTGTCTTTGATTGTAGGTTTCACATGCTGTAGTGACCTCTATTGGAGCGACTAGATAGAAGATTTTGGCAAGCGTTGGACTTCAGGTAGAGGCATGTCCTCGTACTTTGTTATTAAAAATTCAGAATAAAAAATGATCTAGAGAAAATGGTTTTCATTTGGTTGTTTGTTTCTAGATATCCTTAGGATGCTAGGGAGATCGTTCTTGTTTGCAAGAAATATTTATCCACATAACAGTGAGGTATCACACTTAGAATGTATCGCAAACAATTAATGGAAGCTGCTATGTTTTACGACGTCGGAACACGTCTCTAGCCTAGACCTTCTAAATGTCATCGTTATGGTTCCAATGCTTCTTTTAGGTAAATTGACGTAAATTTGAAGTTGATCTTGTTTATCAATTTTCCTTTCACAGTTCACCACGATGATGTGATGGAAATTCCTAAAATGCAAACTAAAATGATAAGAAAAAATTTTCAATTTTATTTTTTCAATAAAAGTCCTAGCTACTAAAGGGAAAGAGAAATTAGTTTTGAGAGCAAACAACAAAGAGAACACACTAATATGCAGGTTTCCTAATTTGTTCCTATGCAAAACACACAATCCAATATATGAAAATGCAGGTTTTTCTTTTTAGTCCCCTTAATGTGAATGCAAAAAGGAAACTATATGCATCAAATCAACAAAAAACAAATGCTTTCATCTTTGAGAAATGATGAATTTAACAAAAAATTATCTTTTAGGAAAAATGAAGAATGGAACTACAATTTTTCCTACAGTAAATGAAGAATTTAACAACAATTTCCTTTATGAAAACAAATGGATATAATGCAGAAATAAAATTACTTTGAATTTGATTTGTCAATGATAAAGAAAAACACTTAAAGAGACATTGAAAAAACTTACTTTTCAAAGGAGGAAGATTCAGGTAAAGTCATTGGTCTCTATGAGGCATCAGACAATTGAAAACACAACAAATAAAATGTTGAAGTGATGGAAATGACAAATTCAAAGTGAATTTTGTTGGCATAGGGGGCAACATAGTCTTTAAGGGGAGATAGTGCATTGCAAAGCACCCGCGAGTGGGAGACAATGCTATGCAAAGCACTGTGTCTTGACCAACAGTGCGTTGGGTGCAACAGAGAACAAAAACTCAAGCTACTGACACACTTCTAATGAAATTATTTGTTTCAAAAGTATAATAATTGAGAGTAGATGCTACTGGGTGGATAAAGAGAGGAAAACACACCAAGGATGAAGGGTAAACTCCCTAGTGGAGTCTCCAATTTGTTATGTGGAATTATGAATTACGGATAAAACACATTCCCTAAATGTGGTGCTATGCATTTAGAAAAACAGGTCAAAGAATTTGAAGACACTTTTCCTAAGAGTAAATAGACAAACAAAAAGATGGAGAAACCTACTTGGAGTCCAAGAAATTCCTATTCTCCTTTCGTCGCACTTGCTGTAGCTTCCAATCCAACTTTGATCACCAGATTAGTTACTGCAAGTATGAACACTAAACAACAAAGAGATTGCAATATACAGATGGATATTTATATTAATCAACTAAATCATTGAAACATGAAACATATACATCAGCTAAGAATCCATAATATGAAATATAGAAGCTTATAAAGATACATATGTGGGAAAATGAGCAACAATCTTTATTAATGGATAGAATGGGGAGGTTACAACCAATGATTGATTTGATGTCACCAACTCCAGCATCATCCTAGCCTCATCACAATGAGCATATCTCCAGCAGCATATCACTCAAATAAAATACTCAATTGAGAATCCAACATCATTTCTCTACCAAATTTCTTCCTTCTCAAGTGCTAGGATATGTGCTTAATTTATAGAATAACTGAAGGTAGTTTCATAGTCAATGAATTTCTAATAATAGGCAAGACATGTTCACAAGCTCAAACGTGTTGGATGGACACATGGATTCAAATTTTGACACATATGGGCTCTTCTAGAAGGCACTAGCCATGTGGAGATTCCGGAACAATGAGAATTTCACTCCCAATTGACCGACGCACCCTTGAATGCGGGGAAGTGCTTTGCAGAGCACCCTTGAATGGAGGTAACTTCATATGAAAAGTAGTTAGTCCCTTGAGAGACTATGTTTGTGAGCTCATAGGTGATATAACATGTACTTCAAATATTGGAAACCTTGCAATGGAAGTCATGGATGATTTGTTCTTTTTCTTTGTCTTAGGGCATGTAACAAATGAAATGATAGGGGATGATAGACCCTATTAATTGGTTCTAGGGATGATGTCCAGTTTAACCAGGTCATTGGGAATGGTGCCCAAATTGACCTATAATAGATAGACATATTAAATTTGAAAAAAATCTATGTTGGAGCCAAAGGGTTTAGAATTAGGTGAACATGACCAGTTGATGGAGAGCTAGACAAATTTGAATCTACTTCACACAAATCTGAGAGAAAATATGACCGATGATGTAAATCATCCCACGGTCTTTACACACCCATCATTACTTCTAGGATTTCCTCCTCAGATGGTAAAGCAATATCAAGGCAGTCCAAAGAAGAATTTGAGTTAAGGGTCCAAGCCAAAGCCACATCTCCATCCAAATCCTCTGGTGCAAGAGGAACCAGATTAGAATCTCTAGTGTTAACAATATATTTATAAGCAATTTTGGCTGCAAACATAGGAAATTCCATTCCAACCACTTTCCCTTCTTCTAGTGTGGTCATAGAAGAGGGTAATGGCCAGGGATTTGAAAAATAATGAGTGTGGAAGAACTCTCTTTGGGAAGGAACCTTGGAATATGAACAACAGGAGGCGAAAGATCAAAGGTACCCATCAACGAGGAATACATACTGACTCCTAGATTCTCAACAGGTTTCTTGGCATTCTTCACCAAGGGAAAAGTAGAATTAGAGGATGCATTGGAATCTATCGGATAATAATCCATCTGAACAACAATAATGAATCTCCATTCATGGGGAAAACATAGGATGCGGAATAACGATGATACAATCGCATCTGTTATCACTTGATTTGAACCTCAGGCTGAAGGAAGGAAAATCAGGGTAACCTTTAAACCACGCTAAGCCTTGTAGCTAGCCCTAAAAGGTCATGAGAGGGCTCTCTCCATGAAAATATATTCAACAAAGTAAAATTATGAATTGATTTTAGGCTAGGTATAATCATGGGAAAAATGTTTTAATGAATGAATTTCAGGGTTGTATGGAAACAAATGGGACAGTTTGAATTGGGGAATTAATTTAGGGATACAAGTTATTTCATGGGACAAGGTAGGCAGGAATTTCAGAAATTAAAGTTTAAATAATGATGAGATGGTAAGATTGGTGAGGAGCTGAAAAGGGCACAAGAGATGGATCCTTTTCAAACAGAAGAAAAAAAAGAATATTGAATGATTTCCCAAGGCAGAGCATAAAAATGGATTCTACCTATCTATCTTGAAAGCATTCAACCAGAGATGTTTATGAATGAATGGTAAACATAAACACATTTACATATGAACACAAAGGAGAGAAAAAATGCTAAAATTCATACCACATGGATCCCACAAATCAGAGCTGCATATCTTATTAATTCCCTATCAAACTGTTACAATGGGGCGCAGAGCGTCCTCCTTGGTTTCCACACTATTCCCTTACTTACTGATTTACAGACTGCTTTACAAATGATTCAAAATTACATTAAATAGACCAGAATGTGCGGGAAGTAGGTCCACAAAAGAAGGAGCTATTTGCCAGCTCAAGAACTAAAGTCCGATCATCGAAAAGAGAACCAACAATCTGCCCCTGAAAATAAGGAACAACAATACATTTCAGGACATCTGAAGATTTCGATGTTATACTGGATGAAAGAAAAAATAGGCAATATGAAAAATGGTTCCATATTTTACTTCTACTGTAGAAGTCTCTGTCTCATATTATCTCTCGGCCCTTTGACTGTTGCTTTTCTATTATTACTTCTCTTGAAGAAAAATCCATTTTTGAAGAAAATGCCTTTGAAATAAATTAAAATGAAATTATGCCTTTTAGTGAAGGGAAAAACCCATTTTGAATGGAAGGAGTGAAGGGAAAGGAGGTGGGGTCCAAATCACAATCGTAATCAGAATCAGAGGGGAGGAAGGGGATGCGACATATAGTGGAGCGTTTGAGAATACACATTGTGATGGTGTAATCGCAATCGGGGATCAAAGGGTTGGATATGTTTGGAACAAGACACAAAAACACTGATGCGATTGGAATAGGTCCTTATAAAATGAAAGGATAAGTGAAATTGGGCTTTACGAAAGGAAAAGGCTTTTTTAGTTGAATGGGTAGAAAAGGTTTAAAGGTGGGACCGGGAAGGTCAATCGCATCGGGAGATTTGGAAGGGGAGCAAATTTTTAGCATGTCATAAAAAAAATGCGATGTGACGGAAAATGGGTTTAATCACAATCGCAAATTGGGATGGAAGGGAAGCGGGAGTAAAGATATAAAAATTCTGATGCGATTATAATAGGAGTGAATGAATAAGCCAAAGGGATAATGGGGAGATTTCCCTTTAAACAAGTAAAAAAAACTGATTTGCACTTTTTCAAAGGGAAGAATGATTTTTTGTATGAAAAGAGCAGAGGGCTTTAAGGCAGGACCCATGGGTCAATTAGAATCAGAAGAGACAGGGGAGCGGAGGCCAAGTATTATTTAAAATCGCCGATTGCGATGGAGCGACACGCTATGGGCCGTCCGATCGGATGGGCAAATCGACGGCAGAGGAGTAATCGGGCGGAGTCAATCGGGATGGACTCAATCAGAGGTGATTGATTGAAAGTGCCGATCATGATAATGCGATGGCATATGGACCGTCGGATCATTGATAAAATCAACGGTCGAGTTTTAACCAATCACATCAGATTTTTTGCAGTCACGAGGCCCATCGGGATGCACATGTTAAATGTTGCGATTGCGATTGGATCGGGGAAGGGAAAGGGTTTGGATCGAAACGACGGGGATTATAATAAAAACTTTAAAACTTTATATATAAAGTTTAAGGGGTATGAGGGGAAGTGGTTTTATTTAATCGCATCATGGATTTATATAAGTCAAAAGATTTTATGAATGTGATTAAGCCATCGGGTAGGGGAAAAGGGGTTTATAAAAGAAAAATTTAAACTTTAATAAAATAAAGTTTAAGGGAAAGGTAGAAAAGGGGTGGTTTAGGATATAGGGGAGCTTTATTCACTTAGGCATAAATTTCAATCCAGGAGTCAGTTTTGAGAGTGTAATATACCGTTGGAAAGCTCTTTTTGGGCTCTTTCTGATGGAATACTTAGAACATGATTCTAGACTGAAAATGCTGTGGAAAAATTCTCTGAAGGGCAGGGTGGTGACTTTGTGGAGATAACAGCTTCTGAAGTGTGACTTATTACATATGATGACATGAAATTACATAATAAATTATAATAAAGGAAAAGTATCATGTTTTCACCTCAAAACATGGTTTTGAGGCGAAAATTACATCAAGCTGAATAAAACATTTCTTTGATCTTCCCAGGTGCTGTGAAGTTGAGTTTATTGACCTCCTCATGACCTTGTTGATATTTATTGACACTTGACTCATTAATTTGACCATGATGAGACCCTATAACCTAATGAGACCGACCCTATGACCTACTAATATGGATTTGGGAGTGAAAGTGACTCATGATTGAAGACCATAGAGAGGAGAATTAGCAAGTTTCATATGAGGGAAAACTGATGAAAAACCACTACCATCAATGAATTCATGACCTAATGGAATGATGAAAATTTATGGTGTGGGACTCCTAATATGAAAATGCAAAAGAGAAATTTTGATCACTAATGGCAGTATGACTAGAATGACACTAACATTGGCTCCAATGGGGATGGTAGCTCCTTGGAGGTGCAAAGAACACCGTAGACCAGGTAGCCTTATCCATTGGGCATGGAGTCAAAAATACTGAAAACTGACACTATGCAGACTGACTTTGACTCAATACTAAGAATGAAAACTAAAACAAAACCAAACCATACATATATCATTCAGGTTTTATAACCTTCACCTCGGGCCCCAAACTTCAATGACTGTGTACTTGAAATCTGACCAAAAATAACATGGTATATACAATGATTGTGACATAATCTCTGATCCATTATCTTCAACAATGGTAGTGCTTCAAAAGCCTACCATTCACTACTCCTCTAGGGCAATCTTGACCATCCATCTTTGAAAGCAAGAAAGCATTCTATCCCCTGTATGCTAAAATATTGTATGGTCCTTTCCACAGGTTGTCGAACTTACCATGCTTCCCTTTGTCCTCATTTCTTGCATCCCATCTCAACACCACATCATCCAACTGAAAATTTTCTGCTTTGGTCTTACAGTCATAGATATTCTTTATCTTCTCCTGCAACTGAATAACGTTCTGTGACACTTCCTCTCTTGTTTTCTGAAGGTGGATCATCTGATTGATCCTTTGCTGATTTTCATCGTTTTCAATACCAACATCTTGCAATAATCTCATGATTGGAACTATAAGTGATGTAGGAAAGATAGCATCAGTACCATAAACTAGTTCAAAAGGTGACATACCTATAGATTTCTTGCTGCTAACTCTATCTACCGACAATGATCCAAGTGGATATTGGTGGCCACTTGCCTATTCCACTTGGGGCCCCACCATTGTCTCTTTTAGTTTTTTAGTTTCGGTACAACTTACTATTTTTAGCAGTTTTTCAGGTCCTAAACTTCCGGAACCGTTTTGAGGCCCTAAACGACGTTTTTTGGGCATCGCACCTCTAACAAATATCATTCCATTTTAGAATGATATTCATGGTGAAAGTTGTAGTCCTCGGATAGATATTTCTAATGATGTATCAGATGCGTCAAACGGAGATAGTATGCCAAAGTTACGTCCCTGGGAAGTTGAAACACCAATTTACCCAAACAGGGCCCATAGTTTTGGCGCTTCATCTCCTAGGGCTAGGTTTTTGGATGTTTAGGGTTCTCCATTTTTTCTCAATAATAAATAGGCCCTTGAGCCTCATTGTAACTCAGTTCAGAGGCCTGTAGCTGCCACATCTCTCAGAGATAGTTACCAGCGCCCTAGCTAGTTTTATTTCCATTCTGTCTATAAGCAAATTTCAGTTCTTTGATATTAATGAAATGAAGTGTTATTTTCGCTGCATCTCTGTATTTATGGTTGTGTTTATTCTGTTGCGTTCCTGCATAAATCCGGATCACATAATGCGTTGATGAGCTTTCGATGCCAGTTTCTTTTATTTGCCTCTAGCATTTTCTTGATTATATTTATCAAAGAATTATTCGATGATTCTGCCAGGCCATTGCCTTGTGGGTAGTACAATGTTGAATGGCCCAGGACAATATTGTATTTGTCACAGAAATCCACCATCTTCTTAGACTTGAATGCTGCTTTGTTATCTGTTATAATTTTGTGAGGGCAACCAAAACGAGATAAAATATTTGATTCTAAGATTTGAATAATTACCATATCTATAGATTTCTTTGCTGGGACAGCCTCAATCCATTTAGTGAAGTAATCTGTACCTATCAAGATCCATCGGTGCTGCGCTGATGGTGCAGGATAGATTTCTCCTATGAAATCGAGTCCCCACTGCTGAAAGGGAGCGTTTACTGAAACTGGTTTCAGAGGAAGAGGAAGTAATTTCCTTTTTCCTTGAAAACCTTGACATTCATGGTAGTTTATTACTCTTTTATACAAATCTGAAAATAAAGTGGGCCAATAATATCCTGCTCTCAACACTTTGTTAGCTATAGTTTTCCAAAACAAATGACCACCACAATCACCTTTGTGAAAATCATGCATTACTTTCTGAGCCTCTTCTTCAACCAAAAAAATGAGTAGAATACCTCCTGGATCTTTCCAATAAAGAGCACTATTTAAAATAAAATATTTAACAGACTTAAGTTTCAGTGATCTACCTTTCCTTTTATAAATTCCTGGAGGTGGTGAAAGATGCTGAAGGACATAAACAATATCTGAATACCATGGGGATTGTAGGAAAATATCTGAAACTGGAGCAAGCAAACCTTCATCTTCATCCTCTGACATTGTTGTTATGAGGTTTATATCTAGGGCACGCAGATTTGATTGGGCCATTAATTTTGCCAAGCCTTGGCCTTTGATCAACTTTGTAGGCTTGATCTCCAAATCATACTCCAACATAGCTGCTATCCACTTACCTCTTCGACCCTCTAGATCAGTTTGCATCAGGACATCTTTTACTGCTGCATTAGGAACATATGCTATAGTATGTAAATGTAGAATATAAACTCTAAAATCCTTCAATGCTTTTATAAGGGCCAATGCTTGTTTCTCAATAATATTATACCACAAAGAAACATCTCTAATAATCCTATTGAAAAAGGCAATTGGCTTTTCAATCTAATCTCTCTTTTGCATCAAAACCACAGCCATAGTATGCTCTAATGCAAATGAAAATACGATGAAGTCTTGAGTATAGTCCAAACTAATCAAAACTGGGGCATTGGACAGAGCAAAATTTACCAGATTAAATGACTTGATAGCCTCCTCACTCCATTTGACAGTGTTATCCTTCTTCAACATGTTAGTCATTTCTCTTAAATGTTCGGCCAAATTAGGTATAAATCTATGCACGAAGTTCATCTTACCATTGAATTCTTGAATCTCCTTTTTATTATGCGAAAGGTATATGTGCTGAATTGCCTCCACTCTTGAAGGATCAATGCGGATACCATATTTAGAGATGATATGCCCCAACAGATTTCCTTCATCCATGGAAAATAGACTCTTCTTTGGATTGAGAGAAATCCCAAAATTTTTACATCACTGAAACACAACCCTCAAATGGTGCAAATGCTCATCATCAGAACCAGAAAATATTGTCAGATCATCCAAATAAAAAAAAAGAAAAAAATCTTTTTCATTGGAAAAATATATGTCCATTGCTCGCTGGAAAGTAGCTCCAACATTCTTCAGTCCAAATGGAATTTTAGCATAATGGAAGGTTCCCCAGGGTGTTGTGAAGGCAGTTTGTCTTGGTCTTTCTCATGCACCAAGAACTGATTGTAGCCTGAGTAGCCATCGAGTAGTGACATCCTTGATGCTACAACCACTCTCTGCAGAATATGGTCCATCTTCGGAAGTGGATAATTATCCTTTAAGGATGCTTTATTCAGATTGAAAAAATCTATTCACAACCTTATCTCTCCTGTCTTCTTACGTACCGAGACCAAATTTGAAATCCAGTCAGAAAATATAATTGGAACAATGATACCATATTTGTAGAATTTGTTTACCTCTTTTTCAATGGATGGTAGTAGCTTCAGGTTGATTCTTCTCAGATTCTGTCTAAATGGCTTCTAATCTAGCTTGATGGGAATAGTATGATGAATTATGTTTTTTTCATACACCTTCAAATCTGAATAATCCCATGAAAACACATCAAAAAACTCAGAAAGAAATTTAACATATTGTTCCTTTACCTCAGGGGACAATGCCTTTGATAACTTCACAAGCTTGGGCTTGTATGCTTTTCTGAGATTCACATCTTCAACTCCTTTATCAGTAGGCACCAAGCTTGACTTCTTTCCAATGTCATCCTGATAAAAAAGCTCGTCTAAAGGTATGAGACCTTTAGGAATTACATTGTCTTTTAGCTGCAATATGTCCATCTGATTTTCTTCAATTTCTTGATCATCAACCTCATATTCACTTTCTATGGGAGTATCTTTGAATTTTCCTTCACTCTGCAAAAAAGAATTGATCTCATTGTCATCCCAAAACACTTGCCAATACCTTAAATTGTCTGGAACAATAGGCCTATGTTTGACATAAATCTCAAACTTGTTGCTGCAGTTCGTTGGAATCTTCAAGTTGCTTGCAGTAGTGGCAAGAGAATTAGAAATAATATTCTGCATTCTGGGTACTGCTATCAAAGTGTACTCAGAAAATGTCCTCAAGATATCAAGGACCGCATTTCTATAGGCCCTTAATCATGGATTCTTTTCTTGATACTCTCTTTTGACCTGTTTGATTATTAGCTCTGAATCTCCATAAACATAAATCCTCTTTGCATTTAACTTCTTCAAAATTTTCAGACTTGCAATCAAAGCTTCATACTCTGCTTCATTTTTAGAGCAGTCAAAAGACAACTTATAAGCACATACTCTAACATTACTAGGAACTTTTTCAGGCTCGAAAACAGAGCTTCGAATCCATATTCCAATACCAGCACCATACTTACCAACAACTCCATCAAAGTCCATGCTCCAAAGGCCTTCTTATTCTTCTTCCAGATGCTGAAACTTTGCTTCTTTCTCCACTTTATCTGGATTGATTACCACATCTTTCTGTTGTTCACTATCCTTTGGCTGCTGGCAGGCAGGAAGCTCAGAAGTGCTTATTGTTTTATCTTTTTCCTATTTGAGGACTTCCCTAAAATTTTCTGAAATCTCAGGTATCTCATCTACTTGTACCAGTTGAACATTCTCATCATTCAAACCACCATCTGAATATAAGACAAAGGGTTCTAAATCTGTGTGTACTGCATTAATGGGATGATTAACTGGCTTCTCTTTACTAGTTATCATATATTTCATTTTCTTCTCCCTATATAGTTTTATCAACAGGACAAACATGGGAATGGTGGCATAAGAGTAGTCAAGCTACATGGTTCCTTTAAGTTTTGCACCCCAAGACCTAGATAGAAGCATTCCAAATCATGGTGGAACATCGGCAACAACTACATCCATCAAAACATTCTTAGCTGGGATTTGATCTAAAGATACTACCAAGTCTTTGATAAAACCAATACAATGGACCCTACCTGAGTCAAAAGAGTACAAATCATGGTATTTGCGGGTAATATCAAGTCCCAACTTCTCCATAATGGCTTTGGGCATCAAATTATGCGAGGCTCTAGAGTCCAACATAACATTATGTAAGATGAACTCATGTAATCTAAGACTTAGGTAAAAGGGAGGGACTTCACTTTCTTCAGATTGATCTTCTGTGGCTGGGCCAAAGATGAGTTCAGGGTAGTCATCTTCTACATTTACCATATCTGATACAGAGTCTATTTGCAAGATTCTAGATACCTAATGTTTATAAGTACTATTTTTCACCAACTCAGTCAAGGGCATGGACACTTTCAGCTTAGAAATTTCATTTTCTAAATTAAAGGAAGGAAAATTTTCTACCTCTTTAGCGGGAGGATATTTCTTCTCTATTTGCTCCTTTGCTATGCTATGCTATTTATTCTCATTTAGAATATTATTTGTTGAAGATGCCTTGCTTGGAGAAGGATCCACAGGCTCTTTTTCTTTTCTCTGAGTATTTGAAGAATCGTTTTTCGATTGGAGCTCTTTTCTCCTATGAATGGGACTAATCTGAACATCTTTGTTCCTCAAAGAATATTTCTTCTATTGGGCCAACATAGAGTTCATGTGTCCTATTTTGGTAATCGCTGGACTCTTCTTCTAACACTACATCAGTAGCCAAAATAAAATCTTCGTCCTTTCGAATGTCTGCAGTCGCTGTGTATTCTTCATCTTCAGTAAGAAATATGGGCACACCATCTATAGTGAAGAAATGATTGGCTTCAATCACGTGATCATCATCATCGTCTGTCTCTGTTCCCTGAACATAATTCTGCTCTAATGGAGTTCTGATTTGCTGCTGTGGTGCTGCTTGGTCCTACGCTCTCTGTTCTCTTTTTTTAATTATGAATTGTGGCTGCTGCCCTCTAAAATTCAGATTCCTGATTTGTGGTTTAGGTCTATCTAAGATGGTTAATCGATCGACCATATTTTCCACTATCCGGATCAAAGTGTCCATCTTGTTGTCTGAAGGAGATGCTTCTTCTTTCATAGTGGCTCTTTTTTCAGCTCTAGTCCGTGCTCTTTTGGCTAGCAGATTCACTTCTACACTTACAACTATCTTCTGCATGTCTTCAAGTGTGGTAGGATCTCTTTCTCGTAGCTGATATGCCATATCAGCATCGAAACCATCTAGAAATTTGAGCAAGGCTAATCCCACAGGAGGTTTTAGGTTAGCCGGAATATCATTATATACAACATTGAATCTAAAACAATAATCCTCTATAGTTTCACTCAAATTTCTTTTAATATTCTCATATTCAGACAAAATTTGGAGTGGGTTTTTCTTTACCTCCCACCAGTCTAAGAACTGTGTATTTAACTCCTGCAAAGTGCAGATAGAGCTTGTTGGTAAGGCTCTGAACCACTTTCTAACTTCACCTCCAAAACTTTGGACAAACAACCTTGTGGTTACATTCTCTGCCTCTACCTCATGAAGATCAAAAAAATCATTCATCTTATCAACGTGCTGCTGGGCTATGATTCTTTGAGTGGCATCAAAGATAGGAATTTTACTTTGATAATCAGCAGGCATATCATTCAGAACCTAAGGTAAAACCAGGGGTGCATACCGGGCAGCCATGACTCGAGGTGGATTTACAACAGTGTTTGTGCTACTATGATTTAAGGGAGGTGTTGATGGAGGAGATGAAAGCTGAGAATTGACTGATGGGAATGCTGATGAATTAAGGGGAGGAAATTTTGTTCCTAATGAATCTGAAGACTCAAGGATATTGGTTATAGTGATAGATGTCTGAGGAGAATTCAAAATATAATCATCAATTGATGTATTTTCCCTTTGAAATTCAATATCTACAAGAAATTATGGATCTAAAATTGTGTCATCAAGTGCAGTTTCAGACTTACTTTTAAACAAAGAAAGCTCAAAACACTCATCAAAAGAAAGATCTTCTACAAACAACCACTCACTGGGCAGGTATGGGATCTGAAAATTGGTCTAGGACTTAGTGATCCCTCTTGTCTTCTGACTATTCTTAGGATAAGATTAGGATTCTCAAACATAGGGGGAGGATTTGGATCTGGATTGGCCCTTGTATATCTTCTTGAAGCCAGTGTGGTCAAATTTCTACTTTACAAAATTTTATTTCAGCCTAACAAACTCTGAACATCATCATCCAGAGTCCAGGAATTTATAAGGAAAATATTACTGGGGTGATCCATCTTTATGCTCTGATACCACAAATATATTATGACTGTGGATATTTGGAATAAGTTCTTGTAATTGTATTCCCCTCCAAAGTGATTTAACAATGTTATCCTTGCTATAATATTCAAACCTCTCAAATAAAACTTTAAAGTTTAATGTGATATAGGGGAACACATTTAAAAATACTTAAGCAAACCTTATCACTCCATTCATAACAATGGCCCTATTCCTTTAATGTTGGGTATGTGTTATATTCTTTCCATGACTAGCCCCACACACTGTACATTGCGCCGGGCGCAGCAGGGGGGTCAAAGGGGGGCGAAAGCCTCCCCTGTCAGGGTTTGGGGTAGCGCCCCGACGAAATTTTTTTTTGGTGTGTGGTCCCACTCATAGGTGGACCCACCCATGTTTTCTATATGAGTTTGCACATGGTTTTTTGGGGCACGATGGTTTTCGACCCTTGTTATTTTGTAGATCCGGTCAAGGGAACTACGGTTATGTTCTAATCTAGGGTTAATGGATTGGGGTTTATGTATGCTTTAGCATGTATATATATGTGTTTTAACACTAAAAGGAATATAATGAAAAATCAAGCTGGTCATCCCGATTTGGGATCCATGGGAAAATCTCTGTGTTTATCTGTTTTATGTTTTATGCTCTCACTATTGTTTATTTTCTGTTATAAGATTCGTGTGTAGATAATTTCTATTCAGGGTTAAAACCTACATTTCATATTAGAGCTGTTTCGGCTTCAAGGGGACGCCTTTGTTGATGAGGGTTTTGATGAGGGTTTTTTGCTCGGGCCTGAGGTAGACCCTGTTCAGTGGGAGATTTGTGGGATAAATTATTGCGGAGAAATAAGATGGTGAGCAGTGGGAAGATATAGATCGAGAAATTTAATGGTCAGAGCTTTGAGTTATGGAAGCTCAAGATGGGGGATCTGCTGGTGGATAAAGATCAGTGGATCATGGTAGATCCAGGTAATAAACCAACGACAATGTCAGATGAAGACTGGAAGAAACTGGATCGGAATGCTAAGAGCACAATACGGTTGTGTGTCTCAGATTCAGTATTGTTGAATGTATCTGGGGAAGCTACGATGAAGAATTTGTGGGAAAAACTTGGGACTTTTTACCAATCTAAGTCTCTGTTGAATAAGCTGTTCCTGTGGAAAAAGCTGTATAACCTGAGGATGAAGGATGGATACTCGGTGACAGAGCGTCTGAACGCCTTCAATACTATGGTAAGTTAGCTGTCATTTGTTGATATTAAAATATCAGATGAAGATAAGTGCATCAGTGTGTTGTGTTCTCTACCAGACTCGTGGGACAGTCTGGTTATTGCAATAGGTAGCAATACAACTAGCTTGAATTTTGATGACATTGTCTCAGCCTTGATTTCGGAGGAAATGAGACGGAGAAATATGGAGGGTCAAAATGGAGATGCCTTATCTGTATGAGGAAGGTCCCAAAATAGAAACAAGAATAAGGTTTCGAGTGGGAGATCTAAATCTAGAGGGAGATCTAAATCTTTTGAAAGTTTTATGTAAAGGTATCTGCAAATGTGGAAAGGAAGACACTACAAAAGGAGTGCAGATCTAAAGCTCCTGAGAAAGGAAAGGGATCTGATGATGCTCCTTCTGCAGAGGCAAAAACCACCTCGGATGAAGGTGGGGATGTGTATTTGGATTTTTCTTCAAATACACATGTAGATCATGAGTCATGGTTGATTGACTCAGGTCCATCCTTTCATTTCACTCCCCATAGGGAGTGGTTTTGCGAGTATGAAAAATATGATGGTGATGTATTCCTAGGGGATGATAGGAAGGCCAGAATCGTCAGACGTGGAAAGGTCAAGCTGAAGCTGCAAGGTGGAAGGATTAGAACACTTCCTGGTGTTCTACATATTCCTGCATTGGCCATAAATCTGATTTTTGTAAGCAAGATGGATGATGCAGGTGTAAAAACATTGTTCGAGAAAGATGCCTGCAAGATGGTTCAGGGAGCACTGGTATTAATGCGGGGAGTTCGGACTGGAACTCTGTACAAGCTACAAGGTAGCACTATTATTGATGGGTGTAACAGTTCTATGGTTCCTGAAAGTGGAGCGGAAAGCCTAGCTGTCTCTGGAGAAAAGACCATGCTATGGCATCAAAGGCTTGGACATATTGGAGAGAAGGGCCTTCGGATACTGCATAGAGAGGGTATGGTAGAAGGTATGTCTAATTGTTCTCTGGATTTCGATTTCTGTGAACATTGTGTATATGGGAAGCAGAATCGGGTGAGTTTTCCTTCTGGTGCTAAGAGGGCAAACAAGATATTAGAACTTGTGCACAGTGATGTGTTTGGACCCGTGTCAGTTCCATCACTGGGAAAGTCTGTGTACTATGTTTCATTCATAGATGACTTCTCAAGGAATACATGGATATATTTCTTGAGGAAGAAATCTGAAGTCTTTGACAAATTTAAAGAATTTAAGGCTCTGGTGGAAAACCAGACAGAGAAGAAGATAAAGGCGTTGAGGACAGATAATGGTGGGGAGTTATGCAAGAAGGAATTTGAAGAGTTCTGTAAGAAGTGTGGTATAGCATGGCAGAAGACTACTCCATACACACCTCAGCAAAATGGAGTTGCAGAAAGAATGAACAGAACACTGATGGAAAAGGCAAGAAGCATGCTCAGTGGTACCGGGTTAGGACAAGAATTCTGGGCAGAGGCAGTGGAGACTGCATGTTACTTAGTTAATAGATCACCTTCATCAGCGTTAGAGGATAAGACTCCACATGAGGTATGGACTGGTAAGAAACCCTCTCTTTCACATATAAGGGTATTTGGATGTGATGCATATGTACACGTTCCAAAGGAGAAAAGGACCAAGTTGGAAAATAAATCTGAAAAGTGCATCTTTATTGGGTATAAGGATGGTTTAAAAGGTTATAAGCTTTGGAACCTGGAAACAAGGAAGGTTGTGTACAGCCGAGATGTGGTGTTTAGAGAGGTGAAAGATGTTGTTAAACATGAAATCATACCAAAGGAACCTAAGAAGATAGAGTTTGAGCTAAAGGAGGATGAATCAGACTCTATAGCAGAAGAAGATTCAGAAGAGGAAGAGCCACAAACTCCAGCTTTGAGAAGATCAGTTCGGGAAAGAAGGCAAACAGAAAGGTCTAGTCCATCTGCTTTCTGTTTAGGTTTTGCCTTAACTATAACTAATGATGATCCCAGAACTGTCAGCGAGGCAGTAGATTATGAGGATGGAAAACTATGGAAGGAGGCCATGGTTGATGAAATGGCATCCTTGCAAAAAAATGAGGCATGGGATCTGGTGGAGTTTCCGGCTGGAAGGAAGCCCATCGGGAGAAAATGGGTGTTTAAGAAGAAGATGAATGTAGAAGGCAAGGTGGAGAAATACAAAGCTCAGTTGGTAGAAAAATGTTATTCCCAAGTGCCAGGAATTGATTTTGGTGATATTTTTTTCTTGTTGCCAAAGTTACTTCTATTAGATTACTTTTATATGTTGCTGTTGCATTTGATTTGGAGATAGAACAGATGGATGTGAAGACAAAATTTCTTCACGGGGATCTAGAAGAGGAGATCTACATGAGGCAACCTGAAGGATTTATGGTGAAGGGTAAGAAATAATTGGTGTGCAGGTTGAAGAAGTCTCTGTATGGGTTAAAACAGTCACCAAGGATGTGGTATCAGAAATTTGATACCTATATGAGGACATAAACTAGAAGCAGGAGGATCAACGTGTTTATTTTAAATTAATTGGTGACGAGTATTTATTTTATTTAATTTTGTATGTGGATGATGTTGTTGATTGGAAATGACAAAGAAATTATCCAAGATTTGAAGACAGTTGTTCTCCAAATTAGACATTAAGGATCTTGGTGCTTCAAACTATATTTTGGGCATGGAAATTAAGAGATCGGGCAAAAGAGGAAGCTACGAAGTTAAACCCGGAGAAGTATGTCGAGACTATATTGCGAGAGGTTCAATATGGGATAGTAAAGGCGGTGAATGTTCCTATTCTTGTAGGTGTAAAGCTGTCTGCTGAACAGTGTCCCAAGACACAAGAAGAAGAGGAGTATATGTCCCGTGTTCCATATGCAAGTGTAATGGGTAGCCTGATGTATGCAATGGTCTGTACTAGACCAGACATTGCACATGCAGTGGGAGTATTGAGCAGGTTTATGTCAAACCCAGGGAAGGAGCATTGGACAGCAGTGAAGCGGGTTTTCAGATATTTACGTGGCACTAGTGATTATGGCTTGTGTTACCAAGGAACACCAATATTAGAAATAATGTTGGACATTCATGGTTTTGTTGATGCAGACTGGGCTGGAGATCTGGACCAAAGAAGATCTACAAGTGGGTATGTGTTTAGCCTATTTGGAGGTGCAGTCAGATGGATGAGTAAAAGACAGTCTGTAGTGGTGCTTTCAACTAAAGAGGTAGAATACATAGCAGCCACTCATGCAAGCAAGGAAGTAGTTTGGTTGCAGAGATTGTGTTCAAGTATGGGGTTGGTACATCAAGCTATAAGGATAGATTGTGATAGCCAAAGTGCAATTTTCTTGGCTAAGAACCTTTCTTATCATTCAAAGACAAATCACATTGATGTTCAATATCACTTTGTTAGAGATATGATTGAGGATAAAAGGGTGTTGCTGGTAAAGGTGGACACTTTGAAGAATGTTGTAGATGCATTAACAAAGTCTGTGAGCACTCAGAAGTTCTCTTGGTGTAGAGAAACAATGGGTGTTGAATAATTGGCCAAATAACTAAGATCTCCTGTGGCCCCCTGTGGAAAGAAAACAACAAGTGGGAGAATGTTGGGTATGTGTTATATTCTTTGCATGACTAGCCCCATGTGCTGTACGTTGCGCCGGGCGCAGCAAGGGTGGCAGGCTCCCCTGTTGGTGTCTGGGGCAGCGCCCCGGCGAAATTTTTTTTTTGGTGTGTGGTCCCACTCATAGGCGGACCCACCCATGTTTTGTGCATGAGTTTGCACATGGTTTTTTGGGGTATGATGGTTTTTGACCCCTGGTATTTTGTAGATCCGGTTAAGGGAACTATGGTTATGTTCTTATCCAGGGTTAATGGATTGGGATTTATGTATGCTTCAGCATGTATATAGATGTGTTGTAACACTAATAGGAATATAATGAAAAATTAAGCTAGTCATCCCGATTTGGGATCCAGGGGAAAATCTCTGTGTTTATCTATTTTTTGTTTTATGCTCTCGCTATTGTTTATTTTTTGTTATAAGATTCGTGTGTAGATAATTTCTGTTTAGGGTTAAAACCTACATTTAAGAACCACCAAACTTCAAACTTATATCACTAAACCCATTTATTCTACCAACACGACATACATTTCATTCAACGGGGCCCCACGCATCCATTATTCTCCTTTTTATGAATTAAATAAACATTTAATAATGTAAAACTGCCAGACTATACCTCGATTTATCACTCGTGCACTTCACTGCATGATTGCCGTCAAATCTGTCATTCTTCAGATCGAATGATCCTCATGAATATCACGTTTTTTGAAAGGCCGAGGGTTAACACATGAAATTTGCATGATATGGGTGGTGTTTGGGAGATGACGTGCCCAAATATTGTTGGATCACATTTTTTTGGCGTGGTCTCACTCCGGGCCAAAAGCGGCACGACAAAGGTGGTATTCCTTTCTGAAACCCACTTCCAGTAAATGAACTGCGCTTAACTTGGGCTTTCACTATAGTTTGGCACTTAACTCCTCCTGTTAACTCAATGGCTAGGTCCCACTAATATTACTCCTCCCGCAACAGAACAAAGCTTTTTACTTCAACAACAGAGATTTCTAAGGGATCGTTGCGTTCTATATAACTAAGGTTTAACCTTAGACAGAGGTTTCAATATTCTTCACTCACACAGGGCCTGACTATGATTTTCTCCTCTACAAGGCCTTTATTCAACTTTCTTCAAAACATAATAAACACATTCAATTTAGTGCCGATAACATGAGCTTTGAAGATAGTCAGATCAGTCCCCAGTGGAGTCACCAGAAATGTTATCACCTAATCTGAACCTCAGGCTAAAGGAAGGCAAATCAGGGTAACCTCTAAACCACGCTTATCCTTGTAGCTAGCCCTACAAGGTTAGGAGAGGGCTCTCTCCATGAAAATATATTCAACAAAGTACAATTATGAACTGATTTTAGGCTAGGTATAATAATGGGAAAAATGTTTTAATGAATGAATTTCAGGGTTGTATGGAAACAAATGGGACAGTTTGAATCGGGGAATTAAATTAGGGATACAGGTTATTTCATGGGGCAAGGTAGGCAAGAATTTCAGAAATTAAAGTTTAAATAATGATGAGATGGTAAGACTGGTGAGGAGCTGAAAAGGGCACAAGAGATGGATCTTTTTCAAACAGAAGAAAACGCAGAATATTGAATGATTTCCCAAGGCAGAGCATAAAAATGAATTCTACCTATCTATCTTGAAAACATTCAACCAAATATGTTTATGAATGAATGGTAAACATAAACACATTTACATATGAACACAAAGGAGAGAAAAAACGCTAAAATTCATACCACATGGATCCCACAAATCAAAGTTTCATATCTTATTAATTCCCTGTCAAACTATTACAATGGGGTGCAGAGCAACCTCCTTGGTTTCCACACTATTCCCTTACTTACTGATTTACAGACTGCTTTAAAAATGATTCAAAATTACATTAAATAGACCAGAATGTGAGGGAAGTAGATCCACAAAAAGAGGAGCTATTTTCCAGCTCAAGAACTGAAGTCCGATCATCGAAAAGAGAACCAACAATCTACCCCTGAAAATAAGGAACAACAATACATTTCGGGCCATCTGAAGATTTCGTTGTTATACTGGATGAAAAAAAAAATAGGCAATATGAAAAATAGATCCCTATTTTACTGCTGCTATAGAAGTCTCTGTCTCATATTAGCTCTCGGCCCTTTGACTGTTGCTTTTCTATTATTACTTCTCTTGAAGAAAAATCCATTTTTGAAGAAAATGCCTTTGAAATAAATTAAAATGAAATTATGCCTTTTAGTGAAGGGAAAAACCTGTTTTTAATGGAAGGAGCGAAGGGAAAGGAGGTGGGGTCCAAATCGCAATCGCAATCAGAATCGGAGGGGAGGAAGGGGATGCAACATATAGTGGAGTGTTTGAGAATACAAGTTACGATGTTGTAATCGCAATCGGGGATCGGAGGGTTGGATATGTTTGGAACAAGGCACAAAAAATCTGATGCGATTGGTGTTACACCATTTTTTTGGTCATCTAACCTAATATTATTAGATGAACCCAAGTACACCATGTAAGACCAATTTTACCCTAAGTAAAATTGCTTTCACCATATAAAATAACTTATTTGGTCATATTTAACCCAAAACAAGGAAATTAATTAAATAAATCCTTATTTATTTAATTATTTCCTAAGAACAAGTTATTTAAATCATTATTTAAATAATATTATTAGTTAAATTTGACTAAATCATCCATAAATAATCAAATAAATCATTCTTTATTTAATTATATTCCCATCATTCCCCTAAAATAATAAATAAATCATATATTTATTTATTATTTATAAATTAAGGAATTGACCCAAGTCAAGAATCATTTTCCCTCCAACAAATATAATAAAATATTCCTAAAAGGTGCTTCTAGAATTCGATTAATAATATTTTATTCATGCACCGAGTTCTAGACCGCCCCAATATTTTGTTATAAATAGGGGGTTTTCCCCATTCATTAGTCACCTTCATTGCATTAGATCACTCTGGATATACTCTTGGTCACCATTTTCCATTTTTATTTATGAACTCCCATTGAGTTCCATGTTTGTTTTTCTACACCAATAAGAGAGAGGAATTTTAGATCTGAAACACTGAGGACTTTCAAGAACCCATCCCACTAAGGAGAACCGGAAAACACCTTTCTTGTTTTCCTCTCAGGTGCCCCATTCTTTAATATAATACAAATCATTCTTTTAAACACTTTGTTCTTGTCTTGCCTATTGGATGCATGGAGCCATATTATATTTTATCTGCTTAATGTCTTTTTATGCTTAGATCTGAATTTATGCAGTAGACTTAAATATATTTTGCAGCCATAATCGATGTTAGGGCTATTTGTTATCCGTAGCTAAAGTGATCTTTTACGACGAAAGATTCATACTAAAAATTGGCGACTCCACACGGTTTTTATTTTATGACCGCTGTCGTTTTATATATTCCTGCATATCCAGCTGTTTCAGACCCTAGGGTTTCTCTTCCATTTTTTGTTTTCCCTATTTTTATGGTGTTTTTCACCCCTAAACATCCTCAAATAGTCAAATTTTTAACTTCTGTGTGTTTCTGGCCTTATTGCGCAGGTGACAGACATTAGCCGCAGCTGAGATGAAATTTTTTTTTCTGAAATCTGCCACCGAGATAGCCGGATCTGCAGGTCGCACTTATCGGCCCAAAAAGTGTGACCTGAGCTTGAGGACGCACTTTTCTACCCCAAACCTGCGACCTGGACTGAAAACAGGTCAGAACCTACGAACTGCACTTTTTCTACAATTTTTTCACCACTTTTTCTAGGTTTGTCTGAAGCTTCTGTCAGGGTTTGCAGCGTCCGTCTCTGCTTGTTTAGACCTATTTGTGATCTTCTTCACTCAAATAAGAGGGAATATTTCCCCTTAGGGATCTAGTACCCTCCACTTTTTGTGGGAGAGTCTTTGCTGCTTCAGAAGTCTGAATTTTCAGAGTTTCAGCTTTATTTTTCTCAGATCTGATACCTCCTTTTCAGATCCCTTTAGATCAGCTCTTTTCCCTCTCAAATCACCTCATATTGTTTTTTTTGGGTTCCTTTCCACGGCCACCGCCTTGTCTCTTCTATTTTTAGCTGATCTCCTCCGTTTTCGTAGCAACCTTGCCTCTGCCTACTTGCTATTCTCTGCACCACTTTTCAACAGATTTATCCTTTAGATCCTAGTCCCTCCTGACATTAGATCTATTGGCCTCCTTTTTGCGTGCTTGGCCTAGTTTTTTCCCTCTTATAGACTATTTTTGAGAGACCCGCCTCCTTGGGTTACATTGATGCATTAGTAGTTGTTAATTTTCTGTTCTTTTTGTTTTATTTACTACAAATTTATTTTCAGTTACACAGCACACCTTTTCTTTTACTCTCAAAACTTTTGGGTTTAAACAATTAAAATTAACGCACACCACACACTGACCCTAAGTGAAGAAGCGCCTGGTTAACACCGCCTGGGACAAACTTTAAAATCAATTGTCACTGCACCTCTCTACCCTTGACCTCACTTGATTTTTTCCCTCCCTCCCCTTATCATTTTTTCTTCTTCCTGTCATCATTGCGCCTCCAAGGAACCTCTCTCGGAGACTTCTTGGCCTTCACCCTTAGTTTATGCTTGGTCGACTTCCTCCTTCCCGTTGTCATCAGGAAATTCCTCCCCTGAGTCCGCACTCCGACTCTTCCTCTGATTGTTCGGGTTCTCCCCCTCCCCTTGGTTCCCCCCCTGTTACCTTCACCATGTCTAGTTTCGGACCTAGCCCTAACCCCAGTTCTACTGCTGGGTCTGTGTCTAGTGGAACCCCTACAGGACCTACCTCGATTGCCCCATTACTCCCTTATATGGCTGGCCTCAGTGTCCCCGATTTCAATCAGCTGATTAATGATACTATCCGCCACGATGTTAGTTGGCCTGCTATGCCAACCAAGCTCCCCTCCGACATTCCCAAGTTCGAAGGCCTTGCTAGTGAAGATCCCTCTAACCATATCTGATATTTCCACATATGGTGTTCTTCCAATTCCATCATCGATGACTCCATCTGTCTTCGTTTGTTCCAGCGCACGCTTACCGGCGAAGCTTCCAAATGGTATGTTGAACAAGCCACCTCTTCCCATACCACCTTTGTGACCATTGCCCAAGCCTTTTTATCCCATTTCTAGCTCCCTCTCTGATATGACACTGACAATGAACTCTCAACTTATTTCCATCAATCCTCTTCGACCCGCCTTTCTGCTCATGTCCAGGAATGGCGGCAAAGATGGAGTCTGTGTCGCGCTCCTCCCTTTGAAGATCGGGTTTACATGGACTGGTTCCTTCGCTCTCTCTTACCTCCCATTGGCAAAGATGTCGCATCCCATTTTCCCCAAACCGAAGAAGCCACCCTCCAAATCGCCTTGAAATATGACCTTATCTACACCCAATCTGGTTATGTTTATACCGTCCTTCCTGACCTTCCCAAGCCCGGTGGTTCTAATGCCCTGGGGGCATCTCACTCTACCGACGATATCATTGGAGCCCTGTCGCATGCCTCTGCCCAACCTCTTCCAGGACATGGTTTCCCTCCAGGGGCCAGCCCCTCCGGCACTTTTTCCCCCCCAGGTAGCATGTATTCAGGATATGACATGCCTCCTCCTTTTTCCCACCCTCCTGCTTACCTTACTGCTGTGCCCCCTACCCTTTATCCATATCCACAACCTGGTGTCCCAGCTCCTCCAAAATTTGGACCTCCCACTCCCTTGCCTTTTCCACCCCCACAATCGCACTTACTACCCCCTCCAGGGCAAGTATTTGCACAGCAGGGGGCACCTAATTTTCCTCCTTCTCAAAGAAGGTGAAGAGGAAATCAATCCGCTCCTGGTAATCGTGGATCCAATCCTTCCAGTATTGACTCTACCACTGCCAATCAGCCACAGGGCCCTCATCCTAAGCCGGACAGGCCGCTTCACACCAATAAGCCATGTTCTTGTTACGGTGTCTATGGTCACTACACTCACAATTGTCCTTTATTACCACAAATACGGCAGATGTGGGAATCTCAGGCCACCGGGAGGGGGCCACACTCCTCCCCTACTATCCCTCCCACTCCAACTACTTCCCAACCCGCTGTGTTTACCGATCCTTTCCCTCAACAAGGATTCATGGCCACTCATCCTCCTCATGCCCTGGTAACCACTCAACCTTCCCTTTCTGGTTCCTCTGATTACCAGATTCTCATGATGGCCTCTGACCCCCCTCTCACCATCGACCTCAACCTTCAAACTCAGTCCCGTCAGTATTCCACACCCCCCGTTCCATTTGTCTTCGAGTCTCCATCGTCCGGTCCTACAGAGCCTCTATCAACACCCAATGGTCCCTTGCAACTCCCTCTGCCCAAAGCCGAGGTTCATCCCAAGCCTCCTAAGGGACCATTGAGCTGAAATGCTACCTCTGGTCGGGCTACCCATTCATACAGCATAGTAGATGATCTGGCCCAATCTCCTACTGCCATTTCAACACTAGAACTCCTCCAGTCGCGTCCTTCTCAAAAGAGGGCTCTACTATCTGCCGTGAGTACTGTAGATCCTACTGATGACCAATTGATTTTTTTCGATGCCTGTCAGTCAGAACATCCCCCTCTTCCTCCTTTGGTTTCTTTCCAAATCCCAGTCAAAATCTGTATCGCTAATGTTGCTCGGTGTATTATTGATGAGGGGGCATCTACCTGCATCATGTCTGCTTCAGTTTGGAAACAACTCGGATCCCCTAAACTGACCCCTTCCACCATCACCCTTCGCACGTGGGATGGCCATGCCTCCCAGCCCATTGGCCTATTCCGTAACTGTCCTATCACCCTTGCCAGCAAGACTGTTTGTGTCGACGTTGAAGTTATCGACGCCCCTCTTGACTACAACATCCTTTTGGGGCATAGTTACACCTATGCCATGTCAGCCATCCCATTCGCAGTCCACCGCAAGATGTTTTTCCCTCATAATGGAAAAATTTTCACCATTGACCAGTTGTCGTATCATGAACCTAACTCTCATACCTCACCTGAGTCCACCATCTCCACTGTCGCCAATAAGAAAACTGTTGATTCTTTGACCAGTGTTTCTCCTGGCATCTACAAAGACTCCTCTTTGCTTGGCACCTTTCCAGGTCCTCCCCCTCCTCCTATCTCTGATCCCAGCTTGGCGAATGTTTGCATGATGCAATCGTCTCAGGCTGCCCTTCTGCAGCCTGCTTTGGCTAGTCAGCACCCTCAACCTCGATCGCCGCACCCTGCTCCTAGCCCTTCGCCTCAGCCGACTGAACCTCTCATGCCTGAACCTTCCCATCCACCTCACACTCAGGAACCTCCCTACCCTCCCGAGTCAGTTCCCCCAGGTCTCCACCATATGGGAACCTTCCCCCCTGGTCATTACCCCGCCGGTCAAATACCTTTCCTTGGCGCCCCCCCCTAGCGTCTATTCGGTTCCCGTCATAGCCACCCTTTCCCTCCCTAATTTAACCTTGGGAATTCCAGTATGGTATCTTACTCCTCCAACCAAGACCACACCAGGCCACCCCAAACCATACATAGCCATGACACTAGTGCAACCAATTCCCTTCACTCCTTCCACCACCGCAATTGCCCTAGCCCCTCCGCAGAACCCTCCTAATGCTGTGACAGCTACAGGCAAGAAACGAAAAACTCGCAAGGGGGCATCCAATGACAAGGCCACCGCCCCTGACCCTACCCCTTCCACACCCGCCAAGCCTTGTGCCTTGTGTGATGGTATCAGTCATCCCACCCATACTTGTCCCGAGTTGCCCCGTATCCAACCCATGGTTAAAGTCACGTTCCCTGAATCTACGGTCCCTGAAACCTCTATTTCTTCCTCATCCGTAGCCAAAAACCCCAAGACTCTTTGCACCAACAAAACCTGTTCTCTGTGTGGTGTCCATGGCCATTATTCCCACCATTGTCCTCACCTCACGCATTACCGAGTCTCTTTAGAAGTCATCCGTGAGTACGAGATTGAACAAAATCAATCCGCCTCTCCCATCTTTGCTCAATATGCATCCAATCTACTTGAGGATCCCCCTGCTACCATTGACATTCCTCCCCTTGATGTTGAAATGTCGGACCCTTCTTCTCCTCTTCTATACCTATCATCATCCGCGCACTCCCTGGAGTACATTCCTTCTGAACCCACTCCACCTATTCTGCTTGATTCTCCTCCAGACATGGGTTCTTCATATTTTGACCATCTTTTTACTTGTTCTTCCATCATTCCCCATAATGACCCGTATCGGCACATCTCTTCCCATCCTGATGATTTCGGTACCTTTGTAGCATCGTCTGGTCTCTTTGACCCTTCCATTCCCTCTCCTAATCACGATCATACCATCCGTATCTTCGATGTTCTTCGCAGCCTGAGTGCCCGCCCTCCATCTCATCGTTCTCATTCATCTCCCTCTCGTCGATCCATGATTCCTAGACTTCCTACCCGAACTGCTCCCTCCCGTAGCCGTCATTGGAGGCCTATCCTCTACTCACGCTGCCATCCTTTGTCTCATCCTTCCCATTTCTTGTCCTATGAGACTATTACATCGGCCCTTTTGTCCAGACCTTATATGGGCTACGCCGATGGAGCAGGTCGCTATTCCCGACATCTCACTTCAGTAGCTTGGGCCATCTTTACCCCCTTGCATACCCTGGTTCTTGCAAATGGGGTCTGCATTGGTCAAGCCACCAATAATCAGGCCGAATATGATGCTGTTCGTGGTATCTTAGCCGATGCTCTCTCTCATCACATCCTCCATCTACATGTCCATTTAGATTCCCTGCTTCTCGTCTTACAACTTAATGGTGTCTATCATGTGCATAAACCTATCCTGTTTAGACAATATTTACGAGTGCAACTTTTGATACATGAATTTAGATTCATTACATTTAGCCATATACCTAGAGATCAAAATCACTACGTAGATCAAATCGCAAACCATGTTCTAGACTGGCATATATCGTACATAACACAATAACATTTAACACCATCAATAAAATGCATATACATCATATATATTATATAACATGTGTTTTTAGAGTCCATCTACTCTGAAACAGACCACATGCCCATAGCATGTTCCAATAACAAAACTACAACAATGGGGGGCACCACCTACCCTACATCTAATCACTCTCTGGAGGATCCCGAGCCAATGGCTCTGCTCCCGCAGCTCATAGATCATGCACAGCCTGACCGGCCATTGCCATGCATCGCATGATACCTCACCACTCCGAGGGTAGCCCAATACATAACTCTATGTACCGGTCATCTAAATCTTGCCAACCATGCTTCAATACACCAGTCAGCATCCCCTCACATCTACGACGAATGTCCTCCACCAGAGCAGCCATATCCTCGCTCTGTGTCGTCCTTGATCCACTTGCCCCTATAGCTCCTGTCGCTGCAGGTCGTCCCATATATCCGGCCGGTTTTACCGGAGCTATATCTGCATTCCACAAAACATCATGATTAGCATCATGTACACTAGTCACAAAACTATAAAATACACATAACAAGATTAGTTGCTTGTCACTTACCATCGGGCCCCCACACTCGACCAGGTGGAAGCAGCAAGTCCGGATCTCCCCAATAACTCATCCCACTATAGGGATAGTCGTCTATGTATAATGGCATCTGATCCGAATGCATGAAGAACTCTAGTTGGAACACCCGTCCGACCGCCCCTCCCCCTCCTCTACATAGTAGTCGTCCCCATCGACTCATCTGGGGCTCTCTCGGACCTCCATCAGGCAACTGTACATGAGGTCATAAGGTCGGTATCTTCTCAAAGAAGAAAGAGCACAACATCGTCCCATAGGCGCAATCATGATTCACTTGCCGCTTGCATAGTGACAACTGTCATTTCACCGACACCAACATCATCTGGGCCCACCCATAGTAGGTCCCACTCAACACACTCTCCACGATCATCATCTGCCCTCCAGTGATGTGATGGAACACCTGGCTACCCAAGAGCCGCAACACTACTGCAGCCACTGCCCAGGTCTCCAACCTCTCTAGATCACTAATGGATATTCGATTCCCTTTAACTCAGACACCTGGTCGACAATGTCGCTCAAAAAACTCCATAATGTTACGCCCACATGGTAACATTGGCTGTGTATTTCCCACCATCCCTAATGGTGGGAGACCAGTCAAGAAATATAAATCCTGGACCGTCAGCTCAATCCTGTGCCCCTGCACTACAAACGCCTCCTGATCTGGCTCCCAGTAACTGATAATACAGGCCAAAAAGAGCTATCCAGCCCTCATCAAAGGGTTCTCCAAAAATTTCAGCACTCCATACCTAGCCAGTGCACAACGGACACCCTGATCCGCCTGGATCTCCATTCTTAATGTACCTAAGTCTCTCTCTCTCCACTTGATCCATATATCTGCCATATCTGCACACACAAAAAATCATTTTTGTCAGCCTCCAGATCAACCAAACTGCATTAAAACAACATCTCAACCCATAACAGCACTGAACCCCCCACATCTAACAGGTCGCACTTTTTGGGAAAAACCTGGGCCAGGTCGCACTTTTCAGGCCAAAACCTACGTCCTAGGTCGCATCTTTTGCCCCAAAAAGTGCGACCCGACCGTAATGATGAATTAGGGGTAGTTACCAAGAATTAAAGCCCTAATCTGCAATTTGAATCCATAAAAAACAAAGCTTAGGATTAGGCCTCTTACCTGCAACTGACGGATCACAATTCCAATGACCGGTTTGTTCGCTACGATCACCGCAAGATTTAGGGCCTTCTCTCCTCTCCACATTCACCATAGCTACACAAGCAAATGAATGATTTTGGAGGGAAAACGCCCTATTAGAAGAAAACCCCCGTTTTTCTTTCACCCGTTACGACCAAACCATAGCCCCGTTTGACACACCATCCACACCGTTAAAAAGCTCTCACTGAGCACTTAAATGGGTATTTGTCAATTTTTTATGTTTTGATACTTCACCGGGACCCATTTTGTCCATGAAAGGTCTATTCACCTCTTTTCAAAATCAAACTTCTTCACTTACGACACTTGTACTTGGGGCACCACTTTGCCTCCTTACTCATCTTCGTTCGTGTTTATTTTCGTCATGAGTCACCCTATTGTTCTCATGCTTTTATGGTCCCCCATTGGACCCGTACTATGAGGCAGCCCCATCAAGTTTCCCTTGCTTAGAGCATCCGAGTCGAGTCACCATCACACCCATAGAGTCTATCTCGAGTCCTTTTGTACCCCGCCATAGTCCTCCATCCTTTCCTTCTTGGTCCCTCTCTCGTGTCACACATTATGGCCATTCGTACCCTTGTCCATCATCCATCATGATATTGTGTTAGTCGCTGCCAAGCCATTCATACAATTTATGCTTTAACAAGGGAATTTGTCCAACCGCTCCTTCATTCCTCTCATTCCATCATCATCATCAATGTCTACTTGACCGTCGCTCTACTATTTACCCTCATGCCTTATTTGGGGTTCCCTTATTGCCTCACCTATGGCAGACCTACTTCTGTCGACATCAGCTCATTTATTCCAGAAGCCAGGTCCAGGGGGCAGTGTACCATTGGTTCGAGCTCTTCCCAGCATGATCGTGATATATACACTTGATGGTCCAGTGATGCAGCAGCAGCTATTGGTGATTCCCGGGCATGTGTGAGATGTCTCAACCCTCATGAGGGGGTGGCCCTGCAGGTAGCCCCCCACATGCCTGGATGACTTCATTTCCGCCCTTGATGCAGCTCCTCCCATTTGATGATATTAGCCTCACCCACTTGCGGAGCCTCTTCGATTTTCCCGTATCAATCAGAGTTTGTAAGCCCTTCCTCACGTGTAGGGGGCATTTGGGTGTATTTGTATCTCATGTACAACCATATTATTGTATAAGTCCTGATAATTATTCCAGGCATCACATGTATGTGGGATTCATCATGTTATTTATCTGGCTCATGTTTAGGCCAACACATGCTTCATTATTGCGTTCCGTGGTTTTCCAGGCGCCTTATTCTTTGTACTTTGTCTCGGCGGGCATAGGTATGCCTCCCCCGCCACCTTTAGCACAGGTACCCCTTCATACACTAGAGACTTGTTGCACCTGTAAGTCTCATCTCCTCCGGGTCTAGTCGTTTTATACACCAGACAACATTACACTTCTCTCTCTCACTTCCCTTTTGATATCTAGTGATTGAGTTCTTACAACGTACTTCGGTCATACGATTTGCTCCTAACACTCGTACATTGGGGGGCAATCTGTTACACCATTTTTTTGGTCATCTAACCTGTTATTATTAGACGAACCCAAGTACACCATGTAAGACCAATTTTACCCTAAGTAAAATTGCTTTCACCATATAAAATAACTCATTTGGTCATATTTAACCCAAAACAAAGAAATTAATTAAATAAATCCTTATTTATTTAATTATTTCCTAAGAACAAGTTATTTAAATCATTATTTAAATAATATTCTTAGTTAAATTTGACTAAATCATCCATAAATAATTAAATAAACCATTATTTATTTAATTGTATTCCCATCATTTCCTAAAATGATAAATAAATCATTTATTTATTTATTATTTATAAATAAAGGAATTGACCCAAGTCAAGAATCCTTTTCCCTCCAACAAATATAATAAAATATTCCTAAAGGTGCTTCTAGAATTCGATTAATAATATTTTATTCATGCACCGAGTTCTAGACCGCCCCAATATTTTGTTATAAATAGGGGGGTTTTCCCCATTCATTAGTCACCTTCATTGCATTAGATCACTCTGGATCTACTCTTGGTCACCATTTTCCATTTTTCTTTATGAACTCCCATTGAGTTCCATGTTTGTTTTTCTACACCAATAGGAGAGAGGAATTTTAGATCTGAAACACTGAGGACTTTTAAGAACCCATCCCACTGAGGAGAACCGAAAAACACCTTTCGTGTTTTCCTCTCAGGTGCCCCATTCTTTAATATAATACAAATCATTCTTTTAAACACTTTGTTCTTGTCTTGTCTATTGGATGCATGGAGCCATATTATATTTTATCTGCTTAATGTCTTTTTGTGCTTAGATCTGAATTTGTGCAGCAGAATTAAAGATATTTTGCAGCCATAATCGATGTTAGGGCTATTTTTTATGTGTAGCTAAAGTGATATTTTACGACGAAAGATTCATACTAACAAGTAAAGACAAGGTGCTTTTAACAAATCCTGAAGTAATACTATAGATGGCTAACTCTATGTGGGGTAATAAATATATAAATGATAGATATAGGTTGAGAATCACATTAGCAAGTACACATTGGGATTATGGAGTCAAAATAGTTTTAGTAAACCAATGAATCTACTTAACATGGAAGTTGAGGCATATCAGAGTTTTAGACAAGAAATAAACACACATGAAACTGTAAAAACACAGTAAGTTCATTTATATAGGAAGTCAGATCATATAAATATGAATTCTGAGTAATATAGATAAACACCACTGCAATAGGATAATAAGAGATGAAAATAGAATAGGAACACACCAAAACTCCTTCTAAATCGCAAGTTGGTTAAGTATAAACTCTCTATATTAGCTGAAAAATACTCAGTTACAATAAGCACAGCCTTTTGCCAAAAATGTTCAACCCCTTACTAATTCGACCTCTTGGCCTTTAATATACCTCTTACAACATGATATGATCTACCTCTGGGCTAGTTCCATCAAATTTTTAACTACTGACACCTTTCATAACCATAAGACATGGAATTTATTACAAAAATACACCTAGTCTAGTAAACAGTCCTATTACAAATAAGACTCAAAATCCTTATCATTATCTATAAAAAAATTATCTAATTGAAATTACATCAGTTTCCAAGTGTATCATCACATGGTTAAATTTGGATGATGGGCTTCAACTCTTCATGACCACTTTGTTTGACCTCCACAAAAGCAGGAAACAATACCCTGTTTTTTAGGCATAAAATCCTTTGCATTCTTTGAACATTTTGACCATCAATTAAACTTCATTTCATGGTCCTTAGATTTTGGAGTTTAACTTAAAATGTATCATCACTTATCCCTAGCCTCCATCTATCTAAAACTATTTCCAAAACTGTTCAAAAGAGCAGTAATGTACTATGCTACGAAAACTCAGTAGTTTCGTAGCGCCTTTGTAACACTGCCATTTTAAGTCTTAATTCTCCAAAAACTAAATTATTTCCACTTGAATAATTTTAATTACCCTTTAATATATCTCCCATATCAGTTTTAATTCTTGATTCATTGTTCAACCCTTCAAAAAATGATCAAAATGAACAAGAAAAGCTGCTACAACAGTTTTGTAGTGCTTTTCTGCTTTTTTAGACTGAATGCACTACAAAACTGCTGAGTATGCAGTTTTGTCAAAAAATTTCAAAGTGTCAATTGTAGTTATGCCCAAAAATCCAAATATACTTGTCTCCATCATTTAAAAAACCATATCGACTGTAAAAACATAGTCATTCTAGCTTCCTTGAGGCATTTCTTGCAGATTTCTCCTGTTTTGTTTCCTGAACAATAGGTCTTGGGACAGAGCCTATATCTCCTCATCCATGATTTATTTTGTGAAAATGAAGGAGGTTTTTGTAGGACATTATTGCTTGAATAAAAACCTCTCTTGGGTTTTTGAAACACATCTCCTGCTGTCCGAAAACATCCTTTTAAAAACATGTGTAAAATAGGAAAACTCTGTTTTCTGAAAATAGGGCTTCAAATAAAGCTTTGTATCTCCCAACTGATAACACCTGTGAGAAACTTGAGAGAGGTTATTGTTAGTTGATATTTTTTTGAAAATAAACTATATTAGTATCTTAAAATGCCTTTTTTTTTCTCGGAAACCTCATTTTGAAGTTGATTTCTCAAAACCAAAAAACAGAGTTTTTGCTTCATAACTTTCAGCAGTTTCGTAGCGCTTTCTACTTTTTTTGGATTATTAGACAGTTTTTGCACAAACAAAATTTGGAAATGAAATAAAAATGGAAAATGATGAATGTTTGAAATGAAATAACTTTAAAGAAGGCTTTATTTGAACCTTAGGATGAGCTTTAAACTATAAAAATCTAAAACCTATCCTTGATCAAACCTAAATTGACTTCTAAACCCAATTTTGAACTATGAAATTTTGTAACCTTGTCACAATGATGTGCTAAAATTTTTGGGTGATAGCACCCCCAACACAGATGGGTAAGGCAGGAAAAATGCCATGTGGCCTAGGATAATGACCATAAAATGTAGTCAAGAGAGTAAGTGAAGGAAAGGATTAAGGAGAGCCAATAGCTTTCCAACATGAAATAGACATGACACATGTGGAAGCTTCTTCATCAACTACAGTTTGAAAAATATTCATCTTTCAATACGTAGATTTAATTTGAAAACTCATATGATGAGAAAGTATATTATTAAGATTTGACATGTCAAATGAAATTACAAGAAATGTTTTTGGATCTATTGCCGTGATCGTAGTGAGCAACACACTCCTTTATGTTGGGAAAAACTGGAGTACCTCCAACGTAGACATAGCACAAGGACTCTCAGCCAGATCTTCTACAATGGAGTAGTTTTGAGCTACCTTGGCATTAGGGTTAATCGTCGAACATTTAGCAGAGCCTTTCGGAATCTGAGGTATGGGCTCAACTGTGGGCCTCTCAATGTGGAGTGGCTCAGAAACATCAGGAGTGACCTTAGCCTTAGAATATTTGGATTCACCATAATCACATGATCTCATTGCAACATTAACATGAGCACTCACCATGTATACATTTGATGGATTTTCCTCCTCTTGGTTGCCCATTGTGGGAGCTCCAGTATTCGCATTTGTGCCAACAAGCATTTGCTGCCCTTGGGGAAAAGGGTTAGTCCGGACAACCTGAGAACTAGAAGAACCCTGTTGAGCTAACAAACGCTGAGCATCCTAAATATTAGGGAAAATATGAGTGAGATGGTCTCCAGTGCACAATTTTCAAGGAAACTTAAATTTTTTTTCGACTCTCTCTTACCCTCCCCAACATTATTGCTGGGTTTGTTTGCATTATCATTCCCATCCTTATCCTTTTTCTTATTATGCCATTTATTCTTCCGACCAGATTTTTGATTTCCTTTGGGGTTAGAGGATTGGAAATCATTAATTGTTAATGGTTGGGAAGGCATGGACATTGACAATGATGCCTGAATAGAAAAAGAAGTTTATAAAGACAACTTTTGCAATTGATTTAAGAGGTTAGCTTTATTGTTATCGATTGAACCGACTACCCCATCAACATGGGGACTTGGATTTGGCTTGGCTAAATCTATCTTGGATCGAGGAGCATCCGGAAAAATCCTATTAAGGATCCCAGATAGGGAATAGATATGTTTCAGTTGTTGGGCTCTAAATATCGCCTACTCTTTGGTAATACCCTAGAAAGTGATACATCCTTTAAGATTTACATATGTAAATATTTCAAGAACCACTCTAGAAGGAATTCATTGGGAATATAGGCTTTAATGAGCTTCTTTCTTCTTCTCGGTTCCTAGATATGATTAGAAATGTGAGTTGCCTTATCTTGCTGGAATTTGGCCAATAACTCAATTCCAACATCATACCGAACGGACAACTAAAAATGATTCAAGAACATAGTATCCAATTCCCCAAATGAATCAAAGGTGTTCCTAGTAAGATCTTTATACCATTTGGCATCATTTTTGGTCAAGGTGTTGGGTATGTGTTATATTATTTCCACGAATAACCCCACGATCTGTACGTTGCGCCGGTCGTAGCAGGGGGGTCCCGGGCAATGCCCCGACAATTTTTTTTTTTTTGGTGTGTGGACCCACTCATAGGCGGACCCACCCATGTTTTGTGCATGAGTGTGCACATGGTTTTGGGGTACGATGGTTTTTGACCCCTGGTATTTTGTAGATCCTGTTGGCCACCTATAAAATTTGTTCTATCAAAAGGTCGCCAAAACATTGTTTTAGCCTTCAAGGAACAGTTTCATTGCAGAAAGTGTATCTCTTGAAGCCTCTGGAAGACATCATATCCTTGTTTCAATCTTCATTGTTGTTCCCATTTCAAGCTCAGAAAATTCTGCTGAATTCCATGAGAAAGACTGCTGCAAAATCCCCTTTTTTTCCCCTTCCTGCACTCAGAATCTAACCTGCATTTTTACTCTCTTTTTCCCCATCAAAATACCTCATTTTCATATTTTTCCTCATTTCCCCTTCATAAAATCCTTTTCATAAGGTTTTAAGATCCTTTTTGGCCTTATCGAAACCCCCAAAACCCTTTGAAAACCATTGAAAATCTATGAAAAAATCCATTTTCTTATTTTTAAGGGTTTAAGCTCCCTTGGGCTAGGTCTCTAACCATTTCCTTCCATACGCCCTGGTGTTGGAACCAGGCACTGAGCCATTTGGGCACCTAACCTTATTTTATATTATCTTGCTCGAAAATATTAAAAACCTTATGATTTTTCCGAAACGTTGGGTTTTTAAAATATTTTCTCAATTTTCGTCGGTTCAAAGCCTCAGCCGATCTCTGCCATCGATCTGATCTGCAGATCAATGGTGCGAAACCTATTGTGGTCGGTGGTCCCCACCGCGCCAAACATTGTGCAGAAACCGGTGGTATCCATTGCACCGCATTCTGAGGGCTAGCGGTATTTTTCATTTCGGAGCGATTCCATACAATGGTTGACGCATGGCACCAGCACTATTTGAAAACCACCCCCCCATCGCACGTTAACGTTCGTCCACAGATCCGGCGTGATATTGTTGTGCACTGTCTGATCTGGGGTGGGCCATCCGACGCCAGTTCCTCCTCGAAGATGGGCGGGAGTTAACCTAGGAAAATAGTGCCCCTGGCCCACCGTACGTCGCCCTCCGACGCGTCCTCAATCATCAATCTCCTCCTGAGATCGACGGTCCAGATTTGATTGCATGCCCCGCCATTGCCCGGTCCCAGTGCCACATCAACATCCATGCGATAGATTTCTATTGGGCGGGTCTTCATGTTTTCCTTGTCGAGTCAGCATTTCCGGACCCGGGAACTTTACTTAACATGATTTAATTGGATTTTTGATGTCTGGGTGTATTTTCTAAAGTTTATTGGCGCCCGATCTCCACTGTTGATCGTGTGGGCCGATCTCATCTGACGGCCCACGATCATCCCGAACCCCATACACTATTTTTCGTCGAAAAAAAGGTTTTTTAACCGATTTTATCCAAAAACCGACTCCTCCACGTTATTTTTCACCTTCGCTTCCCACCGTCGATCTCTGCACGATTGACGGTTCTGATTTAAACTTTTCTTCCACCATCTCTTTGACTTTTCCCGATCGATCTCGACCATTGGATGATGCCATCCAACAGTTATGCTCCCTCCACATGCCTTCTGAAGCAGTCAGCCTATATATGCAGGATTTTTTAATGGTTTTTTGTATTTTTGTAGGGTTTAAATGATTTTTTTCGCCATGCTGAAGAAGAATTCACAGGTCGAGGGTGACGATCCTCCCGCCTGCGATTCACCACAAAATCACTTGCATTGTTTTAAATTCACATTTTATCAATGAATTCATGAGGCATTGATGCCATTCGACCCCTATACAGCCCTGCACACCAGAAAACACAGTTAATCGAGCACCGATCAAAGAGTATTAATGTCGAAGACAGAACACACCAGAAACAAGAGATTGAAGACCTAAAACATAGTTCTCAAGTAAATTAAAGGTGTTTTAGGAAATACCAAGACATCTGTCGAGCTGAGAAACCCTCCACTGCCATAAGCAGAGGCCAATTGAACCCTCTCCAGCTCCTAAAGATACCCGCAACCTCACAGAAATCAATGAAGGTTCAGTCATTACCAGAAAAATAGGTGTTTACCTGAAGACAACTGAACAATTAATACAAATCAAATAATCTTATCTCTAATTTTCGGCAGAACTATTTTGAAGATTAAGAACAGTTTAGAAGCACATTTTTCGATCATTATTCCTCGAAAGGTAGGAAAAAATGTTATGGAGAAGATTTAGAAATGATTACATAATTAATGATATTTGATCCTTGGGAAATCCTCCCACTTCCTCATTTCTCTATAAATACCTCTGTAGAACATAATCAAATGTTGGTCTCTGGACATCTGAATGCATTTAATGTTTTCTGAATCTACTGATGCACTATGTGCAATTTGAAGATAAATAAGCTGATATGAGAGGTTTGAAGTTGTAGAGACCCTCCGGGCTTGCTGATTGTAACTGGTTTGAACATCAAATACAAGCTGCTGATTTATGGGATCCTGATTGGTGTCAATGGTTAGTTTAAAAGTACTTACCTGATCTCAGAATTATTTTATATTTTGTTTCTCTAAACTCAAAGTACTTCAATGCATTTTAGTTTAAAAGTACTTAAATGATCACATAATTCTTTTATGTTTTGTCTCTCTAAGCACATGTTGAAAGCAAGACAGTTTGAAAGCACTTACTTGATCTTAGACTGTGTACTATTCTTCATTTTGTGTTATTCTCCACTTCTTATCTGTTTTACTCCATAAATCACCTTAAGAGATCCTTTGACATAAGTGACTTGCCCCATGGATCCTTCTTGAACCTTGCTGTCCCATTAAAATCCTCCTATGACTCCATAGCCCAATGGGTTAAAACTATCTTTGCCTTTTTCTATCAGCCAAATCATTCCTTCACTTGCAGACATCTTCACCCTTCATTTTGAACTGCCTTCACCTTCATCATGTCTCTGCCCAACCAAAAAAAACAAACAAAAAACTCATGCTCTTCATAACTAGCCTAATACCACATTTCAGGCTTTAAAGATCACATCTTTAAACTCATTCATAGAGAGATCCCTCTCTGGATTCAGGAGGGCTAGATCCTTGAATCCTAAAGCCGTTTTATGTTACCCCTGTAGTTGGACTTTTTCCAACCTTGGTAATTACAGAGACCCTAACATAAATGGCGACTCCACTGGGGAGAAACCCAGAATCATTTTCATTTTTATAAAACCTTGTGACTTAAAAGCAGCCTTTTCAAGCACCACCAAGAAAGGTAATCATGGTAAAACTTGTTTGAATCAGTGACAAACTAGGTAAAACCTAGGATTCTCCTAAGACTCTATCTAATCTTGGAAGATCAGCTGGCTTAGCCATAAGAGTAAACTTTCTTTGTCTCATAACCATAGCTAAGTTTTGGAATAGAGTTAGGTTATTCTTAAAAACCATACAACTGAAAAATAAATCAGAAAATAACCTAAAAATATTTTAGGTTGGTATTCAATAAACATGGTAGTGGACCATTAAACCTTTTACCTCCAAAAGAGCTAAAAACTTCCACTTGGCGACTCCACAATACTTAACAGACCTTAAGACTCCACTGGGAAGAACCCTATCATTGTAATATCATTCAAACTCACTTAGAGGATTGTAGGATTAAAATTTGTGTAAACAGATTAGTTGACCTTTTAAAGATTGTCATATCTGATAAACTATTTTTGTTTAAGTTGGGTCTGAAAAACATAGCATACTGGCTCCTAGAAAGATTCACACTAGAGCCTACCTTGACCCTGGTCCACCTAAGATAATTGATAACCCAAAAAGTATCCTTAGGAGGTCTCCTAGGATTAAACTCTCAACTATTTTCAGATCACCCTTGAGAGCTAATTCAGTCCCAGAAAATCTTGCAGCTCTACCAAAATCACAAGCTGACTTAGTAAATCCATTTAGAACTAGGTCTCTTAATGACTTAGGTCAGTCAGATTCGTAGTCTTCACTTTCAACTCCTGAAACAAGTGAACATCCTGGTAGCAGAGAAAAAACACCTCCTGATTCACATTTTCTTCACAACTCAGGTGTCTCTCATCCAAGATCATCTCAGCAATATATTCTTGTTCCATCCATTTCTGTTCATCCTACATCCACTGTTCAAACCACCCCACTTCAACCCACTTTCCTTCCTGTGAACCCTCCCCCCCCCCCACATATCATGGCAGCATGGTATGCTCCCTTAGTTCTTCCTGTACCATTAGTCAATCTTCCACAGGAATATCAGTCTAAAATTCCATTGTATGATGCTAGCAATGCTACAACTGCATCACAACATGTGGATAAGATGAATGACTACTTTGACATAAATGAAATTGATAATGATTCTGTCAAGCTTAGATTATTTGCTCAGAGCTTAGGGGGAGAAGCAAGAAAATGGTTTAAAGGTTTAACCCCCCATAGTATTAATGATCTCCAAGACTTCCATCAAACATTCTTAAACAAATGGGAAGTAAAGAAAAACCCTCTCAAAGTCCTTTCTGACTATAAGAATCTCCATAGAGACACTGGGGAAAGTGTGCCAGCTTATTGCACTAGATTCAATAGTGTGTATAATGCACTTTCTCTAGAACTAAAACCTCCACAGGGCTCAGCTTTAAACAAGTTTCCTGAAGGTTTTGACCCTGAGATGGCCTATCAGCTGAGAGAGAGAGATTTTGCAACTCTTGAAGATATGCAAAAGGGTTCTCTTTCTGTGGAAGTCAACTTGATGGAGAAGAGAGAAAGAATGAAAATTGAAAAGAGAGTGTCCTTTAGAGAGGAAAATGCACCTCCTACTTCCAACTCAAAGATGGAAAGAATGATGGACGAGATGATGAAGAAAATTAACATCCTTGAGAGAGCACAAGCAAGTCAAAACCAAACTTCTCCTCAAAACAAAAACCAGAACCAGAATCAGAATTTTAGAAGAAACCAACCTCCAAACAGACCTAGGGAAGATGATCAACAGATCACTCCTCCATTTCATCAAAACTATATAAGTGAGGTTGAGGAAACAAATGAGATAATAGAGGAAGATGATATCAACATGCTGGGAGTAGATAATGATGACTTTGAGATTCATTATGATAGGAAACAAGGTTTTCATACCCCTTATGATGACAACAAAGATGATAATGAAATTTATTTTCAAGACATGGAAAATGTCATCATAGAGTCCCAAAAAGAATATGACCTTAGAAGCAAAACCAGTCAACAAACTCCCAACACCAAAACCTCTAACAAATCTTCACAAAACAGCACTACAACCAAGCCTAAAATTGTCAAACAAAAGGATAAAACAGTGACTGTAAATTCTGATAAAAGTAGAGAGAAGGGCACTCAAAACAATGAAAAACATAGTGCAGACATTAGTAGTACTACCACTTCAGTTAGTAATCTTGTTAAGACCATTTTTTCAAATACTAATAGAACAAATCAGCAAGTTGATGTTGCTGATAGACTGGCAGCTAGTAAGGCTGAGACAAGTCTTTCGAAGAGCCAAATTCCTTTCAGCCTTGAGCAGGAAATTTCAAAGATCAGAATCTCTGTTCCCCTAACTGAGTTAGCTGCCTAGAGTGTATATAGGACCCAAATTTTGAAGGCTTTAAATATTGAGGACAATAATGATACAGTCAATCTTAATGATGACCAGCCAAAGCTCATTTTTGGTCCTAAGATTGAAGGTATATATCAAGAGGGACCTGTCCCCCCCTTTTATGTGAGTTTAAATGTTCATGACAAGATCCTGCATAATGCTATGCATGACTCTGGAGCCTCTCACAACCTTATGCCAAAGGTGATAATGGAAAGGCTAGGACTAGAAATAACCAGACCTTACAAGGATTTATATTCTTTTGATTCCAATAGAGTGAAGTGTCTGGGTCTAATCAAAGACCTTTGTGTGAGTTTGACCCAAATCCTAGCCAAGTGCATGGTGATGGATGTTGTGGTGGCTGATGTGCCTCCTAAGTATGGAATGTTGCTGTCAAGATCATGGGGTGCCAAGCTACAAGGTACCATACAGATGGATGGAACATATGCCACTATTCCTGTCTTTAGCCAGCTTAGAAGACTATACAGAGAGTCACACATGAAATTCATGGTCAGTAGCCCAGAAAAGCCTGAAAATTCTCCCATTTATTCTGTCCATACTGACCTGGATTCGTTTATCTTTTACAATAATGAATCCACAAAGCAGTCAGAGCTAGAACACAGTGACTCAGATAACTAGTTAGAGGCCCCTAATCTAGAAATGATGGCAGTTCTAGATATGGAAGAAAACGAGAGAGAAATTTTTGAACAGTGCACTGAAACAACAGACTAGAGTGAACAAAGCCAAGATGGTAAAAAACAGACTACCCCTCACGCTCAACTCCACGAAAATCTTGAGGAATCAAAACAAATACAACTAAGTGTCGAGATTTCACAACAACCCTTGAGCACGTTGGTTGAAGGAGACAATAACCAAGACGAAACTGAAAATAGTCCTCTATGGAGTATGTATTTTGATGGGTCATGCACTAAGAACAGTGCTAGTGTAGGTGTCTCGATTACCAACACTGAAAACAACCACAAAGAAAGCATTTCTTGCATATTAAACTTTCAGTGTTCCAATAACATAGCAGAATATGAATCCCTTCTCTTAGGCTTACATCTATTAAAAAAGTTAGGAGCCACAAGAATTAATGTGTATGGATATTAAGAACTAGCCATTAAGCAAGTCAATGGGGAATATAACACAAATCATCCCAGACTTAGAGCTTACCGAAACGATGTCATGGGCCTTTTGAAAACTTTTGAGGAGTCCAAATTGATTTTCGTTCCAAGAAAAAGAAATGTTGCCGCCCACAATTTAGCCTTTGCAGCTAGAACATGCTTAATGCCAATTGAAACCAAAGACTGTACAACTCAAATTAAGTTTAGACCAGCTATGCCAGATAATGAAAAATATTGGCAGGTCTTTGAGGTTGACAAGCAGATAGAGGATTTCCTTCTTGGCAGGAAAGAGTTTAAATTATCTAATTCAGATTCTAAATCTGACGAAAATTGCCTCAAAAAAGAGTCCCTTGAAGGAGATAAACCATCTGGTCCCGTAAAAATCAACATGTTAACTAAAAAACTTGAAGCTCACACTGAAGAATACAAGGACACAAAAGACGAAGACATTTAGGTATTGTCGTCAAAGGACAAGAACATACCTTGGGGGCTAGCACCTTTAGAAGACCTGTTTGATTTTAACGACGTAGCAAAGAAACCCACTATAGAATACACAAAGTCTGATGTCGAGGAATGCAACATAGGCACCAAAGATCAGCCTAAAATGATTAAATTAGCTGGCTCCTTGCCAGCTGAAATGAAAAAGAAATACATTGACTTATTTAAAGATTTTGTTGATGTGTTTGCCTGGAGCTATGAATACTTAAAAGCCTATGATACACAAATCATCCAGCACAAGATCCCATTGAAAGAAAACCAAAAACCCTTTAGGCAAAAAGTGTGTCGAATTAATCCAATACAACTGCCTCTAGTAGAAAAGGAAATCAAGAAAATGTATGAGGCGGGAATCATAGTGCCTGTGAGGTTTTCAGATTGGGTTTCTAACCTTGTAGCTGTGAGGAAAAATATAGGAGAAACCAAATTGTGCATTGATTTCAGAAACCTTAACAGAGCCTCCCTAAAGGACAATTACCCTTTACCCAAAATGGAACACATTCTACAAAGGGTAGTTGGTTCAAAGAGGATTTCTCTGTTAGATGGTTTTTCAGGGTATAACCAAGTTTTAGTACTCCCAGGATACCAACTCAAGACAGCTTTCACCACTCCTTGGGGCACTTTCATGTATGTGAAAATGCCTTTTGGGTTAATGAACGTTGGGGCCACTTTCCAAAGGGCCATGGACATTGCATTTTTAGAGGAGATAGGGCACTTCATTGTAATTTACCTTGACGACATAACAGTTTATTCGAAATCTGATGAAGAGCACCTAAAACATCTAAGAAAGGTCCTTGAAAAGTGCATAAGGTTTGGATTATCTTTAAATCCAAAGAAGACAGTGTTTGGCCTACAAGAAGGTAAACTCCTTGGCCATATCATATCAGAAGAAGGGATTAAAATAGATCCAAAGAGAGTTGAGGGAATACTACAGATTAGCCAACCAAGTAACATAAAGGAATTTCAATCCTTTATTGGAAGGATTAATTTTTTGAGGAGGTTCACTCCCAACTTGGCAGAGCTCCTTAGAAACATGACTAATATGCTCAACAAAGAAGTAGGAGTGAGGTGGATTGTAGAAGCCAAAAGATCCTTCGAATTGGTAAAACATGCACTCTCCCGGGCACCAGTCCTGATCAGCACTGACTTTTCAAAGGATTTCCTTATTTTCTCCTTTTCCTCAGAGCATACTGTGGTTGCAGTCCTGTTGCAGAAAAACCTAGAGGGACAGGAATAGCCTATTGCTTTTTTCAGCAAGGCTTTAAGGGATGCACCCTTGAAATATAACATAATGGAAAAACAGGCCTATGCTTTGGTAAAAGCCTTAAAACACTTCAGGGTGTATATTTTTCATTCTCACATCATTTCCTATGTGCCTAATATAGTGGTAAAGGACATCTTGTTGCAAGACCCAGATGGAAAGAGGGGCAAATGGATTGTTGCTATATTAGAGTATGATTTGGAAATCAAACCCACCAAACTTATTAAAGGTCAGGGATTGGCTCAATTGATGGCTGAATCTAATCTACAAGCCCTTGACATTAACATGGTATATGCCTTGGATGAACAAGAAGAATTACCTGCTCCCACTGTGGAAGAGAAGTTCCAAAACTCACCTTGGTATGCTGACATCTTGTATGTACTTACAAATCTTAATGCTCCTCCTGATTTATCAAAAACAAAGGCAAGGTTTTTAAAGTTGAAAGCTAGGAACTATTGCATTTTAAATGAATGTTTATATTGGAAAGATGCTAATGGTTTATTTCTTAAATGTTTGCCTGAAGTTGATGCAGAAAATATCAAGCATGAATTCCATGAAGGAGAGTGTGGAGGTCATCTCTATTGGAAAACCACAGCCAATAAAATCCTTAGAGCTGGCTATTACTGGCCCACCCTATTTCAAGATGTCTATAACATGATAGTTGCCTGTCACAAATGCCAAATTTTTGAAGGCAAAAGAAAACTCCTCCCTTTACCATTACAACCTATCACTGTTGAAGCTCCTTTTCAACAGTGGGGCCTAGATTTCATAGGAGAAATCCATCCTACTTCATCTGCCCAACACAAATGGATTCTCACAACCACTGACTACTTCACCAAATGGATAGAGGCCATACTTTCTAGGAATGCCACAGATTCTGTCATTATAAAATTTCTTGAAGATCATATCCTGTCTAGATTTGGTTGTCCTAGGAAGATTATTACTGATAATGCTGCTGCTTTTGGTTCCAGAAAGATGATTGATTTTTGTCACAGGTATCAGATTATAATTGGTCATTCTACTGCTTACTACCCTCAAGGTAATTGGCTTGCAGAATCATGAAATAAAAGTTTGGTGACCATCATCAAGAAGCTTCTTGAGGAAAATAAAAAATCATGGCATAACAAGTTGGTGCATTCTTTGTGGGCAGACAGGTTGACCACAAAGAAGTCCATTGGAATCTCCCCTTACCAACTTGTTTATGGAGAAGATGCAGTGTTTCCTACCAGCCTAGGTGTACCAGTGATAAAATTAGTCCAAGAAATACAGTCAGAAGAGGACAACATGATAAGGAGGATTAATCAGACAATACATCTCCAGCAGATAAGGGAAGAGGTTTACAATAGAGATCAGAAGGTGCAAGAGAAAATAAAGAAGTTGTTTGACAAAAGAACAAAGGCTTGTGATTTCAATGTTGGAGATAAGTTACTCAAGTGGGACTCTAGAAGAAAGGATAAGGGTAAACATGGCAAATTTCACTATTTGTGGCAAGGTTCTTACATTATTTAGTCCACCATTGGTCCAAATTCCTTTTTTTTTCTGCAAGAGTTAGATGGCATAGATCTGTGTGGGGGTCCTTTCAATGGTAGGGTTCTTAAGCATTACTACTGCTGAGTTCAATTTTGAAGCTTTCATTTCCATTGTAAATACCATTGCTTTTTTTAGTATCACAAAAGGAAAAAATACAAAAACAATAAAAAATAAAAGAAAAGAGGGCAGATTGTAAAAAAAAAAAGAAAAGGTATAGCCCCATACCAAAAAGATAAACAAATCTAAAAGTGTGCAAGCTCAAATTCCACTCCTGAAAAACACACTCCTAGTTAGTCAAACAACCTAATCTTAACTAATTAGTTTTAAATTTACTATTGATAAGATAGTGAATTTGATTTGCCAATCTGTTTAAACTTGGCTTATCAGTAGATAGATTAGGTTAGAAATTAAAGGTTCAAACTTGCTCAAAACCTAAACCTAAGTTTTCAAGCAAGAATTGACTCCAAACTATGTTTTATTCTGAGTCAAAACAAAGGTAAATCTGGTTCTAATCAGCTCAAAATCTGAACCAAAGTAAAAGAAAGAACAGCTTAATCAAAAGGAAAACAGAGCTGTAAAAAGGTGGAGGAAGTGCATGAACTTTCAGATCTTAAGCTTTCCATTTTTTTATTTTAATTTTTCCTGCAAAATAAATGTCTATGTGCAGCTTGTTTTTATGCCATAGATCACAGCAAGTCAAAAAACTTAATCTTGACTTGACTGTTTTTAAATTTATGTCTTAGAATTTAGAGAATAAAAATCTGTTGGACAATTTAATCCCAACAGATAGTAGAATAGGTAGAGAAGCATCTGAACTCAATTGTTTAATCTACATTTAGGGAGAAATAAGGAGTAGAACTAGATTAGTTTTATGCTTTTAAAAGAAATAAAATGTTGTAAAGAGTTTTCCAATCCAAGTGCACTCTAAATGAAGAAAAAATGTTAGATCAGTAGGATTGGGTAGGTAGAAAGCTTGTTGATGAAGATCCATTGTTTTCCATGGTTGCTAATATGTTTTCAGGAAAAAGAACAACATCTAAGCAAAGAAGGCAGCCCAATGGATAAGGCACTGATCAGACCCCAAAGAATGCAAGTCTGAAGTTCTTGATGCCTTCAGGAAGGCACCATCCCCAAGTGGAGCCACTGTTGGCCACCTATAAAATTTTTTCTATCAAAAGGTGGCCAAAATATTGTTTTAGCCTTCAAGGATCAGTTTCATTACAGAAAGTGTATCTCTTGAAGCCTCTGGAAGACATCATATCCTTGTTTCAATCTTCATTGTTATTCCCATTTCAAGCTCAGAAAATTCTGCTGAATTACATGAGAAAGACTGCTGCAAAATCCCCTTTTTTTCCCCTTCCTGCACTCAGAATCTAACCCACATTTTTACTCTCTTTTTCCCCATCAAAATCCCTCATTTTCATATTTTTCCTCATTTCCCCTTCATAAAATCCTTTTCATAAGGTTTTAAGATCTTTTTTGGCCTTATCGAAACCCCCAAAACCCTTTGAAAACCATTGAAAATCTATGAAAAAACCCATTTTCTTATTATTAAGGGTTTAATCCCCCTTGGGCTAGGTATCTAACCATTTCCTTCCATACGCCCTGGTGCTAGAACTAGGTGCTGAGCCATTTGGGTGCCTAACCTTATTTTATATTATCCCGCCTGAAAATATTAAAAACCTTACGATTTTTCCGAAACTTTGGGTTTTTTAAATATTTTCTCAATTTTCGTCGGTTAAAAATCTCAGCCAATCTTCACCGTCGATCTGATCTGCAGATCAATAGTGTGGAACCTATCGTGGTCGGTGGTCCCCACCGTGCCAAACACTATGTAGAAACTAGTGGTATCCATCGCACTGCCTTCTGAGGACTAGCGATATTTTTCATTTCAGAGCGATTCCATACAACAGTCAATGCATGGCACCAGCACTATTTGAAAATCGCCCCCTCATTGCGCGTTAAAATTCATTCACAGATCCGGCACGATATTGTTGTGCATCGTCCGATCTAGGGTGGGCCATCCGATGCCAGTCACTCCCCGAAGATGCACGGGAGTTAACCTAGGAAAACAGTGCCCCTGGCCCACCGTACGTCGCCCTCCGACGCGTCCTCAACCATCGATCTCTTCCTGAGATCGACGGTCTAGATTTGATTGCATGCCCCGCCATTGCCTGGTCCTAGTGCCACATCAACATCCACGCGGCAGATTTCTATTGGGCGGGTCTCCGTGTTTTCCTCGTCCAGTCAGCATTTCCAGACCCGGGAACTTTACTTAACATGATTTAATTGGATTTTTGATGTTCGGGTGTATTTTCTAAAGTTTATTGGCGCCCGATCTCCACCGTTGATCGTGTGGGCCGATCTCATCCGATGACCCACGATCATCCCGAACCCCATACACTATTTTTCGCCGAAAAAAAATGTTTTTAACCGATTTTCTCCAAAAGCCAACTCCTCCACGTTATTTTTCACCTCTGCTTCCGACCGTCGATCTCTGCGCAATCGACGGTTCTGATTTAAAATTTTCTTCCACTATCTCTTTGACTTTTCCCGATCGATCTCGACCGTTGGATGATGCCATCCAACGGTTATGCTCCCTCCACATGCCTTCTGAAGCAGTTAGCCTATATATGCAGAATTTTTTAATGGTTTTTCGTATTTTTGCAGGGTTTAAATGATTTTTTTCGCCATGCTGAAGAAAAATTCACAGGTCGAGGGTGACAATCCTCTCGCCTGCGATTCACCACAAAATCACTTGCAGGGTTTTAAATTCACATTTTATCAATGAATTCATGAGGCATTGATGCCATTCGACCCTTATACAACCTTGCACACCAGAAAACACAGTTAATCGAGCACCGATCAAAGAGTATCAGTGTCGAAGACAGAACACACCAGAAACAGGATATTGAAGACCTAAAACACAATTCTCAAGTAAATTAAAGGTGTTTTAGGAAAGACCAAGACATCTGTCGAGCTGAGAAACCCTCCACCACCATAAGAAGAGGCCAATTGAACCCTCTCCAACTCCTAAAGACACCTGCAGCCTCACAGAAATCAATGAAGGTTCAATCATTACCAGAACAATAGGTGTTTACCTGAAAACAGCTGAACAATTAATACGAATCAAAGAATCTTATCTCTAATTGTCGGCAGAACTATTTTGAATATTAAGAACAACTTAGAAGCACATTTTTCGATCATTATGCCTTGAAAGGCAGGAACAGATGTTATTGAGCAGAGTTAGAAATGATTACATAATTAATGATATTTGATCCTTGGGAAATCCTCCCACTTCCTCATTTCTCTATAAATACCTCTGTAGAACATAAGAAAATGTTGGTCTATGGACATCTGAATGCATGTAATGTTTTCTGAAGCTACTGATGCACTGTGTGCAATTTGAAGTTAAAAAAGCTGATATGAGAAGTTTGAAGTTGTAGAGACCCTTTGGGCTTGCTGATTGAAACTGGTTTGAACATCAAATACAAGTTGTTGATTTATGGGATCCTGATTGGTGTCAATGGCTAGTTTAAAAGTACTTACTTGATCTCAGAATGCTTTTATATTTTGTTTCTCTAAACTCAAAGTAGTTCAATGTAGGTTAGTTTAAAAGTACTTACCTGATCACATTATTGTTTTATGTTTTGTCTCTCTAAGCACATGTTTAAAGCAAGATAGTTTAAAAGCACTTACTTGATCTTAGACTGTGTACTATTCTTCATTTTGTGTTGTTCTCCACTTCTTATCTGTTTTACTCCATAAATAACCTTAAGAGATCCTTTGACATAATTGACTTTCCCCATGGATCCTTCTTGAACCTTGCTGTCCCATTAAAATCCTCCTATGACTCCATAGCCCAATGGGTTAAAACTATCTTTGCCTTTTTCTATCAGCCAAATCATTCCTTCACTTGCAGAAATCTTCACCCTTCATTTTGAACTGCCTTCACCATCATCATGTCTCTGCGCAACCAAAACAAACAAAACAAAAATAATGCTCTTCATAACTAGCCTAATACCACATTTCAGGCTTTAAAGATCACATCTTTAAACTCATTCATAGAGAGATCCCTCTCTGGATTCAGGAGGGCTAGATCCTTGAATCCCAAAGCGGTTTGATGTTACCCCTGTAGTTGGAATTTTGCCAACCTTGCTAATTACAGAGACCCTAACAGATCCAATCAAGGGAACTTCGTTTATGTTCTAATCCAGGGTTAATGGATTAGGGTTTATGTATGCTTCAGCATGTATATATGTAACACTAAAAGGAATATAATGAAAAATCAAGCTGGTCGTCTCGATTTGGGATCCAGGGGAAAATATCTATGTTTTTCTGTCTTATGTTTTATGCTCTTGCTATTGTTTATTTTCTGTTATAAGATTCATGTGTAGATAATTTATGTTCAGGGTTAAAACCTATATTTGGTATCAGAGCTGTTTCAGCTTCAAGGGGACACCTTTGCTGCTGAGGATTTTTTGCTCGGGCCTGAGGTAGACCCTGTTCAGTGGGAGATCTGTAGGATTGATTCTTGTGGTGAAAGAAGATGGCGAGCGTCGGAAAGATAGAGATCGAGAAATTTAATGGTCATATTTTTGAGTTGTGGAAGCTCAAGATGGAGGATCTGCTGGTGGATAAAGATCAATGGTGTTAGCCACCTATAAAATTTGATTCTACCAAAAGGTGGCTAAATCATTTTTTGGAGTCTTCAAGGAAAAAAATTTATTGTAAAAAGTGTTGGCTCTTGAAGAATCTTGAAGGCCTCATGCCTCTGTCCATATGTTCACTTCTATGCCCATTTTACACTCAGAAATCCTGTTGACTCCCAAGAGAGAATACTCCTGCAAACAACATTTTCCACTTCCTTCCACTTCCAAAACTAACCTCATTTTTATCCCTTTATTCCTCATAAAATCCCTAATTTTTCACATTCTCCCCTCTATCCCATCGAAACCCCCTTTGATAAGGTTTAAGACTCCTTCTTTGCCTTATCGAAACCCTCTAAACCCTTGAAAAACATTGAAAACTTCATAAAAAATATATATTTTGGTGTAAAGGTTTAAGCCCCCTTGGGCTAAGTCCTTAGCCATTTTCACTCCATATGCCCTGGCACTGGAACCAGGCACTAAGCCTTTAAGCTCTTACTGCATCGGAGCAACTCACCGAGCGCACTGTCTTTGTTTAAACCAACTTTGATGCCAATTAGCCCTATGCATAAGCCCCCCTCCAGTCATATTGCTTTCCATACATCCGTGGCCCCGCAGGCGGGCGCCAAGCCAAATTGCGAATATAAAACCCTCCCGACACAAACCTTTCTGTATATTTAATTTTTGGGTTTTTAATGTTTTATCGTCATTATATTAAAAGAAAACCGGGTGGATTTCATCGCACTGCTTTTGAGAGGGAGGCGGTTTTTTCCGTTTGGTAGCGATTAGCGTCACCGCCTGACACATGGCCTTGAGCCATTTTGAAATAATGCCCTCATCGTGCATTAAAGGTCAGATATTGGCCCGGCGTGATATTGGCGTGCGCCATCCAATCTAAGGCCAGCTCATCGAACGATGATCACATTCTGAAGAAGCCCGTAAGACAAATGTGGTACGACTCGCTTATTTAAACGTCATCACCCTGGTCCCCTCGTCCACATCAGCAGTCAGTGGTCCCACAAGAGCCGGTGGTCCCCAGTGCCACATCAACATCCACACAGCAGATTTTAATTGGGGCAGATCTTCATTGTTTCCCTGCACAGTCAACAAATCTGGACCCGGGGGACTTTATACAGCATGATTTTAGTAACCCTTTTTTTGAAGTCCGGGCATGTTTTATAAGGTTTTTCGGTACTCGATCTCCACCTTTGATCATGTGGGCCGATCTCATCCAACGGCCCACGTGTGTCCCGATCTACAAACTCATTTTTCTGCCACTTTGTTTTGCCCAAACAATGGTTTTAGCCCATTTTATCCGTTTTTCCAAATAAAATGACTCTATCATTTTGACTATTCGCCCTCGCTCCCGACTGTCGATCTCTGCGCGATCGACGGTTTCGATTTAATTTCCTCCTCCACTCTCCTCTGACCTCCTCTAATCAATCTCGACCGTTGGATGATGCCATCCAACGGCCATGCTCTCTCCACGTGCCTTCTGAAGCAGCAAACCTATATATATATATATATGCAGGATTTTATAATGTTGTTCATATTTTGCAAGGTTTAAATGTTTTTTCTGCTATACTGAAGAAAATTTCAAAGGCTGAGGGTGACGATCCTCCCGCCTTTGATTCATCAAAGGGAATCATTCGCAGGATTGAACTCGATGTTTCATCAATGATTCATGAGGCATTGATTCCATTCGATCCCTGTGCAACCCTTCACACCAACAAACATAGTGAATCAAACACAAATCAAAGAGTATCAGTGTCGAAGACAGGAACGCACCAGAACATGAGATTGAAGACAGATATGTGGGGATTACAGTTAAGATGGATTATCAAAGGCCTAATTCCCCTATTAAAACACAGTTTAAAGGTAAATCATAAAGGTTCATCACAGAAAGCCTCCACCGCCACATCTGAGGCAAATTGATTCCTCCCTAGCTACCACAATGCCACCTGTGCCTCAAAGCATTCAAACAAAGGCCGATGTTATTGATCAAGATCAGATATTTTCCTCAGCGCAGCCAGAGAGTAAATTATGCAAACAAACTTAATGACAAAATATCAGCAGAATTACTTTGACATCACACAGAGCCTCAAAAGTTAAGAAGAGCTCCCTTCGAGCTTAAATCTTAATGTAAATTATTTAATACAGAGGACACCTATGTAATCTTCTTCATTGAGCCCCCCAAAGGCCGAGAAGCCATTAAGTCTGTATTAATTATCTTTAGAGATCCTTTATCAGATCTCACCTCCTCATTCTTCTATGAATACTACTGCAGAAGATGATAGAGGGGTTGGTTGAGTTGGCTACTGAACATTGAAATGTAATTGAGCTTGAGACTTCTACCTGTAAGTAATGTTCACTGGCCCTTGGATCTCTGCTTGTAATAGATAAGTTAGTTTGGGAAGTGTAGATGATCGCTAAACTAAAGCATTGGACTTGAAGCTGTAACTGGTTTGGAGCATCAATACAAGCTGATTTATGGGATCCTAGTCTATGTTGACGGTGATGTTTTTCTCATTGTAACTTTCTTTTTTTGTTTCTATTTTCACTGTGTTCATCTTCTCTTATAAAGAACAACATACATAGAGTTAGGACCTACTGTATATCAGTACCCTTCTCTGACTGAAAATCTTTATCTGAATGTTTTCTTCCAATCTGTGTTATTTAGGAATGATTTAATTTAGTTTAAGCATAGGAATGTTGGCATTCCCTCGTCCTACTGTCTTAGCTAGATATTTCTCTTAGATGTTATTTTCAGTATATTTTAAGTAGATATGAACTAAGGAAGATATGGTGTGCCCTGGTCCTAGTTTTATCCCCAAAGAATGTCTGAATGTTTCCCTTGGAATGTGTTAAAAGCTGGCTAGTTTAGAAGTACTTACCAGATATTAGACCATCCTTTGTTATCATTTGTGTTTCCCTCTATTTTTATATGTTTTCTATTGAAAGTGTATCAAAGGCTGGCTAGTTTAAAATTACTTACCAGATCCTAGTTTACTTTCATGTCTTTCTTAAGTGTATGTCAAAAGTTGGCTAGTTTCAAAGTACTTACCAGATCTTAGGCTGCTCTTTGTTCTTCATATGTTTAATTCCCCTTCTTGTTGTATCATTTCATTCCATAAATCAAAATTTAAAGAGATACTTAGACATAGATGAACTGCCCCATGGACCACTCTTTCCTCTTGCTGTTTCAATTAAATCCTATTATGACTCCATAGCCCAATGGACTAAAACCTGCAATTATCTATCTTCCTGGCCAAAGCTTGTTCTATTTTCTTGCAACTTCACAACTTTGAAACTCTTTGCATTTAGAACTTTCCACCTCAAACAGTAATCATGCTCAACCATCCAGAAACAAAACAAACCCTTGGCCTTCATAACTAGCCTAATATCATTACCCAAAACCTCAAAGACAAATCCATCTTTGCACTTATTGGAGAGATACCTCTCCGGATTCAGGAGGGCTAGATCCTAGAATCCCAAAGTGGTTGTAACGATGTTCTCCATGCAGTCAGAATTTTTCCAATCTTGTTGATTACAGGGTGGTAACATTTCTGGCGACTCCGCTGGGGAATCTTTGAGTGTTTTTTCGGCCTAGGTACCTTTAAGACCTCAAGAGCCTTTAAATTCAAAAACATTGTGCAGCGAGTAAAAAGTAGCCTTTTCAAGCACTACCAAGAAATGGTAATCATGATGAAACTTGTTTGAATCAGTGACAAAGTAGGCAAGACCTAGGATTCTCATAAGTCTTTATCTAACCTTGAAAGATCAGAAGAGTAGATTGCTTTTGTCTCATAACCGTAGCTAAGTTGTGAAGCACATTTAGGACACTCTTAGAAACCACACAACTAAAAAATAACTCATAAAAATAAAAAATGTTTTCAGATTGGTATTCCAATAAACATGGTGGTGGACCATAAAATCGTTTACCTCCCTACGAGCTAAAAAATCCCACTTGGCGACTCCACAGTCCTCAATAGACCTTAAGACTCCACTAGGAAGAACCCTTGTCCTTATAATATCATTCAAACTCAGTTAGAGGGCTGTAGGATTAAAATTTTTGTAAACATATTAGTTGAACTTTTAAAGACTGTCATACCTGGTTGAAATTTTCTTGTTTACTTGGGTCTGAAAAACACAGCATAGTGGCTCCTAGAAAGGTTCACACTAGAGCCTATCTTGACCCTGATCCACCTGAGATAGTTGAAAACCCAGAAAGTATCCTTACGAAGTCTCCTGAGATTAAATTATCAACTATTTTCAAATCACCCTTGAGAGCGAATTCAGTTCCTGAAAATCTTTCAGCTCTACAACAATCACAAGTTGACTTGGTAAATCCCTTTAGAACTAGGTCTCTTGATGATTTAGATCAGTTAGATTCTAAGGCTTCACTTTCATCCGTTGAAACAAGTGAACATCCTGGTAGTAGAGAAAAAACACCTCCTGATTTACATTTCCTTCACAACTTAGGTGTCTCTCATCCAATATCAGCTCAACAATCTCCTCTTGGTCCATCCACTTCCGCTCACCCTACATCCACTGTCCAAACCACTCCACTTCAGCCCACTTTTCCTGTTGTTAATCCACCTCTTGTAAATCCACCCCCACCACATATCATGGCAGCGTGGTATGCTCCCTTAGTCCTTCCTGTACCATTAGTCAATCTTCCACAAGACTATCAGTCCAAGATTCCATTATATGATGCTAGTAATGCTATAACTGCATCACAACATGTGGATAAGATGAATGAATACTTTGACATAAATGAAATTGATGATGATTCTGTCAAGCTTAGATTATTTGCTCAAATTCTGGGGGGAGAAGTAAGAAAATGGTTCAAAGGCTTAACCCCCCATAGTATCAATGATCTCCGAGCCTTCCATCAGACATTCTTAAACAAATGGGAAGTAAAGAAAATTCCTCTCCAAGTCCTGTCTAATTACAAGAAACTACATAGAGACACTGGGGAAAGTGTACAAGCTTATTGTACCAGATTTAACAGTGTATATAATGCACTTTCCCCGGATCTAAAACCTCCTCAAGGCTCAGATTTAAACAAGTTTCCTGAAGGGTTTGACCTTGAGATGGCCTATCAGCCAAGAGAGAGAGATCCTGCAACTCTTGAAGAGATGCAAAAAGGTGCTCTTGCTGTGGAAGTAAAATTAATGGAGAAGAGAGAAAGAATGAAAAATGAGAAGAGAGTGTCCTTTAGGGAAGAAAATACACCCTCTACTTCCAACTCAAATATGGAGAGAATGATGGAGGAGATGATGAAGAAAATGAGCATCCTTGAGAGAGAACAAGCCAGTCAAAACCAAACTTCTCCTCTAAACAGAAACCAGAACCAGAATCAAAATTTTAGAAGGAACCAACCTCCAAACGGACCTAGGGAAGATGATCAACAGATCACTCCTCCCTTTCATCAAAACTATGTAACTGAGGTTGAGGAAACAGATGAGATAATAGAGGAAGACGATATCAACATGATGGGGGTAGATAATGATGACTTTGAAGTCCATTATGATAGAAAACAAGGTCTTTACACACCTTATGATGACAAAAGAGATGATGATGAAAATTATTATCAAGACATAGAAAATTTCATCATAGAGTCTCAAATAGAATATGACCTTAGAAGCAAAACCAATCAACAAACCCCCAACACTAGAACCTCTGCAAAATATTCACAAAACAACACTACAACCAAGCCTAAAATTGTCAAACAAAAAGAGAAAATAGTGGTTGTGAATTCTGGTAATGGTAAAGAGAAAGGAACTCAAAACAACGAAAAGCAGAGTGTGGACCTTAGCAGTACTAACACTTTAGCTAGTACTCCTGTTAAAACCATTTTGCAAATATAAATAGAAAAAATCAGCAAGCTGATGTTGCTGATAGAGTGACAGCTAATAAGGCTGAGACCAGCGCTTTAAAGAGTCAAATTCATTTCAGCCTGGAGCAGGAAATTTCAAAGATTAAAATCTCTGTTCCCTTGACTGAGTTAGCTGCCCAACATGTATTTAGGACCCAAATTTTAAAGGCTTTAAACATAGAGGATTATAATGACATAGTCAATCTTAACGATGACCAACCAGAGCTGATTTTTGGTCCTAAGATTGAAGGTAGATATCAAGAGGGACCTGTTCCTCCCTTTTATGTAAGTTTAAACGTTCATGAAAAGATTTTGCATAACGATATGCATGATTCTAGGGCTTCTCATAATTTAATGCCTAAAGCTGTAATGGAGAGCCTTGGTCTAGAAATCACCAGACCTTATAAAGACCAGTACTCCTTTGATTCCAGTAGAGTGAAAAGTTTAGGATTAATCAAAGACCTCTGTGTTAACTTAGCCCAAATTCCAGCCAAATGCTTAGTAATGGATATTGTTGTGGCTGATGTGTCCCCAAAGTATGGAATGCTATTATCTAGATCTTGGGGGGCTAAGTTACAAGGGACTATGCAGATGGACATGACCTATGTGACTATCCCTGTTTTCAATCAGACTAGAAGACTTTACAGGGTTGTCCCATATGAAATACACAGCTACAATCCAAGACATACCACAGAACTCTCCCCTTTATTCTGTAAACACAGACCTAGATTCTTTTATCTTGTTCAACGATGAAACCTGCAGTGAAAAAGTCACTTTAAATGAACTAATGGATGATAGAGAGGAAGGAGAAAACAACGTAGGAGTGTCAGAACAGTTTTCTGAACCTGTAAACTCTAGCAAACTAAACAAAGTTCTTGAACTACAAGTCATGCGTCCATTGCTCTTAAATCTTGACAGTCAAGAAAGCATCCCTCAAATAAACGAAAATATTGGGGAATCAAAACAATTGAAATTAAGTGCTGAGATTCCATAAAAACCCGTAAGCACTTTAGTTGAAGATGAAAAACACCAAACGGGAAAAACCGAAAATAGTCCTCTGTGGAGTATGTATTTTGATGGATCCTGCACTAGGAACAATGCTGGTGCAAGTGTTTGGATCTGCAACACTGAAAGCAACCACACAAAAAGAATTCCCTGCAAATTAAACTTTTAGTGTTCTAACAACATAACGGAATATGAATCCCTTCTCTTAGGCTTACATTTGTTGAAAAAGTTAGAAGCCAAAAGAATCAATGTGTATGGGGATTCAGAGTTAGTCATTAGGCAAGTCAATGGGGAGTATAACACAAATCATCCCAGACTTAGGGCCTACCGAAACGATGTCATGGACCTTTTAAAAACATTCGAGGAGTCTAAACTGATTTTTGTCCCAAGAAAAAGAAATATTGTCGCCCACAATTTAGCTTTTGCAGCTAGAATATGCTTAACGCCATATGAAACCAAAGACTGCACAACTCAGATAAAATTTAGACCAGCCGTGCCTGATAATGAAAAGTATTTGCAGGTGTTTGATGGAGACAAACAAATAGAAGAATTCATGCAATTCAGAAATGAATTCGAACTAAAAATTTCAGACTCAGATTATGATACAGACTGCAGTGAAGAAAATTTTCTTGGTGAAGAAGAGTTGTCTCTTGATCTTGTCAATATTAATCTTCTGACTAGCAAACTTAAAAACAAAACAGAATTGAATGCAGAGTTAGAAAATCTGCACTCTAAATATCAGAGTTTGCCTAAGGGTCTAGCCCCTTTAGAAGAGTTGTTTGATTTTAACGATGGGGCAAATAAACCAAAATGGAACCTGTAGAGACTGAAGTGGAAGAGTGCAATATAGGCAGTGAGAAAAAACCGAAAATGATTAAACTGTCTAAAACTTTACCATCTCACATTAAACTCAAATAAATAGAGTTGTTTAAATAATTTTTTGATGTCTTTGCGTGGAGTTACGAAGATCTGAAATCCTATGACACTGAAATAATAAAGCACAAAATCCCTCTCAAGGAGAATAAAAAACCATTCAAACAAAAACTCCGCAAAATAAACCCTGTTCAGCTACCCCTCGTTGAGAAGGAGATCATGAAAATGTACGATTCTGGTGTTATTGTCCCTATTAGATATTCTGAGTGGGTGTCTAATGTGGTGTCAATTAGGAAGAAAATTGGAGAGATCAGGCTTTGTATAGACTTTAGAGACTTAAACAAAGCTTCATTAAAAGATAACTACCCTTTACCTAATATTGATCATATTTTACAAAGGGTGGTAGGGTATAGAATAATTTCTTTGCTGGATGGCTATTCAGGGTACAATCAGATCTTAGTTCACCCTACTAATCAATTAAAGACAACCTTTACTACACCATGGGGCAATTTCATGTATGTGAAAATTCCCTTTGGTCTAATGAATGCTGGAGAAACTTTTCAGAGAGCCACGGACATAGCATTCTCGAAAGAGCTGGGCTACTTCATCATTATATACCTTGATGATGTCACCGTGTTTTCAAAAACAGATGAAGAGCACTTAGCACATTTAAGAACAGTCTTCAAGAAATGTAGAAAGTTTGGGATATCTTTGAACCCTAAGAAAACACTATTTGGGCTCCAAGAAGGTAAACTTCTTGGGCACATCATTTCAGAAGAAGGTATTAAGATAGATCCCAAAAGGATTGAGGCCATATTGCAAATCTCTCATCCTCGAAACATCAAGGAGTTGCAATATTTCATTGGAAAGATTAACTTTTTGAGAAGGTTCATCCCCAACTTGGCTGAGATTCTTAGAAATATCACAAACATGTTGAAGAAGGAGCAAGGGGTAAAATGGACCTTGGAAGCAAAGAAGTCCTTTGAGCTGGTGAAACAAGCGTTAACCAAAACACTGGTTCTAATAAGTCCTGATTTTTCAAAATATTTTTATATTTTTTTCGTTTGCATCAGAACATACCATAACTGCTGTCCTTTTACAGAAAAATCCACAGGGACAAGAGCATCATATTGCATTCTTTAGCAAGGCATTAAGGGATGCCCCTCTGAAGTATAACATTATGGAGAAGTAAGCCTTTGCTTTGGTTAAAGCTTTGAAAGACTTCAGAGTATACATATTGCACTCACACATCATTTCCTTTGTCCCAAATTCAGTTGTGAAAGACATTCTAACACAGGACCCAAATGGTAAGAGAGGTAAGTGGATTACTGTTATTATTGAATATGATTTAGTGATAAAGCCCACTAAACTCATCAAAGGCCAAGGTTTAGCTAGATTAATGGCTGAATCCAATTTTGAAGTTCTTAATATTAATATGATTAATGCTTTGGATGATCAAGAAGAAATCTCAACTCCCATTGTTGAAGACCATTTTATGAATTCCTCTTGGTATGCTGATATTATTTATGTTTTGCTTAATTTAAATGCACCTCCCGGTTTGACAAAAACAAAGGTAAGATTCCTAAAGTTAAGAGCTGTAAACTATTACATTATAGATAAATGTCTTTATTGGAAAAATGCAAGTGGTGTATTGCTTAAATGTTTTCCTGAGTGTGATGCAGAGAAGGTTAAGCACGAGTTCCATGAAGGAGAGTGTGGAGGTCATTTGTACTAGAAGACAACAACCAACAAAATTTTGAGGGCTGGTTTCTATTGGCCTACTGTTTTTCATGATGTGCACAAGACGATCATAGCCTTTCATAAATGTCAACTTTTTGAAGGCAAAAGAAAACTGCTACCCCTACCTCTGCATCCAATCACTGTTGAAGCCCCCTTTCAATAGTGGGGACTTGAATTCATAGGAGAAATCCATCCACCATCTTCTGTCCAGCATAGATGGATTCTCACTACCACAGACTATTTCACTAAGTGGATAGAAGCCATACCTTGTAGACAAGCCAATGATTCTGTTATTATAAAATTCATAAAGAATAATATTCTCTCTAGATTTGGCTGTCCTACCAAGATCATCACTGATAATGCAACAACATTTGGATCAAAGAAGATGGTTGAATTCTGTCACAGATATCAGATAACATTGGGGCATTCCACAGCCTATTACCTTCAAGGTAATGGACTTGTAGAATCCTCAAACAAGGTTTTAGTGAACATAATCAAGAAACTGTTGGAGGACAACAAAAAGTCTTGGCACACAAAGCTAGTTCATGCACCTTGGGCTGACAGATTGACTTTGAAGAAATCTATTGGCATGTCACCTTTCTAGCTTGTGTATGGTACTGATGCAATTTTTCGAAACAGACTTGGTGTACCAGTGATGAAGTTGATTCAAGAGTTGAAAAGTGAAGATAATGACATAATCAAAAGAATAAATGAGACCATTCATCTTCAACAAACCAGAGAGGAGGTTGATAACAAAGCATTGCAAAAGCAGGACAACATTAAAAATATTTTTGATAGAAGACCAAAGGCTAGCAATTTCAATATTGGGGAATTTTTTTTAAAGTGGGACTCAAGGAGGGAAGACAAGGGCAAGCACGGAAAATTTTGACAACTTATGGCTTGGCCCTTACTCTATCCATTCAGATGCTGGTAACAATGCATTTTTCTTGTAGGAGTTGAATGGAGTAGAATTGTTTGGGGGTCCTGTCAATGGCAGGATGCTTAAGCATTACTTATCTTGATCCATATTATGTTCTGAAAGCCTTTTTATTTTTTTTATCATTATAAATACTCCACCCATCATTGCATTTAAAGTTATAAAAAATAAAAAATACAAAAACAAAGAAAAGAAAGAAAAGAGGGCAGATTGTGAAAAAAAGAAAGGTATAGCCCCATACCAAAAAGAGAAACAAATCTGAAAGTGTGCAAAATAAAATGCCACTCCTGAAGAACACACTTCTAGTTAGTCAAACTATTTAATCTTGACTAATTAGTTTTAAATTTTCTGCTGATAGGATAGTGAATTCGATTTGCCAAACTGTTTAATCTTGGCTTATCAGTAGATAGTTTAGGATAGAAATTAAAGGTTCAAACATGATCAAAATATGAACCTGAGTTTCCAAGCGAGAGAATGACTCAAATCTGTTTCAAATTCTGAGTCAAAAAGATGTAAAATCTGGTTCTAATTAGCTCAAAATCTGAACCAGTTAGCAAAGGAAAGACAACTCAAGTAAGAGTAAAAAAAAAGCTGTAAAAGGATGAAGGAAATGATTTGAAAGATCAGATCCTAAGCCTTCCATTTTTGTTTTAAATTTTTTGCAAAATAATTTCTATGTGCAGCTTGTTTTATGCCATAGACCAACATCAAGTTAGACTATTCAATCTTGACTAGATTACTTTTTAAATTTTTGTTGTAGAATTTAGAGAATAAAGTCTATTGGACAGTTTAATCCCAACAGATGGTAGATTAGGTAGAGAATCATATGGGCTCAACTGTTCAATCTGAGTCCATGGAGAAATAAGGAGTAGAAATAGAATAGATTTCCTGCTTTCAAAATAATTAAATGTTGTGAAAGAGTTTGCCAATCCAAGTGCACTCTATTGAATAAAAAATGTTAGATCTATAGGATTGGGTAGGTAGACAGCTTATTGATGAAAGATCCATTGTTTTTATGGCTGCAAATATGTGTTCAGAGCAAAAGAATATCATTAAAGGAAAGAAAGGTAGCCCAATGGATAAGGCACTGATCAGCCTCCCAGAGAATGCAAGTCTGAAGTTCTTGATGCCTTCAAGAATCCACCATCCCCAAGTGGAACCACTGTTAGCCACCTATAAAATTTGATTATACCAAAAGGTGGTTAAATCATTTTTTGGAGCCTTCAAGGAACAAATTTTATTGTAAAAAGTGTTGGCTCTTGAAGACTCTTGAAGGCCTCATGCCTCTGTCCAAATCTTCACTTCTATGCCCATTTTACACTCAGAAATCCTGCTGACTCCCAAGAGAGAATACTCCTGCAAACACCATTTTCCCCTTCCTTCCACTTCCAAAACTAACCTCATTTTTATCCCTTTATTCCTCATAAAATCCCTCATTTTTCATATTCTCCCCTCTCTCCCATCAAAACCCCCTTTGATAAGGTTTAAGACTCCTTCTTTGCCTTATCGAAACCCTCAAAACCCTTGAAAAACATTGAAAACTTCATAAAAAATACATGTTTTGGTGTAAAGGTTTAAGCCTCCTTGGGCTAAGTCCTTAGCCATTTTCACTCCATATGCCCTGGCACTAGAACCAAACGCTAAGCCTTTAAGCGCTTATCGTGTCGGAGCAACTCATCGAGCGCACTGTCTTTGTTTAAACCAACTCCAATGCCGATTAGCCCTATGCATAAACCCCCCCCGGTCATATTGCTTTCCATACATCCGTGGCCCCGCAGGCGGGCGCCAAGCCAAATTGCGAATATAAAACCTTCCCGACACAAACCTTTGTGTATATTTAATTTTCCAGTTTTTAATGTTTTATCGTCATTATATTAAAAGAAAACCGGGCGGATTTCATCGCACTGCTTTTGAGAGGGAGGCAGTTTTTTCCGTTTGGCAGCGATTAGCACCACCGGCCGACACATGGCCTTGAGCCATTTTGAAATACCACCCTCATCGCACATTAAAGGTTGGATATCAGCCCAGCGTGATATTCGTGTGCACCGTCCGATATGAGGCTAGCTCATCGGATGGTGATCGTGCTTTGAAGAAGCCCGTAAGATAAACGTGGTACGACGTGATTATTTAAACGTCATCGCCCTGGTCCCCTCGGCCACAGCGGCAGTCAGCTGTCCCACAAGAGCCGGTAGTCCCTAGCTCCACATCAGCATCCACGCAGCAGATTTTAATTGTGGCGGATCTTCATTTTTTCCCCACACAGTCAGCAAATCCGGACCTAGGGGACTTTATACAACATGATTTTATTAACCTTTTTTTGAAGTCCGGGCATGTTTTATAAGGCTCGTCGGTACCCAATCTCCACCATTGATCACATGGGCTGATCTCATCCGACGGCCCACATGTGTCCCGATCCCCAAACTCATTTTTCCGCCACTTTTTTTTGCCGAAACAAAGGTTTTAGCCCATTTTCTCCGTTTTTCCAAATAAAATGACTCTGTCGTTTTGACTATTCGCCCTTGCTCCCGACCGTCGATCTCTGCGCGATCGACGGTTCCGATTCAATTTCCTCCTATGCTCTCCTCTGACCTCCTCTAATCAATCTCGACCATTGGATGATGCCATCCAATGCCCATGCTCTCTCCACATGCTTTCTGAAGCAGCAAACCTATATATATGTTGGATTTTATAATGTTGTTCATATAATGGTTTTTCCGCTATAATGAAGAAAATTTCAAAGGCTAAGGGTGACGATCCTCCCGCCTTCGATTCATCAAAGGGAATCATTTGCAGGATTGAACTCCACGTTTCATCAATGATTCATGAGGCATTGATGCCATTCAATCCCTGTGCAGCCCTGCACACCAACAAACACAGTGAATCAAGCACAAATCAAAGAGTATCAGTGTCGAAGACAGGAACGCACCAGAACATGAGATTGAAGACAGATCTGTGGGGATTACGACTAAGATGGATTATCAAAAGCCTAATTCCCCTATTAAAACACAGCTTAAAGGTAAATCATAAGGTTCATAGACAGAAAGCCTAAACCGCCACATCTCAGGAAAATTGATTCCTCCCTAGCTACCACAATGCCACCTGTGCCTCAAAGCATTCAAACAAAGGCCAAAGTTATTGATCAAGATCAGATATTTTACTTAGCACAGCCAGAGAGTAAATTCTGCAAACAAACTTAATGACAAAATATCAACAAAGTTACTTTGACATCACACAGAGCCTCAAAAGTCAAGAAGCGCTCCCACCGAGCTTAAATCTTAATGCAAATTATTTAATACAGAGGACACCTATGTAAGCTTCTTCATTGAGCCCCCCAAAGGCTAAGAAGCCATTAAGTCTGTATTAATTATCTTTAGAGATATTTTATTAGATCTCACCTCCTCATTCTTCTATAAATACTACTGTAGAAGATGAGAGAGGGGTTGGTTGAGTTGGCTACTGAACATTGAAATGTAATTGAGCTTGAGACTTCTACTTGTAAATAGTGTTCACTGGCCCTTGGAGCTCTGCTTATAATAGATAAGTTAGTCTGGGAAGTGTATATGATTGCTAAACTAAAGCATTGGACTTGAAGTTGTAACTAGTTTGGAGCATATATACAAGCTGATTTATGGGATCCTGGTCTATGTTTATGGTGATGTTTTTCTCATTGTAACTTGTTTTTTTTTGTTTCTGTTTTCATTGTGTTCATCTTCTCTTATAAAGAACAGCATGCATAGAGTTAGGACCTACTGTATATCAGTACCCTTCTCTGAATGAAAATATTTATCTAAATGTTTTCTTCCAATCTATGTTATTTAGGAATGATTTAATTTAGTTTAAGCATAGGAATGCTGGAATTCCATCGTCCTACTATCTTAGCTAAATATTGTTCTTGGATGTTATTTTTAGTATATGTTAAGTAGAGATGAAATAAGGAAGATATGGTGTGCCCTGGTCCTAGTTTTATCCCCAAAGACTGTCTGACTGTTTCCCTTGGAATGTGTTAAAAGCTGGCTAGTTTAGAAGTACTTACCAGATCTTAGACCATCCTTTGTTATCATTTGTGTTTCCCTATGTTTTAATATATTTTCTATTGAAAGTGTATCAAAGGCTGGCTAGTTTAAAAGTACTTACCAGATCCTAGCTTAATTTCATGTCTTTCTTTTGTGTATGTCAAAAGCTGGCTAGTTTAAAAGTACTTACCAGATCTTAGGTTGCTCTTTGTTCTTCATCTGTTTAATTCCCCTTCTTGTTGTATCATTTCATTCCATAAATCAAACTTTAAAGAGATCCTTATACATAGATGACTTTCCCCATGGACCACTCTTTCCTCTTACTGTTTCAATTAAACCCTATTATGACTCCATAGCCCAATGGACTAAAACCTGCAATTATCTATCTTCCTGGCCAAAGCTTGTTCTATTTGCTTGCAACTTCACACCTTTTAAAATATTTTCATTTAGAACTTTCCACCTCAAATAGTAATCATGCTCAACCATCCAAAAACAAAACAAACCCTTGGCCTTCATAACTAGCCTAATATCATTACCCAAAACCTCAAAGACAAATCCATCTTTTCACTTATTGGAGAGATCCCTCTCCAGATTCAGGAGGGCTAGATCCTAGAATCCCAAAGTGGTTGAAACGATGTTCTCCCTGCAGTCGTAATTTTTCCAATCTTGCTGATTACAGGGTGCTAACAAGTGGATCGCGGTAGATCCAGGTACTAAACCAACGGCAATGTCAGATGAATACTAGAAGAAATTGGATTGAAAGGCTAAGAGCACAATACGATTGTGTGTCTCAGATTTATTATTGTTGAATGTATCTAGGGAAGCTACGGTGAAGAATTTGTGGAAAAAAATTTGGACTTTGTACCAATATAAGTCTCTAGTGAATAAGTTGTTCCTACGGAAAAATCTGTATAACCTAAGGATGAAGGATGGAGACTCAGTGACAGAGCATCTAAATGCCTTCAATGCTGTGGTAAGTCAGCTGTCGCCTGTTGATACTAAAATCTCAGATGAAGATAAGTGCATCCGTTTGTTTTGTTCTCTACCAGACTCGTGGGACAGTCTAGTTATTGCAATAGATAGCAATACAACTACCTTGAATTTTGATGACATTGTCTCAGCCTTGTTGTTGGAGGAAATGAGACAAAGAAATATGGATGGTTAAAATGGAGATGCCTTATCTATACAAGGAAGGTCCCAAAACAAAAACAAGAATAAGGTTTCAAGTGGGAGATATAAATATAGAGGGAGATCTAAATCTCCTGGAAATTTTGTAAAGGTATGTTGGAAATGCGGAGAGGAAGGGCACTACAAAAGGGACTGAAGATCTAAAGTTCCTGAGAAAGGAAATGGATCTGATGATGCTCCTTCTGCAGAGGAAAAAACCACCTCGGATGAAGTTGGGGATGTGTATTTGGATTCTTCTTCAAATACACATGTGGATCATGAGTCATGGTTGATTGACTCAGGTGCATCCTTTCACTTCACTCCCCATAGGGAGTGGTTCTGCGAGTATGAGAAATATGATGGTGGTGATGTCTTCCTAGGGGATGATAGGAAGGCCAGAATCATCGGACATGGAGAAGTCAAGCTGAAGCTGCAAGGTGGAAGGATTGGAACACTTCCTGGTGTTCTGCATATTCTTGCATTGGCTAGAAATCTGATTTTTGTAAGCAATATGGATGATGTAGGTGTAAAAATAGTGTTCGAGAAAGATGCCTGCAAGATGGTTTGGGGAGCGCTGGTATTAATGCGGGGAGTTCGGACTAGAACTCTGTACAAGCTACAAGGTAGCACTGTTATTGATGGGTGTAACAGTTCTGTGGTTCCTGAAAGTGGAGCGGAAATCCTAGCTGTCTCTAGAGAAAATACCATGCTATGGCATCAAAGGCTTGGAAATATTGGAGAGAAGGGCCTTCGGATACTTCATAGAAATGGTATGGTAGAAGGTATGTCTAATTTCTCTCTAGATTTTGATTTCTGTGAACATTGTGTATGTGGGAAGTAGAATCGAGTGAGTTTTCCCTCTGGTACTAAGAGGGTGAACAAGATATTAGAACTTGTGCATAGTGATATGTTTGGACCTGTGTTAGTTCCATCACTGGGAATTTCTGTGTACTATGTTTCATTCATAGATGACTTCTCAAGGAATACATGGATATATTTCTTGAGGAAGAAATCTGAAGTATTTGACAAATTTAAATAATTTAAGGCTCTGGTGGAAAACCAAACAGAGAAGAAGATAAAGGCGCTAAGGACAAATAATGGTGGGGAGTTAAAACAGTCACCAAGGATGTGGTATCAGAAATTTGATACCTATATACGGGGACTTGGCTTCACCAGAAGCAAGGAGGATCATTATGTTTATTTTAAATTGATTAGTGACCATGTTATTTATTTGGTCTTGTATGTGGATGATATGTTGTTGATTGGAAATGACAAAGAACTTATCCAAGATTTGAAGACCCAACTGTTCTCCAAATTTGACATGAAGGATCTTGGTGCTGCAAACTATATTTTGGGCATGGAAATTAAGAGAGGTAGGGAAAAGAGGAAGCTCTGGTTAAACTAGAGGAAGTATGTCGAGACTATATTGCAGAGGTTCAATATGCAGGATAGTAAACCGGTGAATGTTCCTATTCCTGTAGGTGTAAAGCTGTCTGTTGAACAGTGTCCCAAGACACAACAAGAAAAGGAGGATATGTCTTATGTTCCTTATGCAAGTGTAGTGGGTAGCCTGATGTATGCAATGGTCTGTATTAGACCAGACATTGCACATGTAGTGGGAGTATTGAGCAAGTTTATGTCAAACCCAGGGATGGAGCATTGGATAGCAGTGAAGCGGGTTTTCAGATATTTATGTGGCACTAGTGATTATGGCTTGTGCTACCAGGGAAGACCAGGATTGGGAAGAATGTTGGACATTCGTGGTTTTCTTGATGCAGATTGGGCTGGAGATCTGGACCAAAGAAGATCTACAAGTGGGTATGTGTTTAGCCTATTTGGAGGTGCAGCCAGTTGGATGAGTAAAAGACAGTCTGTAGTGGTGCTTTCAACTACAGAAGCAGAATACATAGCAGCGACTCATGCAAGAAAGGAAGCAATTTGGTTGCAAATATTGTGTTCAAGTATGGGGTTGGTACAGCAAGCTATAAGGATAGAATGTGATAGCCAAAGTGCAATTTTCTTGGCTAAGAACCCTGCTTATCATTCAAAGACAAAGCACATTGATGTTCAATATCACTTTGTTAGAGATATGGTTGAGGCTAAAAGGGTGTTGCTCGTAAAGATGGACAATTTGAAGAATGTTGCAGATGCATTGACAAAGTATGTGAGCACTCAGAAGTTCTCTTGGTGTAAAGAAACAATGGGTGTTGAAGAATTGGCCCAATGACTAAGCTCTCCTTTGGTCCCCTGTGGAAAGAAGAAAAACAAGTGGGAGAATGTTGGGTATGTGTTATATTCTTTCCATGACTAGCCGCATGAGCTGTACGTTGCACCAGGCGCAGCGCCCCAACAAATTTTTTTTTTTTTGGGTGTGCGGACCCACTCATAGGCAGACCCACCCATGTTTTGTGCATGAGTTTGCACATGGTTTTGGGGTACGATGGTTTGCGGCCCCTGGTATTTTTTAGATCTGGTCATGGGAACTATGGTTATGTTCTAATCTAGGGTTAATGGATTGGGGTTTATGTATGCTTCGGCATGTATATATATGTGTTGTAACACTAAAAGGAATATAATGAAAAATCAAGCTGGTCGTCTCGATGTGGGATCCAGGGGAAAATCTCTGTGTTTTTCTGTCTTATGTTTTATGCTCTCGCTATTGTTTATTTTCTATTATAATATTCGTGTGTAGATAATTTATGTTCAGGGTTAAAACCTACACAAGGTGTGTTGAAACAATATCAACCTAATTAAATAGTCAATAAGGGAGTTAGATGTGCACCATAAGTGGAAAGTTGTTACATGGTCAGTTGGATTCTCACTAGTATTCCCTTCGAATTTTGGAATGTTCGATGGAAGATTGGTAGGAATCAGAGGCCAAGCTGAGCTATATTGAATTGGATCGTTAGTGAATTTTGAAAGGTCTAGAAAATTAAAGGCTGCCAGGAATGGTAAGCGCGGAGGACCTTGAGAATTCCATCCACCATGAGAGGGATTCCCAAAATTTTGAAAAGAATAACCTGGATTTGTTGAGGCACAAGGATGCTAAGAATTGTTTGTAGAAGACACTTAACCATAAGAAAATCCTTGTGGTCCAGAGAAATTTAGAGGAGGAACTCTTCCTATCAAAGGGTTACAATAAACATGAATGTTTCCCCCAATCAAAGTATTAAAAGGATATGAGAGTCCTTAGTAAGGGTTCCATACAGTAGCGAAGGGAGAAAAACCCTGAGAGATTCCTATGAAGAAGAAAGGCACGTTCCCTTATTGAAAAAACATAATTTGATTCCCAGTTCCTAAACTACAAAAATCAGGGCTCCAACCTTGAAAAGGATTGAAACCTTGACCTCCTTGAAAAGGATTGAAAACTTGACCTTGTAGGGAGAAATGAAAATAACCCAAGGAAGGGTTAGAATGAGGGATATGACCGCTTACAAAGGGAAAATCCTGAAACTATGTTGAACCACTAGACATAGAAGGAATAGGTGTGGAGACAAAAGATAAAATGGTGAAGGGAACCAAGGGAATTGCACTATAAGGCATCTAAAATGAAAATGAAACATTGTGGGAAGCAAAATCTTGGGTGCACGCACTCAAAGATGGAATGGAGGTACACAAAAATATTGCAATACTAGGAGTGATAGTTGATATAGAAATTGTACCTCCTCCTTCTACTGAAACAGGAGTATGCACACTATAAGTACTCATAGTTGAAACCATGTTCCCAGTAGTGGTCATCGAAAGAAAAGAAGGAGAAACAAGAGGGCTTGTCAGCCTATGAGTCAGCATCCCAATGTATGATATGACACCCAAAAAATCAAAAGGAAGAGGTGAAGAAGGAGTAACTGGAGGTTAAAAATATCTTCAACCTCAACTTATGCTGACAGAAAAATATTCCTACAAAGGAGTGGAATAATCCTCTCTAAGTCAAGAATAATAGTAGGATCACCCTATGAAATTATCACCCCAGGAAAAGGACCACTCTTTGATGCATTCACTGCTACTGATTTAAAAACACTATTAGAATTGCTCCTACGCCTTCTAGGAGAAGGCTTGACACTTGTAGGTTAAAGCCCACAAACCCTACTGGATCGACGAACTAATCGATCAAACACTTTTAATTTTAAGATAACTTATACATACTCAGTAAATTATAAAGATATGGAAGTCTAGGAGCAAAGAGAACTCTCTAAAATGTCCTTAAAGATTCATCCAATCAAGCAGATCTCAGGTATTTCTTCTTTGGGTGATTAGGACTTAACACCAAAATATAAGAAAGTGAATATATAAGGGCCTTCCAAAAATTGTCTGGGGTAATTACGCCCCATTCTTACTAGCAAAGGTAACAAAAGCAATTATGCTAACCTCCAGAAAAAAGCCTTTGTTAGTGTAAGTACCCGAGCTTTGCAAGGGTACCCTCCAGAATTATTAATGAATGTGATGCAACATCTTCATCAGGTACCAGAAGTATTCCCCTTGCAGTCACCTATGTGATACCTAGGAATAGAAACTAAGGTCTGTTAGAAAATTATATATTACAGAGCAATGCAACACATAAAATATGCGGAAAACACAAGCACACAAAACACATAAAACTAGAGAGACAAAAATCTACGTGGTTCACCCAGTTTGGGCTATGTCCACCCCAAACAGCCATTCCTTCCTTTCTATTATCCAACAAAAATGAAGAGACACAACCTACAACAGATCCATTGTAATATCCCCTTTTCTCTCTCACAGTCTCCCTATCTGTTTCTCGCTCTGAGAATAAATATCCAATACATAGCCACAATACAATACCCTCATACAAGCGAGGGGTTGCCTTCTAGGGCAAAAAACTTTAAACTAAACATAACTTCTGCCATCAGATCATCTGCCTAATGAACAACTCAAATTGACTAGAAATTACTATATTTTTACAAGGAAATTTTACATCTGTTTTTAGCTTCGGGGGCGCTGCCCCCGAAACCCCCTGCCAGGGGGGGCTCTATAAAGTCGCAGCTGCCCCCCCTGGACCCCCCAGGTAGCGTTTAATTATGGGCAGTGTTGCCACCCCATTAAGGTACAGGGGTCCAACCTTGTGATACAAAATAAACAAGATAATAAGCTTCACACCCAACAAGCTCACCAGTTCGTATCAACAGCCGAGCAGAACAGTCTTTGGTAGGGATCCAACAAGTAGGAGAGGGGGTATCTCTATTCCCTACTTTCACTTTCCCTCGTGCTTCACTCCCTTTTTAGGAGAGATTTCCCGAAAAACATAAAGACATTGGGTTTCACTCTTTTAATTAAATTCTAAGTTTAAATTTATAGTGGCCTTGGAGAGTTAACTCTCCACACACCTATTCCAAGGCCCTAATGACCTAGACTAGTTGATGTATTTAATGAAAAATAAAAAAATATTCTAGTTTATTTTAGATTTTATCGTTTGATTTTAAAGGCTGTTCTTTTAAGTCATGGGTGAGATGGAGGTGAAACTTATGGCATTATGGACACAATAAGAAATCAATAAAAACCTGGCTACATGCAAAATGCAACTTTTTCTTCGATGAAAAGAGACTTATACAAGGGGAACTACGAACAAACTAATGAAAACAAAAGTGTTTCTTTTCTTTTTCAAAATACACTCACAAACTAAAAATCTACAAAATACTAAAAATGCTTACAATACAGCTACTCTAATGCAAACTGCAAATTCTTAATGCAATATTCTAGGATTACTCTAAAGAAAAAGAAAATGTGTTTCCCAATAAAGAGCTCCAAAACTTGACACAAATAAAGGACAAATTCAAACAAGAAATTCTCCCAAAAAATATGCCAAAAACTTGATACAAAAAGGGGAAAATTCAACCAAGAACTTCTCCCAAAACCAAGCAAATTCGACCAAATGACAGAGTTTGGACTTGCTCAAAAATGGCACTAAAGCCTTAAAAAAAAACTGAAAGAAACATAAAAGGAAAAAAAAGATATTTTTTGTGTCTTTTTATTTTTAAGGAAGTAAGAAATTCTTTGAGAAAGAAAAAAACCTACCCAAAAACTCAAGATTACCAAATTGAACAAAAAAGACCTCAAATTCCCTTAAGCCATAAACATCATTTGCATGAAAAGATTTAATAGGTGGAAAGAGGTTACACACTCAAAAAAATTACTTTATCAACAACATAGATATCCAACAAAGAAGAAAACTCCAAGAAAATCAAGAAGATTCTTTAAGATTACCATAAGTGCCTTTCTCAAAAAACCAAGAAAAACCAAGAAAGCCAACAAAATAAAAGAAAAAGTGAAGCAATAAGAATGTTAAGTGAGAGAAAATCAACACTAAATCACTATCTCAAATACTCAAAAGAGTCAAGAACTTCATCAAGAAGACTTGGTTCCAAACACAAAACTGAAACTTCACAAAAAGGGAAAACCCTAGGTTGACTAGGTTTTTCACCAAGAAAGAGAGGAAATTGCGGAAAGAAACACTTTGTAGGAACATCAATGATTAAAAAAAAGCAACGAAAAATAGGAAAAATACTTTGCTGGACTCAAAATATTAAAATTTCATTTAAAATTGGTAATACACATCTTGAAAGTGATCAACCTTCTTGTATACGCAACTGTGTACAAGGAAACATGCGTATACGCGTGTTTATTTGGACCAAAACATTGTATATCAAACTATGTAAACTAGAAAGCACATATAAAAATGGAAGTAAAGTGAAAATTAAAAATCCAAGCCTGGTACAAAATATCAGAAATTTTTCCTGGATTGATAATGAACCAAAGAAGCTGGAAAATTGATCAAACCAAACAGAAAACCTAGATCCAGAGAGAAACAACCCAAACTAGGAATTACAAGGATGTAATCTCTAGCAGAGTCGCCAATTTTGTTATGGTATGAAGCACCCTAGGGTTTGGTTTGAGAACCCCAGTAGAGCCAAAAGCATACAGCAACAAGAAGCAAACAAATTTACAGTCCTGATGCTTAAACTAGTAAAATGGGAAGAAGACGTTGTACCCATAGGTCCTACATTTGAAGGCGATCATGTAGGGTTCAAAGCCTATGCTTCTCCTAGTGCTCAAAAACCTACAACTTACTCAAGAAAAGCACATATACTAGTAATAAATGAAAACATGTTCAAGATGTTAGTGTTATTTCATATAAGCTTATACGCAAATAACATGAAATCATTCATAATGGGATCATGACATGTATAAAGAATTAAGATCATGAACATCAAGAAAAAGACAAAGCTTCTTTATTGATGAATATAAATATGTGTGGAGGAATACCACCTGATTCAGTCATGGCTCCAAGTGAAAACGTTCTTCGGATCCATCTAGCCCAAGCCTCAACAATCCTTCCAAAATCATACACATGAATGCCATATAAGAGGAATGAACATCTCCATTAGGGAATGATTAGGAGATCATGTGTTTTGCTCAAAATTTAAAGTGATCGAAACTATAACAAACCTGAGTGACTGAAAAGGTATTGTCATTGCAATTCCGGTGCCGTAAACAGTTCAAAAAACTGATGTGATATGAGGAAGATATCGCGTTCTAGTCGTTTTCCTAAACAAGTAAAATTTTTGTGACAGGGTGACTGGGATGCCCAATCAGCATGCAGGTACAGTCGGCAGGTGGAATATACTAGGAATATTCCTTTTCTTGAAACCTAATCAGAATTTTCCACGTGGATGTTTATGGGCTGAAGATTTGGTTGAACGTGTATATAGGGACTTAACATTGGAGCACCATTGGATTGGTGACACGTGGAAAGCCCGAAGGTTGCCACATGTCCCCAGGAGGTTTATGAAAAATTTTGGTGGAGTCAGGGGGGCCGGTTGACCCCACGACCTCTGGCACACACACAAGACCTTCTACAATCTCTCCTATAGTTTGTTTCTTAACCTATATGTTCGCCGCATTAATTTATGTTGTTTAAGTTTCAAGGTTGAGGGGCGGGGGGGAGGGGGCTATTGGTGGTTGGCCCCAAGGTTGTTGGTCACATGTAATATGGTAACTGAGACATTAAAAATCCAACTGGTGGCTTCATGGACGAGGTCACATGTCACACGGTGACATTAAACATCAAATGACGGTTTACAATATCGTAACCTCGGGTGGTTTATAATGCGTTCACATGTGAGGAGGTAACAACTTATGCGACGGTTGTAGGTTAAAGGTTTATCCAAATGTAACATTCAGATCAACCTGTCACATGGCGAAAAAACATTTTGGTTTTGTTTTAAATGCCACAGTCATGGAACTATGTGACTTCGAGTTCTACTCTAATGCGGAGTTTCAAAACTTTAAAACCATGGATTTTAAGGCATGGGGTCAGCATGTGACCACCGAGCCCTAACCACTTGCAGTCAATTCAAATGGTCTTTTCCGGCAGGATCTATGGAGGTGCCCTAAGTTTTGGGGTTTAACCAAAATTAACTCCAGTTATGTATAGTTCTAATTTTAGGTTTTAACCAAAATTAACTCTAGTTATGTACAGTTCTCCACATGTAGTGGAGATTTTCTAGCTGAGATTGGGAAAAGGCTTTGGGAGGTCAAATTTCGACCAATTTGGGTGAAAAAAGAGTCTACCTAGACTAATTTGAGCATGTTGGAGCCATTGGTGTAGAGAAAACAACCATTAGAAGCTTGTAAACACATGTATTTTCAATTTTGAGCATAATGACAAAGAGGGACATGCCATTGGGAGTTGGACCAACAAATGTAGCCCAGGAGGGGTGAACTTCTTCATCATGCCTACTGTGTAAAACTTATGTGTGATGTTATTTCTCTGTTATACACTATTGTACAGTGTTATGTAGGCTTATTTTCATGCTTAAAACTCAAAAATTCATCTATGTTTCATGGTTAGGAAAACTTGTTCCTTAAGTAAACAAATGGAGACAAATTATACATGTTTTTATTACTGAAAGGACACTTAGCACAACAATTTAATACACTCTTTTCAAATCAGGTTGGCATCAGATCTAGAGTTTAATCTTTGGTGTTGTTGTGTGCAAATATTTTTTTAACTGTTTACAAGGGTTGACATGCTTACTAGGATCAAGCTTAAGAGAGGAGAAGGCAAATTTGTAGAAGCAAGAGGTTCTTAAAGGGAGCTACAGTATAGGAGGGCAAGATTTCCACATTCTCCACCACCTAGTTCACCTCCAAAAAAAGAAGAAGTAGCATTAAGCATGCCTCTGGGAGAATAAGAAACCCATGAACAGGTGGATCCCAAAGAAGAATAAAGAGTGTTTACGAAAGAATTCCTTGACATGAATGAGATGGTGAGAGTCCTTTATTAAGAAAGGAATGAAATACTAGAAGGAGAAGGATCCAAACTTCACAAGGAAGATCAGGGACCATCAAGAGGTCAAAATGATGAAGATAAATCAAAGAAGGGCAATGGAGGAAATGGAGGCAGTGGAAAGTCACCATCATCACCCTCATCATCATCATCCTCTATTTCATCTTCAGTACACCAGTCACACAAGTCAAAGAACACTGGTAAAATTCCTTTTCTAAAACTTCATGTTAAGTTTGAATTGCCAATGTTTAATGGTGAAGTCAATGCATAAAATCTTGCTAATTGGATTAGGAAATTGGAGGTCTATTTGAGAATTCAGAACCTTCAAGATGATGATACCAAAATCCAACTAGCTTCATTGAGGATGGAAGGTGCAACTCTTGTTTGGTGGGAAGCCAAGACAAAGGAGGAGATCAAAAAGCATGGTAAGATTATTCTATCATGGATTGATTTCATTAATGTAATAAAACAACAATTTTATCCATTAGCTCATATGCAGAAAGCCATAATGAACTGGAAAAATTTTAGACAATTGAAAGGACAAATTATACAAGAATACACCCAAGAATTTAGGAGAAGAGCTCTCTTATTAGGGGTATATTTGCAGAGCCAAGATACTTTTCTCAAGGACATAGGAGGCTTACATAGCTACCTAAAACATGTTATTCTCATTTTTAACCCTACAAGCTTAGATGAGGTTTGTGTTTAGGCCACACATGTAGAAGCAAGAGGGAAAAAAATTACTGATGAGAGTAGGAAGAAACCTTTTAACGGGAAAAACAAAGGGAAGACCTCAAAAGGTAAGGGAAAAAAGAATGCATCTGTCAAGAAAGAGGGAGAGAAAGTGGTTTGTAAAAATTGTTCAAGATGTTATCACTCAGTAATTTCTCAAGGCTAAAGAAATAATTTACTGAGGTAACCACAAACCTACTTTTAAGCCTTAGGATCTAGCCTTCCTAATGCTAAGAGAGGGCTCTCACTATATTATTTAACTTCGTTGATTGTATTCAATTTTAGGCTAGTTATGTAGGGTAAATTGGTTTTTGATTTTGAGTTGATTTGGTGGTGACATCACTTAGATGGATAGATGTAGATATGTATTCCATTGGGCTAATGGAGTCAATGTGTCAAGCAGTCAAATCAGGATTAAGTTCTAAAGGGAAATGTTTACAGGGAAAGATAGCTAAGTCACTTTAGATCTTCAAGGCTGATGGTGAAAATGGTTTTGATCAAGATAGAATAGCAATTAAGGGTTCTTAAATCTGGATTATGAGTGAAAAGGTAGAGGTCAATCGCAACTAGGGAGCGATTAAGGGTCCCCTAATCTGGATATCAATGGAAAACATATAAAAGATAATTAGTCAAAACAGAGTGCTATTAACATATTCTGAAATAACAATTCCTGATTTATCATTTATATTTAGAACACATTCAAGTATTAATGGAAAACATAATAAATTGACAAAGAAACAAGTGAAAATACTTCACTATAGTGGCCCAACACATGAATCCTGTAATATGATGCTTTATTGCTTTAATCCAGTCTGCTGACTTGAAATTGGTACAAAACCCCTTAGGTTAATAATATTACAACTACAGAAATGTTTAGCAATTCATCCACACTCAATACTTCAAATGATGAAGTATTTTTACAAATTCTAAACTAGAATATCTTGAAAGAATATCAAGATTGGTTTACAATATCTCAAACTGTATTACATAAATAGAACTTAAATAATGGACACTCAAAACTAATGAATCTATTTGGCACTATATTTATGGATTTATGGTGATAAAGAATAGAAATTTGAAATTGATAGCAACTCTTAGTTGATGATGAGGCTTCCAAGTCACTAACTATCTCCTTCCTTTGTGCATTTTGCTCCAGATATTTTTCAACACTGGGGTCTAGTGATACCTTTGTATGCATCAATCCGAGATATATATGTAAAATGTGAAAGAGGGTATTGTAGATAAATATGTTATTGAGATAAACCTCTCTCAGTTTCCCAACATTTAGTTCCAGCTGTTCACAATATACTCTGCAAAAATATGTCTAAAACAAGATTTCGCACAATCTGAAAATTAGGCTATGAAGATGTAAATGTATTTCTTGTTCTGTAATATCGGTGTAAAAAGTGAGATATTTTTTTGCAGATTGGCCTCTTAGGAACACAAAACACCTTTATTTTTTCAAAATTCATCTTGGATTGGCCACAATAGTTTCTCAAAAACTATGACTTAAACAGGAAATTTCTGGAAAATGTCCCTTCCTGCTCTGTTTTCATATTTTAACCTTTGTGTTCTTTTAACTATTTTTACTTTTACTTCTGATAAACTTCATTGTTGCTGGTGAAAGTATTTTCATCTCTATTCAACCATTACTGCCTCTTTGTTTACTTTTACTGTTTTACCTTGACTGCTATGTTTTTACTTTTACCTTTTTACAATGAGTAAAATATGTCCTGGAAAGTTACTTTGAACAACTTCGTTGTTGATGTTGTAGATGTTTTTATTCACTTAAAACCAATTTACTATGTAAATTATCCTTTCTCCACTGTATTACTAGTTTTAGCTTGATTTTCCTTCTGTGTATGAAACTTCTGCTTTAAATCCCGAGAATCTAGATTAAATAGTTGTAAACTAGTATCAAATGTTTATCAGATTTCTTAGTATGTTGATATACCTGCAAAACAAAACAATAGTTAATGAAATGAAGGTTTGAATAAAATGAGCAATGGCTTCATTTGAACTGGGATTTTTTGGACAAAGTCCAGACTATGGATGTTTTGATTCTGCGTTGGTAATGATCTTTTAGTCTTTTTTGTCGCAAATTCACATAGGTAGGTTATGAAAGAGATAATTGGGATTTATTTGCGAGACTACAGATTTTATCATAATGTGAAATAGTCCTTATGATTTATTGTAATGTCACAATGTTTAAATGGTGTATTGATTTTAAACAATAATGACTTGTCATAGTGCAGAGTGGGCATGTTTTTTGCAAATGGCGCAGGTGTAGACAGGCAGTGTATTGCACATTTGATGAGCGGACAATTGGTAGTTTTGTGAATGGCTCATCGCACAAAAGCGGAGCGGTTTTAGTAGTTTTCGCATCAGTGGATAGGCGGTAAATGGTTTTTGGAGTGAGGATGCGATACAACGTGGGGCTGCCACGTAGCAGGGGAGTGGAGGAACTAAAAAACCTATTTCGCAAGCTCTCGGTGGTGCTAATTGTTCAGGAAATTGGGGATGCGAAATGGTTTGATGGCCATCGGATCAATTTTACGAAGATCGGGTGGAAAATAACTCTGCGAGGTTAGGATAGGTGGGACCCAAGACTTAATAGGTGGAGGTGAAATAAACTAAAGGGTTGGGAAATGTATATACGAGAGTTTAATATTATGGGGAACTATATTTAATGGGGGGTTAATAAATATGATGCGGGATGTTAGACATGTATTAGGGGAGGGGGTTTAAAATAATATCGGGGAAGAGTGTTTGAAGTGGGGCCCGATATATTATAACGCTGCAAAATTTAGATTAAGTGGGTTTGTATGTGTTTATTTTAATGTTATAAAATTAGTAAAGGGGAAGGAAGAATGAGTGTTAGTAATAGAAATGGTTTTTCTAAGCTAGCGAAGGGGCAGAGTTAGTTAGAAAAGGGTTTTTGCAAAGGGGATGATTTATAAAAGAGAAAATGGTTTTTTAGCAAGGGGAAAATGAAATAGGGAAGGGGTAAGGATAAAATGAAGGGGAAGGAGTAAATTTACAAGGAAAATGAATTAGTAAGTATGAAATGATCAATTTGTGCTATCCATGCCTTGTGAAAACTACTTGTACCTACCCGTCTGCTACCCTAACATTTTTTCTTCATTTACATGGGTGTAGTTGAGCTTGTAAACCCTTTTTCATTTTTCTTTTTAAAACAACAAAGTAACTAATTCTATCCTTATTTATTCCAAGGGCTGAGATTAAGCTGTTGAGCTCCTTATTATTCTCTACCTAACTACTGATCTGCCAAGACTAAATTGTTTGGCTAGATATTTATTCTCTATCTAACAACATGAAATTTCAAGCATGAAAAAGTCAAGAAGCTATTTGACTTATCATGGATTATGGCATTTTGAACAAGCTGAACATAATATTTATTTTGCAGTAAAAGTAAATAATAGTGGAATTTTGATTTGCATCACTTTCATGTTTTATTTTTATCTCTATTTTGTTCGGGGTCCATTTTTCTATTCTTTTTTATATTTTTTCTTTCAAGTCCTTTGATTTTTGTTTTAGGACTTACCCTCTTTAAATTTTTTAAATATGGGAAAAAATTTGCAGAAAGAAAAGGTATGTACAATATTACAATATTTTAACATAGCAAATTCAAAATTATGAATCCTATTATTTGTACGTTTTAACCGTGAACATAAATTATCTACACACGAATCTTATAACAGAAAATAAACAATAGCGAGAGCATAAAACATAAAACAGATAAAAACAGAGATTTTCCCCTGGATCCCAAATCGGGACGACCAACTTGATTTTTCATTATATTCCTTTTAGTGTTACAACACATATATATACATGCCGAAGCATACATAAACCCTAATCCATTAACCCTGGATTAGAACATAACCGTAGTTCCCTCGACCGGATCTACAAAATAACAGGGGCCAAAAACCATCGTACTCCAAAACCATGTGCAAACTCATGCACAAAACATGGGTGGGTCCGCCTATGAGTGGGTCTGCACACCAAAAAAAATTTCACTGGGGCACTGCCCTAGACCCCAACAGTGGGGGCTGCCTCCCCCCTTGTGACTCATCTGCTGCGCCCGGCACAACGTACAGTGCATGGGGCTAGTCGTGGAAATAATATAACACATACCCAACATTCTCCCACTTGTTGTTTTCTTTCCACAGGGGGCCACAGGAGTGCTTAGTCATTGGGCCAATTCTTCAACACCCATTGTTTCTCTACACCAAGAGAACTTCTAAGTGCTCACAGACTTTGTCAATGCATCTGCAACATTCTTCAAAGTGTCCACCTTTACCAGCAACACCATTTTAGCCTCAACCATATCTCTAACAAAGTGATATTGAACATCAATGTGCTTTGTCTTTGAATGGTAAGCAGGGTTCTTAGCTAAGAAAATTGCACTTTGGCTATCACAGTCTATCCTTATAGCTTGCTATACCAACCCCATACTTGAACACAATCTCTGCAACCAAATTGCTTCCTTGCTTGCATGAGTGGCTGCTATGTATTCTGCCTCTGTAGTTGAAAGAGCCACTACAGACTGTCTTTTACTCATCCAACTGACTGCGCCTCCAAATAGTTTAAACACATACCCACTTGTAGATCTTCTTTGGTCCAGATCTCCAGCCCAGTCTGCATCAACAAAACCACGAATGTCCAACATTCTTTCCAATCCTGGTCTTCCCTGGTAGCACAAGCCATAATCACTAGTGCCACGTAAATATATGAAAACCCGCTTCACTGTTGTCCAATGCTCCTTCCCTGGGTTTGACATAAACCTGCTCAATACTCCCACTGCATGTGCAATGTCTGGTCTAGTACATACCATTGCATACATCAGACTACCCACTGCACTTGCATATGGAACACGGGACATATCCTCCTCTTCTTCTTGTGTCCTGGGACACTGTTCAGCAGATAACTTTACACCTACAAGAATAGGAACATTCACCGGTTTACTATCCTGCATATTGAACCTCTGCAATATAGTCTCGACATACTTCCTCTGGTTTAACCAGAGCTTCCTCTTTGTCCAATCTCTTTTAATTTTCATGCCCAAAATATAGTTTGCAGCACCAAGATCCTTCATGTCAAATTTGGAGAACAGTTGGGTCTTCAAATCTTGGATAATTTATTTGTAATTTTCAATCAACAACATATCATCCACATACAAGACCAAATAAATAACATGGTCACCAATTAATTTAAAATAAACATAGTGATCCTCCTTGCTTCTGGTGAAGCCAAGTCCCCGTATATAAGTATCAAATTTCTGATACCACATCCTTGGTGACTGTTTTAACCCATACAAAGACTTCTTCAACCTACATACCAGTTATTTCTTACCCTTCACCATAAAGCCTTCAAGTTGCTTCATGTAGATCTCCTCTTCTAGATCCCCATGAAGAAATGTTGCCTTCACATCCATCTGTTCTATCTCAAAATCAAATGCAACAGCAATAGATAAAAGTAATCTAATAGAAGTAACTTTGGCAACAGGAGAAAAAATATCACCAAAATCAATTCCCGGCACTTGGGAATAACCTTCTGCTACCAACCGAGCTTTGTATTTCTCCACCTTGCCTTATACATTCATCTTCTTCTAAAACACTCATTTGATCCCAATGGGCTTCCTTCCAGCCGGCAACTCCACTAGATCCCATGCCTCATTTTTGTGCAAGGATGCCATTTCATCAACCATGGCTTCCTTCCAGAGTTTTCCATCCTTGGAATCTACTGCCTCCCTGACAGTTTTGGGATCATCATCAGTTATAGTTAAGGAAAAAACTAAATAGAAAGCAGATGGAATATACCTTTCTGGTTGCCTTATTTCCCGAACTGATCTTCTCAAAGCTGGATTTTGTGGCTCTTCCTCTTCTGAATCTTCTTCTGCTGTAGAGTTTGATTCATCCTCCTTTAGCTCAAACTCTATCTTCTCAGGTTCCTTTGGTATGATTTCATGTTTAACAACATCTTTCACCTCTCTAAACACCACATCTCAACTGTACACAACCTTCCTTGTTTCCGGGTTCCAAAGCTTGTAACCTTTTAAACCATCCTTATACTCAATAAAGATGCACCTTTCAGATTTATTATCCAACTTGGTCCTTTTCTCCTTTGGAACATGTTCATATGCATCACATCCAAATACCCTTAGATGTGAAAGAGAGGGTTTCTTACCAGTCCATACCTCATGCGGAGTCTTATCCTCCAATGCTGATGAAGGTGATCTATTAACTAAGTAACATGCAGTCTCGACTGCCTCTGCCTAGAATTCTTGTCCTAACCCGGTACGACTGAGCATGCTTCTTGCCTTTTCCATTATCGTTCTGTTCATTCTTTCTACAACTCCATTTTTATGAGGTGTGTATGGAGTAGTCTTCTACTGTGCTATACCAAAATTCTTATAGAACTCTTCAAATTCCTTCTTGCAGAATTCCCCACCATTATTTGTCCTCAACGCCTTTATCTTCTTCTCTGTCTAGTTTTCCACCAGAGCTTTAAATTCTTTAAATCTGTCAAGGAATTCAGATTTATTCCTTAAGAAATATATCCATGTATTCCTTGAGAAGTCATCAATGAATGAAATATAGTACACATACTTTCCCAGTGATGGAACTGACACAGGTCCAAACACATCACTGTGCACAAGTTCTAATATCTTGTTCGCCCTCTTAGCACGAGAAGGAAAACTCACCCGATTCTGCTTCCCATATACACAATGTTCACATAAATTTAAATCCAGAGAGCAATTAGACATACCTTCTACCATACCATTTCTATGTAGTATCTGAAGGCCCTTCTCTCCAATATGTCCAAGCCTTTGATGCCATAGCATGGTCTTTTCTCTAGAGACATCTAGGCTTTCCACTGCACTTTCAGGAACCACATAACTATTACACCCATCAATAACAGTGCTACCTTGTGTTATAGCATCATTTTTCACCCTCATGTGATTCATGATTGTCTCTATGGCCTTGGGCACCCATTCCCACAGACTTGAATAAAATTCATAAAAAACAGTGTTAAAAATCCCATACGTGGGTATGCCCAGACTTTTCCGTGTGTATACGCAAGTCCACATGTACTTTTCCGCGTGTATACGCAAGTCCACATGTAATTTTCCGGGTATGCCATTAAAATCATTAAAAATATATATAAAAATTCCCTATTTTCGGGCTGGGTTGATGGTTACTCCAGTAGTTCAACCACCCCAATACGTGGCCAACTGTTTCCAACTGATTGAAACTACTTTGAGGGAGTATAAAAGCCCCTCATGTGCATGGCCTAAGAGAGAGAAATTTATAGACATTATACTATGTTGGAATCCCAATTCAAGTCTGAATTCCCGTGCCTCCTACACTTTCCCAGATTTTTACAGGAAACCCTTGTTTCCTGGAGATGTTCATCCATTTATATGCCATCTCGAGTGCACGAGTCTTGAAAGTATATTAGCGAGGCAAGGGCGGGACAAATCCGGACGACGGTCTGTTCGAAGATCGTGGAAGGATTCAGGTGATCTCTCCACTTTTTATTTCTGTACATGCTGTTCGCAATAATGAAGAACCATCTTGTTCCTGAACTCATGTGTTAATATCTATTTGCATATGTGAAAATATTGATTATTAAGCATTTATTATTGTTTATATAATGTTTCACATGGATTACACTAACATTTAAGAGTAATATATGCTGTAAAACTAGGTTTCCGTGCATGTTCTTTCTTGTTTTCCAGGTTGAAGAGGAAGAAGGGTTGCTGGGGGTTTGGACCCCACGGGATCTACATCGAACGTAGGACTACGGGTGAGTTCTACTATCATTGTTACCTAGTTTTTATCATTTAAGTGTGGTTGTGTGTGAGTCCTTCTGAATAGCATGCCCTGATCTGTGGAGGTTTTGACCCAACAAACCTCTAGGGTGTTTTTCCCCAAAACAGAACTGGCGACTCCGCTGGGGATCGCATTTTTGTGATTCCCCTGCTGGGTGGTTTCAGCTGTTTGAAAGGTTTCCAACAGTTTTAACTATTATTTCTGTTAGGTCTCTGTAACAAGCAAGATTGGCAAAGTCCGATCACAGAGTTAACATCATTTCAACCAACTTTGGGATTCTAGGATCTAGCCCTCCTGAATCCGGAGAGGGATCTCTCCAATATGTACAAAGATGGATATTGTCTTTGAAGTTTGGGGTGATAATGTTAGGCTAGTTATGAAGGACAAGGGTTTTGTTTGGTTTTCTCAGATGGTGGAACATAGTTGCTGTCTGAGGTGGAAAGATCTATATGCAAATAGGTTCAAAGGTGAGAAGTTGCAAGTGAACAAAATAAGCTTTGATTCTAAAGAAAGATGATGGCAAGTTTTCAATCCATTGGGCTATGGAGTCATAAGGGAATTTAATTGAAACATCCAGGTTCAAGAGTAATCTATGGGGCAAGTCATCTAAGCCTAAGGATCTCTTTGAAGTTTGATTTATGGAATGGAGTGATACAAAAAGAAAGGGAATTAACAATTGCAGAACAAAGAGCAGCCCAGGATCTGGTAAGTACTTTGAAACTAGCCAGCCTTTGACCAGGCACTTAAGAAAACATAGAAGCAAACTAGGATCTGGTAAGTACTTTGAAACTATCCAGCCTTTGATACACTTCTGATAGAAAACAAATTAAAAACAAAGAGAAACTTGAAGGCAACCTTTGGAGCAGAAACTAGCGGGCAGGGCTCACCTTTCTCCTCATCTTAGTTTCTTCTTTACTTAGTTGCTTCCAAGACAATCACCAAGATAACACAGAATGGCCCAAGATCTGATAAGTACTTTGAAACTAGTCAGCTTTTGACACATCCTAAGGGAAACAGACAAATAGTTGAGCAAACAAGAAAGGGACTCGGGGCTAACCTTTGATTTCCTCAATTCATTCCTTACACAACATATATGAAAGTAACATTTAAAAACAACATTCAGCAGTGACGAAAATATGAGGGAACGCCAGCATCTCTGTGCTTAGACTGAATTAAATCATTTCTAAATAACACAATAAGAAGAAAACATTGGGATAAAGATTTTTCAGCCAGAGAAGGTCACTGGTGTACAGCAAACTCTAACACTGTTTAAACTGTTCTTTATAGTGGAAAATGAAACAAATTGACAACAGAAATAAAATGACAAGTTACAGTGAGAATAACATCACCATTAGCATAGACCAGGATCCCATAAGTCATCTTGTATTGATTGCTTCAAACCGGTTACAATATTCAAATCCAATGTTTTAATCCATCTCTTTTCACAATCTAACCTATCTGTTACAAGCAGAGCTCCAAGAGCCTATGAAACCACTATTTATAGTCAAGAGTTTCCACTCAGAAATAGCTACAGCGCTTCAGCAATTATATAGACAACCAACTAATCCAACCAATCCAACCCCTCACTCATCTTCTTCTGGAGTATTTATAGAAGGATGAGGAGGTGAGATCTGATAAAAAGATCTCAAACACAATCAATGAAAAATAAATGTCTTCCTGACCCCATGAGGTTCGATGAAGAAAATCTACAGGTGTTACATTGCATTAATGTGTTTATACTTAAGAAGTAAGCTTGAAGAGAGCTTTTGTTGACCTTTGAGGCTTTGCGTACTGTTAGGGTTATTCTGCAAACATTCTGTCATTGAAATCCGGTGCAGTAATAACTTCTTTGGTTGTTCCGAGGCATAATATCTGATCTTGCTCAATAAATTCATCCTCTGATTGAGCTTTCTGAGGCAATAGGTGGCACTGTGGTGGTTGAGGAATCAATTCGCCTTAAAGTATGGCGGTGGAGGCGATCTGTCTGATGAACACTTTTAGGCTTTTTCTTTAATCCGTGTTCTGAGCCGGGGATTAGGCTTTTGATAACCGTCTTAGCTGTAATCCCCGCCAATTTATTCATAAAACTGCTGCTCTGGTTCATTCTGTCTTCAAAACCTGATACTCTTTCTCTACTATGATGTCGATGGCATTCTTCGAGCTTTACAGGGATGCGCGACAACCAAAGCTCATGAAACTTTGTTGATATCATGGTTCTTCTCCGTATGATCGATTCCCTGGATAAATCGGAAGGACTGGAGTCGTCACTCTCATCCTTTAGATCTTCATAGAACACGAAGAAAAACCTTAAAAACCTGCAAAAAACAAGAAAAATGAGGAAATCCTGCGTTATATGGATAGACTGCATCGGAGGGTGTGCGGGAGAACGGAGAGATCGGGACCGTTGATCGCATCGCGATCAACGGTTGGGAGCAAATCGAACAGTCAACGAGGAAGAAGGTGGACTGTACAACGGAATCGGGAGAACAAATGAGAGCCGTCGATCCGCGGAGATCGACGGTGGGGATCGGCTCTTGAATGCGCCGGGGAAGATTTAACGGGCGGGCGAGTTCGTTAAAGGGTGAGCGGAAAAGGCGATCAGGGACCGTCGGATGGGAAGGCCCAGATCCGATGGTGGGGATGAATCCCGCTACATGGCCATAGGACGAGGTTTAACGCGCGGGGAATAGACATGGAATGGTGGTTTTCGGGGTGAGGTGGAGAACACGTGTCGGCCAGCGTGTGGGATCGCTGGCCGACGGTATAAAACCGCTTCCGGACGAAAGGTGGTGCGGGCACAAAACCGGTGAAAAGAGAAAACAGCGCGGTGAAGGGGGGTCCACCAGATGAGGGATACACTCCGCACCGTCGATCCGAGGGACAGATCGACGGCTGAGTTTTAATATGATTTTCTTTGGTGGAAAAATAAAATAAACCCGACTTTGCGTTTTACAAAGGTTTTCAATGTTTTCGGGTGATAAATTATTTCTGAGGGTTAAGCGCCTGGCGGTCTTAGCAGATGGTTCCAGCGCTGGGGCATATGGAGGAAGAAACGGAAAAGGGGCTTAGCCTGAGGGGCTAAAACCTAACTCATAGAAACGCATGTTTTTCTAAGGTTTTTTAATGATTTTTTCCAGAGGAGAAAGGTTTCGATAGGTCAAAAAATGAGTTTTTAACCTTAGGAAAAGAGATTATTGGAGGGGAAAGGAATATAAAAGGGATTGATGGGGTTTTTATGGGTGAAAGGAGACTTGAAGAAATGAAGGAAAGATGGAAGAAGGGGGAGAGGAAAGAGGAGGAGGATGCAGCAATATTTGATTAGGATTTTCATGGATCATCAGAGGCAGAAAGGAGGAAGAGTATGTAGAACCAACCAGTAGTTTAGAACCTTACCAACAGACTTCAAGTACCAAAAATTTTAGGCCTGAATTTGTTTCTTGAAGGCTGCAAAGAAAATTTAGCCACCAACTGATATGATTGAAAAATATAGGTGGCTAACAATTTCCAGTCCAGTTAACTTTTTCTCAGTCAGACTGAAGACCTGGTTCTTTATCCAGGCTTGATCTTTTTTATTTTTCATTATTTACCTTTTCATACGCGAGTTTGTCTATACATAGACGCATATACATGCAGTTTGCTTCAAAGGAAGTTGCGTATACGCGGTTTTCCTTTGACACAGTTGCGTATGCATGCTTGTTTCAAAACTGTCAAGTAGCGTATACTTGGTTAAATTTTTAAAATTTTGATTTCTTGACTTTTTAGTCTTGTCTGCATGTGGAGACCTGTTCCTGTACTGTCTTTATATCCTTTGGATTGTGTTGATAGTGGTTATTGGTCTTTTTTCTCTCTTGGTTGAAAATTGGCTTATTAGGCAAATCTTGTTTTTAGTGCTTGCATTTCTGGTTTGAGTACCAAGATCTCTTCCTGGGGATTCTTGGTTGTTCTGCTTAATCAGAACAGAGAGCCTCTACTCATTTACTATTTCCTACCTTTGTTTCTTGCTTTGCGCTTTGATTTTTTCCTACTTTTGGTTAGTTTTCTTGAGTTCAGTTGACTAGGTCTTGTTGCAATTTTTGAAGAGTCTTTCTTGGTTCTTTGAAGTTTTTGTTTGCTGCAAGGTTGTACTATTCTTCTAGGCTGAGTTACTCAGTTTCTTGTCTTAGTTTGCTCATACAAATCTTGCTACTAAAGTGGCACTATAAAATTTGGAGCATTTTTGAAGTTTTTTCTTGAAATTCTGAGTTGTTTGGCTTGGTGATTGGATGGTTTTTATTGGTCTCTTCGAGCTCTTCTTCTTTATAAAATTCAAAAGCTCAAAAAACATTTTGTTTTGTCATTTTCTTTTGTTTTGCATTTTTGTTTTCGTTTCGTTACATCTTTTGAAGCTTTGTTGAGATTTCTTGCCTTTGGTTTTTGACTTGATTTTGGAAAGGAATTGTCATTGGTTTCTTCCTCTTGTTTTCAAGAATATTTTGATTTCTTCATATTGAGAGTTTCTGCTTTTGGGAACTAGCTTTGTGGACAACCAAAAAGTGATAAAACTGAAGGATCTTTTGGAAATTTCTCTCTGCTTTAGAAGATTTTGCATCTTAGAATTTTCATGCTCTTAGTTATTTGCATTAGGTGCACTTAAGCATTTAATCTTTTTCATAGTTTTTGCGAGTGTGAAGTTTGTTATCTGAAAAGAATTTTTTTTTTTTAGTCTCGTAGAACCTTTGTAGAAATTTCTTTTCATCGAAAGGCAATTACTGCATTTGCATGTAGTTTGGTTTTTATTAATTTCTTTTCTGCGTCATAAAACACCACGAGTTTCATTTCCGTATCCCTTTGACTTAATATAACATCCGATTAAAATAAGCGCTATAATTTAAAAACAACTAGTAAGTTTTTATTAAGTGTCATACACCAACTAGCTAGGTTGTAGGGCCTTGGATTAGGTGAGTGGGGAGTTAACTCTCCAAGGCCGCTCAAACATAAACATAGAAGTTGATTAATTGAGCGAAATCCAACTCCGTTAGGTGGACCGGGAAAGCTCTCCTCCAGAGAGTCAAGCGCGAGGGGAAGTGAAGGCCAAGAAGAGAGATACCCCCTCTCTGATTTGCTGAATCTGACCTCAAGACCGTTCCGCTCGGCTTCTGACATGGATTGGTGCCCATAGTTGCCATTCCTGGGTTCCACATAGGTGACTGCGGAGGGGAATACCCATGGTACCTGAGGCAGACGTCGTATCACTTCCAGCAGTACTTCTGGGGCGTGCCCTTACGAAGCTTGGGTACTTGTGCCGGCAAAGGCTATTGTTAGGAGTTCGGCGTAACTGTTTCTATTACCTTCACTAGTAGGCCTGGGCTGTAATTATCCCAGACTACTTTTTGGAGTTCCTATACTTCGCTTTCTTGTATTTTGGTGTCCGGTCCTAATCACCTGGAGCGGAAGTACCTGAAGGCTGTTTGCTTGATTGTATCTCAGAGATTTTTTATAGTGAGTGCTCTTTGCTCCTAGCTTGCCTAGATTTATACTTTTGTGAGTCTAATTAAAATTTGTTAAAGTGGCTGATCAAGCGCCTCGTCGATCGAGGAGAGTCCGGGGGTTATCTCCCGAGAGTCCAAAGCCTTCTTCAAGAAGGCGTAGGAGTAATTTAGCAGGTGAGTATCACCCTGTGGCATCTGACGCAATGGAGAGAGATCCTCCACAAGGGATTGAAGGTTTCGTAGCTGGTTCTGGTGTTGGTTCCGAGAGGAGCGCTCCGCTCACCTCGAGAGTCTTATTTCTGTAGGAAGAAGAAGTACAAGTAGAGGAAGTGTCTCAACCCTCTGAGTCACTTCCATCTCCTATTCCTCCTGATTATTCGTTCGTTGTTGAATACATCAGACCTGAGTCAGAGAGACCAGAAGATCCTCCGTATTATTCATACCTTTCGATGGCCACGACTAGGAACGTGGCTTCTGCTGTGAGTGCTGCAGGCATTCAGACTCCTACTTCTGTAGAAGGAGGAGGCACTATTTTTATATCTTTGATTGCTTCTAGTACTGTTGTGTTTGGCTCTGGTTTCACCCAAGCACATGCTTCTCAATCTGGTCCCTTTTGTTTTGGAATGCCCACTAGTGGGATTCTTTCATTTTCCTTTTCCGCTGCTGTAGCTGGATCTACACCCATGTCTTCCATGGCTAGTGGATCAGCTTCTTTTCAAGGGTTCCCCTTCGGAACTGGGCATATTCCTAGTTCAAATCCTTCTTTAGGGTCCTTTCCATTTACTTCTCAGACTCAGAGTTTCAACCCTTGGTCTGGAGGTCAGAATTCGACTACTTTTACAGGATGGAACCCTGTATTCACTACAGCGGGGGCAGGGAATCAGTTTTACGTTGGTCATCAAAGGAATGCTTCTTTCCCTTCGTCGAGTGCTTATCAGACCTTTTCCCCTCTTTCTAATGCCTAGAACCCCTATCACGGGCTTTCCGCTTCATTCAATACTTTAGGAGGGGGAACTGGTCTGGTCTTTGGTAACTCTGTGTTGGGAGGAGGTTCTTCTCCTTTTTCTATGAGTTCTTTTTGGCAACCTGGTGCCTCATCAAATCTAGGGTATTCTTTTCATAATGTTGGGAATCCATCCCATCAAGGATGGAATCCTCAGGCTACGCCTCGTTTACCTTTTCTGGCAACGTTAAACTTGCCAGATCTGTCGAAATTGACGAATGATCCGATCCGATACAGTCTGGGGTGGCCTCCGGTTCCCACCAAACTTCCTTCAGACATTCCAAAGTTTGAAGGCAAGAATGGAGAGCACCCGGCTGACCACATCACCACCTTCCATTTATGGTGTTCTTCTAACTCCCTGATCGATGATTCGATTAGGTTGAGATTGTTTCAACGCACCTTAACTGGAAACGCTGCCAAGTGGTATATTGAGTTAACTGGGGGCAGTTTTGCTACATTTGGAGAGCTGGCTGTTACATTTCTAAATCATTTCCAGTTGCCTGTCTGTTATGACACCGAGAATGAACTCCTAGATAATTTTAAACAAGACGACGCAACCCACATTTCTAACCATATTCAGGAATGGCGAAGAAGGAAGAGGCTTATTAAAGCTCATATTCCAGGAGAATTCCTTTTGGAATGGTTTCTGAAATCTCCGCATTCAGAAATTTCTAAGGATGTATCCCTGTCTGGGGTATTTTTTGAGGAACAAGCCATTTTTAGGGCCCAACAGCTTGAATTGATACATTCTCAGTCTGGGGTCCTTCATAAATATTTGCCCAATGCTCCTCGCTCCAAATTATATTTATCCAAAACTAAGCTTGGTCCTCATGGTGATAGACTTATTGGGTCGATCAATAGTGGTGCAGCTAGCCTGCTTACTCAATTGCAGCAGTTGTCTATACAATCTGCTCCTTCTGGTCAGGCTGTGCCTGCTGAGTCATCGCCTTCCCAATATTTGTCGGTTAATGCCGTCCAAACTTCCGATCCCAAAGGAAATCAACAATCCGAAGGGAAGAAGAAAGGACGGAATAATAAGAAAAAGGGCAAGAATGGGAAGGGTAATGAAAATAAAACCAACGAGCATGTTGGTGAGGGTCCAAAGGATAAAAAGAAAGTGAAGTTTCCATGCAAATTGTGTGTTGGGGACCATATTACTCACCTTTGCCCTAAAATTCAAGATGTGCAGCGCTTGTTAGCTCAGCAGGGTTCTTCTAGTTCTCAGGCTGTGTTGACAAACCCTTTTCCCCAAGGGCAACAACTAGTTGTTGGCGCGAATCAAAATACTGGGGCTTCCTCTGGGGGTACCCAGGAAGGGGAAATTCCGTCAAACATATACATGATGAGTGCTTACGTGGATGTTGCTACGAGATCCCATGATTATGGCGAAGAAGAGTCTTCGAAAGCTAAGGGTGCTCCTGATGCTACTGAGTCGCTTCATATTACGAGGCCTACTGTTGAGACTATACCTCGGATGTCCAAAGAATCTACCAAGCGTACGATGATTAATCCAAATGCTAGGGCTTCCCAGAACTACTCTATTGTGGAAGATCTGGTGCAGAGTCCTTGTGCCATGTCGGCTTTAGAGGTGCTCCAGTCTTGTTCGGCTCAGCACAGTGCTCTGCTCACTGCTCTTGGGGCTGTCGATCCAAAAAACTCTCTTATGATTATGTTCGATATGACTAATTTTAAAAAGAGACTTCCTCATCATATGGCTTTTCATATTAAATCATCGTACCAGAAATGCAATATTTTCTGGATGGTCGTTGATGAGGGTGCTTCCACATGTGTGATGTCTCTCACATGTTGGAAGGGAATTGGATCTCCCGCAGCTGTTCCATCTGCTACTCTTCTGACTGCGTTTGATGGTCATTCTCACAGACCGCATGGTATTGTCCTAGCTTTTCCCATCTGTGTTGGGGGAAAAACTGTAAATATAGAGGTTGAGATAGTTGATGCAAGCTTGGACTACAACCTTCTGTTGGGGAGAAACTAGAATTATGAGATGGATGCCATTGCATCTTCATTGTTTCGGATTATTTGTTTCCCTCACGAAGGGAGGATTGTTACAGTGGACCAACTGGACTGTCCTCCTGTAGACCCGAATGCATCTACTGACTCAACTATTCCAAAATTGGATAATACTAAGGTGCCTGTTGAGAATTTAGGGGTTGGAATGTATTCTTCCTTGATGGTTACTTTTGATATTCCACCTCCTACGGTTCATATAAATGCAATTTCATCCTCCAGGGCTCCTCTTCGAAGAGAGTTATTCATAACTCATTATTTTTCGGACCCTTGGACCTTGCCTTCCCCTACTGCCACATTAGTGGAAGGTCGAGTGGGTGGAATGGCATTTCCAATGTCTACAGCTGAGATTGATTATCAATCTATTGTTGACACTGCAGAGTCCATTCCAGCTCCTCTTTCACCGGAAGAGTTGGATGATGATGTGGCCCCGGCTTGGACACTTAGTTCTTCTTCTGCCCAGGATTGCCTTGATACCACTCTTCCATCTGAAGAGGCCATCCTGGAAGCTATGACTGGTATAGATAGGCCGTGGGATGATTTTCATCATCGGTCCTAATTTTTACCTGAGTTAAGCAAAGTTGAAACACGTTTTGCAAGTCCTTCGTCTCCTGGTCTTGTTCGCCCAGTTCTGAACCCTTTAGCACCAACACATGTATATGCTGAAGGGAACATGGCTGTGATTTCTCCAACTATCTCGGTGAACATCTCCAGGGATCCCAATGTTATTGAGAATGTCTTCATCGGAGCTGAATGTTCCCCTGAAGAAATACAGATTTATACTGATCTCTTTAAGGAGTATAGGGATGTATTCACTTGGTCTTATGAGGAAATGCTTGGTATAGATCCATCTATTGTCCAGAATGAGATCAAGACTTACGAAAACGCTAATCTGATGAGGCAGAAACTTCGTTCGGTTAATCCTAGGAAGGCTGCAGCTATCAAAGCTGAGGTGGAGAAGCTGCTTAAGGCGGGATTCATTTTCTCTGTTCCTTTGACTGAATGGGTTTCAAACCCTATTCCCGTAGATAAAAAAACAAGGAACAATTTGAGTTTGCATTGATTTCAGAGACCTTAATAAAGCATGTCCTAAAGATAATTTCCCCACACCATTTATAGATTAGATCATTGATGAGTGTGCCGGTAATGAGATTTTCTCCTTCATGGACGGTGTCTCCGGATATAATCAGATTACTATTCGTCCTGAAGATCAGCATAAGACTACCTTTATTTGTCCCTGGGGTACGTTTGCTTACAAGAAGATGCCTTTTGGTCTTAAAAATGCTGGGGCTACGTTTCAGCGGGCCATGTCATATTCCTTCCAAGACATCAAGCAGATTATAGAGGCGTATTTGGATGATTTAGCTGCTCATTCTTGAAAGAGGATGGATCATCCTGCTCACCTCCGTCAAATATTTGAACGATGTCGTTTCTACAAGATTAAGTTGAATCCGAACAAGTGCGTTTTCATGGTTACATCCGGTCGGTTATTGGGATTTATTGTGTCTAGGGAAGGGATAAGGGTAGATCCCTTCAAGGTTGAGGCAATACTTCGGTTGCCTCCCCTGTCCTCTATTCGTCAACTTCAAAGTCCACAAGGAAAGGCTAATTTTATTTGGAGATTTATCGTAAATTATGCTGAAGTTACCAAGGGATTTATGAGATTGTTGAAGAAGGGAGTTCCATTTCTTTGGGATGACTTCACTCAACGCTCATTCGATGCTTTGAAAAAAGCATTGATTTCTGCTCCTTTATTGAGTCCACCTGATTATAGCAGGGATTTCTTTTTGTATCTAGCAGCAGCAGAATCTACCATTGGTATGGTTCTAGTTCAGGAGGATGATGCTCTCGCAGAGCATGTTATATACTATCTTAGTCGAGGATTGGTAGGTCCTGAGCTCCGGTATACTCCGATAGAAAAGTTAGCTTTAGCAGCAGTTCATGCTATGCAACGACTCCGGCATTACATTCTTCTACGAAAAACTTATGTTTTGGCAGCAGCCAATCCATTTCAGTTTTTCCTCAGTAGGCGAGTGACTGGGGGAAAATACAATAGATGGATTGTGATTTTGCAGGAATTTGATCTTGATTTTATGTCTGCCAAGTCCAAGAAATCATTGGTTTTCGTGGAATTGATCTCCGAGTTGCCCTGTGGGGAAGAGATAGTCTATGATGAATCCTTCCCAGATGAACATTTGTTTCTTATCTCTCCACAGGATCCTTGGTATGGAGATATAATTGTGTATCTTCAGACTGCGAAGTTTCCCTCTACTTTTTCGAAAGATGAGCGTCGTAAGTTGCGTCACTTGGCTAAGAATTACTTGATCATTGGTGATGCTTTATACTGTCGAGGGGTTGATTCAATCCTGAGACGCTGCTTAACTCTCAAAGAAGGTGAGGCTGTGCTGAATGATTGCCACAGTGGATCTTGTGGTGGTCATTTATCTGGGCTTTCTACAGCCCAAAAGATCTTGCGTGCTGGGTACTTTTGGCCTTCGATTTTCAAGGATTGTATGGAGTCGGTCAAAAGGTGTCATCCGTGTCAAGTTTATACTCGAAAAATGCGCACTCATCCAGCTCTGCTTTTTCCAGTCATTACTATCGGTCCCTTTACAAAGTGGGGTATTGATTATACTACTTGTAACCCGCCTTCGGCTAAAGGTCACAAGTACATTATTGTAGCAGTAGACTACTTTACGAAGTGGGTCGAGGCTATGCCTACTTTCGGGAATGACGGTGAGACAGCAGCTCTTTTTCTTTTCAACCAGGTTATTGCTCGTTTTGGTATTCCTAGAGAGATTTTCACTGATCATGGAAGTCATTTTCAGAATTGCATGATGGCTGAGTTGGCTCTAAAATTAGGTTTCCGGCAGGAGCATTCATCTCCGTATTATCCTCAAGCCAATGGCAAGTGGAAGCCGTGAATAAATCCTTGAAGATAATTCTTCAAAGGACAATCAATAAAGCTCGATCCAACTGGAATATCATGCTATATCCTGCACTTTGGGCATACAGGACGTCAGTGAAAACTGCAACTGGCTTTACTCCATTTCAGCTAGTTTAGGGGTTGGAATCCGTATTTCCCATTGAATGTGAGATTCCTTCTCTTAAGTTAGCTATTGAACTTCTTCCTGACACTTCTAGTCTTGAAGAACGTCTCCTTCATCTGGAACATCTCGATGAGCAGCGTCGAGATGCCGCCACGATGAATGAAGCGCATAAAAATCGAGTCAAAGTTCAGTACGATAAGGCGGTCAGAATGTGATCTTGTTTTTGTCTATGCCCAAGAAAAAGATGCCCTGGGGGCAAGAAATTTTAAGTCTATGCGGTATGTCCCCTTCATCGTTAAAAATTCCTTAATAAAGGAGCATATACCTTGGTTTATTTTGAAGGGAACGAGTTGCCGGAGCCCAGAAATGGGCTCTATTTGAAAAAGTATTATGCCTAGGCTTCGGCCTGACATTTTTCTTTTGTATATAGTAGTTTTTCTTTGTACATATCTGGTTTTTTTTAAATTTTTGATGGGATGGTGATTTTTTTTATCTACTTTGGCAGGTTGTGTCGGATGTCATGAGTCATTTTGGTTTTGCCGATGGTGCTAGTAGACACACCCGAAACTTAGCGTCCATGGCTTGGGTGCTTCATTATCCATCCGGACGGCTGTTAGTATCAAGAGGGGTCTGCATTGGTCCTTCTTCCAATAATATAGTAGAATACACTGCAGTTATTTATCTACTCTCAGATGCAATATCTTTGGGTGTTGATTCGTTGGTAGTTTTCTTGGACTCTCAGCTAGTGGTGTCACAGTTGAACAATACTTATCGGGTTCGAGATCCATTTTTACTCTGGCTATTCTTGAGGGTACGCTTGTTATAAAGATCATTTAAATTCTTAACTTTCATTCATATTCCTCGAGCTAACAATTG